>OZ032121.1:3218229-3560729 GCA_964026355.1 Pseudorhiza aurosa
GAGAGAGAGAGAGAGAGAGAGAGGAAAGGAAGATGAATGAATGACTGCAAGTTTTTGGAATGAATGATGATTCGAAGGACTGGACTCGAGAATTAAGTAGTGAAACCATGAGAGGGTGTGAGCGGCTAATGCATTAAATTTCACATGCCTCAATTCAACCGATGTACTCCTCTGCAGCTCTTACTGTAGTCAATCGGATGTTCCTGACACACTCAGCTGCCGATTCTTGTAGCTTTTCATCTTCGCATGTGATGAGAGTGACCAATTGCTATAAACGAGAAAGCTTCTTCAAGTAAAGATGATTGAATATTCGAACAATAATTTTAAACACAAAAAATCATTTGAAAAAGAGCAAGTGTAGCTGCATTGCATCCAAGACCTTCAATAGATGACAAGGATATGGCACACATCATCATCACGACTTTTGGAAGTGGAAAGGGGCCAATTTGGAGCAAAATAATTCTCTGGGAGATATGGTTGTCTCCTCTTTTAAAAAATGTGTGAACTTTGGTCCCTGGATCAATAATACACTGCCTTCGTTGCTAACGCATCATGCTATAGCCGCTGTGTCTTCATGCCAAGCTCAAGTCAAAACTGTGGTTGATAATATTGGCTAGAACTATTGACGGTCCAGTGACCCAATCTGACAATACATCATACTAACATACAAATGCAATGTGTGTCAGGATGGCTCAGTGTTGTATTGTGCATTGATCCTATGGTCAGTGGTTCGAATCCACCCCCGGCTAAACATTTTCTATACTATTTTCTTACTACTCATCCACTTTACTTACCGCATCTCATTAATTGTCCCTGGCGTACATTGAAAAATTGTGACGAGCATAAAACATCGAAAATAATGAAAAGATATTTGCAAAGGACGAAATGAAGGTAGCCATTGTCATCTAAAGAAAGCAATAAATGATGCATACAAGGGGAAACTTTTAGGATGGAGACATTTCGTATGGAAACGCGGTACCGTTTGAACCTAAGTAAAAGCAGGACCAGTATTACACATGGAGAAAACCTTGTAAAGGAACGGCTATGGCAATTTGAAGTTAGAATGGCAAAGCGCATGTAACGAAATAATTTTATTCTAGAATGATGGGGGATGAAGAAAATTTTCAATGCAAGAAAAAATGTTGCCTCCGAAAATGGGTGCGTTTTGAGGCGAGATTAATTGATGAATTCCGACTTACAATCGACGATCTCTCAGAGAGAAAAGATTGAGAAGGAAAGACCCAGCAACTGCGGCACCAACTGACTGGCTGCGATTGGCACTGCTTGCTGGACCACCCAAAGGATAGGTGGGACTTCATTCCTTCCTGAGACTTAGGCATTGATGAAACGACAAACTGGCATTTGGTGGGTCGTCAAGCCACATTAACACAATTGAAGAGATTGGAAGCGACCAGTGTGTAACTAGATGATGGAACTGGACACTTAAGAAGCAACAGTTTCTCGAACGTATGTGACAAGTTCTAAAGAAATGGAACTAAAAGCTAAATTTCGTAAGTAGTTAATCTAATTTCCTATAAACGATTAACCTCAATCGTCTAGCATCATAAATCATTATTTATTGCGGAAGAAAATCGAATAAATGGTCACCTTAACTGCTCCTTTATGGTAGATAAGCAAACTGTTCTCTCTGTTACAAGACAGCTTGAAGAGAGCGGTGGTGGTGTATTTCTTAACTTCGAAATCATCTGATGTCAACCAATCACCCAGATACGGTATGGTGTCTCTTAGTTTCTGTCTGTATTCATCATTAATGGCGTAGCTGAAACGAGAGATACAATAATAATCTCGAGTGGTAATATAAGAACATTTTGACTATCAGTAACGTTGATGTTAGTTGTACTCCTAAGCTCCAACTGCACAGTTATCAATCTGTAATTAAAGCGTTGATTATCATAATCATCATTATCATAATCGTTACTTTTAATACTGCAATAATGTTGATAGCGATACGATGAACAAATAAGCTGCTGGAGATATGCCTTGCATGCACTCTCGCGCCGGTCCAACCCATATAGATGCTGGCGGTATGGGCAACTGGTAACAAAATGGGACATTTCCCATGCCAGCATTACATGAAGCGGATTTAGGTTAACATGCGAACTTCATCCCACAAATCATCACTCATCCTTAGAACATGCAATTTATGAAACGTATCGCTCTCTTCTTCCTTCCCTGAATCCTACATTCATTCATCGAGTCTTTCCTCAACTGTGCTCTGAGGGAAAGTGGTTGCAGAATCGGTTACGAGCCGACAAAGATGAATAGAGATCACTTTTGGCGGTCGACATCCAGGGACACCAACGTTGAGGTTTCTGCATTCTCTCCCTTGAATCCTACAACTTGCCATCTTTCAAATCTAAGATCAATAAACTTGATCTGATCTCTCCCTCCTCTTAGCCTTTCACTTTCTTCCTTCTTCCTTTGTTGGGACTTTGTATAGTCATGGTCTTTCCCCAACATAGCTCACTAAAAAAGGGTGAACTCCCATCCACAACGGAAACCTCCAATGAAGGGATGTGAAGGGACTAGAAGACAAGACTGGTGATACGATGAAACTTTTCTCTGGGACTCAAAGCCACTGACATGTAGACTCGACCCCAACCAGGGATAATGGGAATGTTGGTGACAGGAGGGGATCAGGTGGTCGAAACCGCAGCCATTAGTATTATGAATCAAATTGACGGAATTCGGCTCAGAGGGAACCTTATCGAGTGGAAATTTGTAGAATTACATTACAAGTAAAGTACCTGAATGGGTTTATTAATAATTGACGTTCATTCCGTGTCAGACGGGAACCTTACTTAACTATAAAATCTAGTCAAATGCATAGCCAAGATGGTGTAACTAACTGAGAAATGTTGAATGAAAAGATTCTGTTTGTGAATGCCAGACAGTAAAAATAAGATTGTTGGTGAGAAGTATTATAAGAGGATTTGATACGGTCTGCTATGTGGTCTAGACGATTATTTGGAGGACAAACGCACATGTTATAAGAGACGAGGTATGAGGAAGAATGCGTCATCTGATCCAGTTTCTTAGTAAACGACGTAGTTGTTTTCCAAACTACGATCTACGAGCGAGCATCGGGTTTCAAGGCAAGTGTGATTTGCGTCAACGTGATAGCGCTTGCTTGTTATTCAAAAACGCAGAACCAAGAAATTTCTAAAAACATCATCAATTCTGCGTCACTGGCAAAGGAGCCAGTCAATTGCTACTGCGCAGGGCCATCGAGAACCAGCGCAGCCCCGGGGTAGTTCATAGAACCAGGCCCCAGTAGGTTTCCGAATTTCCCAACACTTTTTTCAAACATTTTTGCCAGCCCCAGCCCTAGACCTTCAACCCCCTACCCGACCCTCTCGACGGCCCTGCTCCTACGTATGTCACGTAAAATTGTCCCATAATGTACTGGCTTTTTTACACATATGATTCGATCTAGATGTCAAGGTAGAAATTTGGACACTGAGAATTTTTTCCTTATCGAGCAGTGTTCAGGTCCTTCCTCTCGATGCGAAGACACCTCGTGATTCCTGCGTTTGGAATTGCAGAGAGCTGGCGACTCTCCTCATTCTAAGTGCAATTTTAACAAAGGTGGATTCGAACCACTGACCATAGGATCAGTGCGCAAGAGTCTTACAATTGAGCTATCCTGGCACCTACAAGTACTGGTTCAATGCTTGGACTTAAAACACTGGAGTTGTCAGTTTGAATCCTGCACGGTCCACAACAAAAACAGCATCACCGAAAAAAGCAAGGGAAACCACTTGCACACTTCCCTAGCAAAAAATTCAGAATCCTGCCTCTGGTTTCTATTCGATTCAGAATTGAGTTTGCTGCGAAATTTTTCATGCCAGTTATGTAAGAACATGCACAACGATGAACTGTGAAGATGGCATAGAATTGAATTGATTGCTGTCCATCGTATAGCGAGGTATCAGTTGCGTGTATACTGAAACCGATAAATGAAAAAGACGGGGGAATCTCAACATGCCAAACCTATTAAAACTAAGCCAACATTACTGTCAATTACCGTGGTGTGCCCTTTCGAAATGAGGTTGGCTGGGAAAAGAAATGAAGTCGCGGGCAAACAGATTTTTCAAATTCAGATTACGGAGTCGTACTGTAATCAAAGTTCCACTCCACATGTTCTTGGTTATTAAAAGTCTTTTGAAAATCCGAAAACGTTAACATATGACGATGTTCCATTATCCAAATAAAAGGCCTTTATTATTCTACGGTTAATAAAAAGTGAAGCAAAAGACAGTCGATCGGAGTTGAATAATTTCAGATTCAGCCGAACAGCAAGGGGGATTTCTCTTTTTCATTTGCGCTCTCCAGAGAAGCCTCTCCTGCTACGTTGACATGTGACACCAACAATCAGCCCTCGCACAATCTATAACACGACTCCGTTCTACCGAAAAGTGCTGCAAACATTCTGCGTTTGCGATGTGCGGCATCGAACCGGGGAAGTCGAAATTCCTGCAGACCGATCCACCGACAAATTGAGAATTGATCTGGCTCTTCCTTCCCTTGCAAATGCAACAGTGAAATTCATGGAGCTACATCTTACCAAAACAGACGATTTTCATTATTCTTAGATGTTGTTTCATACACGTGGTGGAATCAAACAAAGCACTGGTTTAAAGAACGGCGGGGAGCGCTTTCGGCCTGAACTCGCTTTACGCCCATCCATTGATCTCGTAGCGAAAAACAAGGCTAAGTGTTAGGGTCTGTGTTGAAATAGAAATAGCACGAGTTCAAGGACATGTCATATGAAATTGAGATTCTTCAATTTGAAATTACCTAACAATGCAACAGCAAAGTGCTTTGCGGAGCTCTTCATCTGTCTACGGTAGAAAAGGAAACGTGAGGATTCAATGTTAATGCAAAACGGAGTTTGATGAGCTAATCGAATCAAAACTTACGGACAGAAACAGACCTGGATAGAGAGGAGCAGGGGAGGGGAGATTCCTTGAATAATATTCAACTCTTTCAATTTTAACTTAATCAATATCTTATGCTGTAAGCTGCATTTAGGACATAGTTGTTGCTTTTTCACTTCTTTCGTGATTCATTTTTTCAAGGTTCGAAAACATAAGGAATATAAGATATGGAGGAATACAAATATTGCCATTGATTTTTTGTTGATTATATTGTCACATGAAGGTGAAGTGGTGCCGTGGCGTTGTGGTTAAGCACACAGACTCACTTCATAGGGGTTGTAAGTTCGATTCCTCCATGTGTCACTTTTAAAACGCCATTGGTGAGGAAGCCAACGGGAAACCTACTCATGAATTCCACTTCTCTAGAAAAAGCTCAGAGCCTTGTCTCTGGTTTCTGCTAAGCTCGAAATCGAGTATGCGACGCAGTCTTTTTAGAAGGTGATTTCGGCTAACATGAAGGTGTCCATACTAGCAGGCACGAGGTGCATGCGAACAGGATTTACAGTTAAAAATCAGACCAAAGGCCATCTTATCTATTTTCGCACAACGGACTCTAAATCCTCTCTGCAGCCCTAGACAGCAACATCACGTAAAGTATCGAACGGAGAGTGTCGAGTAAGGCTGACCAGACCCTAGACATACAGCTGATAAATAATGTTCATAGGATCAAATGTCTAGGAAATGACCGGCTTGATCCCAATTAGGTTTATCCACCATGAAGATCTCTCTTTTCGTGTCTGCATTCTTTAAGATTCCAAGCTAAGATTTTCTCGTGCTATCTCGTATTGATTCTGTAGCTGTAATCCTGAGACTTCTAAGTAATTATCAAGAACGGCTGAGCATCAATCTTGATCTAACGTGATCTAGCTTCAATTTCACTGGAGATGTAGGTGTGACAGACGCTCTGAAAAAATGGGATTCACTGACGCCAAAAATAGCCAAGCAGCTTTACGTAATTGAAAGTTCGGATAAAACTAGTCACTATTATGTAAAGATCTTTACTAAATGTTTATCAAAACTGCCACTGGTAGCTTCAAGTTTAAATCTCTTTCTAGGACGATAAATTTTGACTTTCTTGTCACAAGAATCTAATTATGAAACTTCGATAACGTACTGAGCACATTCATCAGTGACATTTTGCATCTGCCTTTTAACAGAGAATGAAATCATACAATCTGCCTCCATGATGTTCCTTAACAATGTAATGTATATAAGATAACCCGAAATTCAATTTTCTTGTTAAGACTCGAACTTTACAAAATAACTTGTCAAATCTATCTGACACCATACTAGCATATAAACGAACGTACGTGTGTCCGGATAGCTTAGTGGTAAGATTCTTACGTATCAATTTCACGGTCAATGGTTCGAATCTACCCCAAGGGAAACTTTCACTTAGAGTGAGAAGAGTCACCAGCTCTCTGTAATTCCAGGCGTAGGGGTCACGAGGTATGGTCACATCGAGAGGAAGGACCCGGACACTGCTCGATTAGTAAAAAGCTTCTTAGTGTTCAAATTTCTACCTTTGACATCTAGGTACATTCATATGTATACAAGAAATAAAAAACGTATGCTTGATTGAATATATGAAGGAATGAATGAATGATTAAACGAACGAAAAAGCCAACTTACCGTATCACATAATTCAATTATAATCAATGAAAGTTCGTAATCATCCAGCACTTCAAGATTCTCCTCATCGAGTTCTATTCTTGACACGACTTTGCAAGCAGAGTTTCTAATCTAGAATCAAGATTTATTACAACTGATCAGAATGCCTGAATCAAACAATATATGTAATACGTCTATTCAAAATCGGTATTCAAATACGTCTAGAAATAAAGATATTTTGCACAACAGGTGCGTCTTATAGATTGAATTTATAGGTTTTGTTGGAAATTCTCCTACACGTGTGACCAATTCAACCTGTGGACTAAGCTGATTCGGCCAAAAGGCTATCATATCGATCGCTTGACATTGATTCGAAATCACTAATAGTGATCCGTAATCATTTATAGAAATCAAGGGATGAGCAAGCATCGATTAAGCAAATAAATATTCACAAAGTAAGCATGAGCATGGGAGTCTACGACAGCACCGGAAAAAACAAATGTGAAGTATATATGTACTGGCACAAATAAATTCGGTCTAATCGTATATAAAGCATTGAAATGCAATAGATGTACATGTATCTTTATTTAGCAAGATTTCGTCGAAGTTGGTCAGAAAATGGATCGATGTTTCTTTGATTGGAGCAGATTCAGTACTGAACAAATCAGAGTGCACATGAGTCAAATGGCTAGATTGTCATGCTTTCGATCAGTAAAATTCCATCTAACTTATCCGACAATGTTACTGTAAATATCATATATAAAATATGCACGGGGAGTTATGTCTCCCGAATTGGCTATTCGTACCTCTGTGTTCTTTGATTTCATCAAAGTTATCAATATCTCGATGCCACCAAGAAATGAGCGAACGGTAGTTGCAGTTTCCTGGAAAGATTATATCATGTAAAGTTCCAAAGTGGGCTATGATATGCTATTCTATGCTATGATATGATATGATATGCTACTCTATGCTATGCTATGATGTGATATGCAATGCTATGCTATGCTGCGATATGACACGCTATGCTATGACATGCTATGCTATGCTATGCTATGCTATGCTATGCTATGATATGACATGCTATGCTATGTTATGATGTGATATGCTATTCTGTGCTATGCTATGCTATGAATGATGTGATATGCTATTCTGTGCTATGCTATACTATGAATGATGTGATATGCTATTCTGTGCTATGCTATGATAAGCTATGATATTATATGCTATGCTATGCTATGCTATGCTATGCTATGCTATGATGTGATATGCAATGCTATGCTATTGCTATGCAATGCTATGCTATTGCTATGCTATTGCTATGACATGCTATGCTATTGCTATGACATGCTATGCTATTGCTATGACATGCTATGCTATTGCTATGACATGCTATGATATGATATGATATGCTACGTTACACCATAATATGCTATGCTGTCTGGTTCAACAATCAACGAATTTTTGCTTTCATATTTTTCTCAATTATGATTGTGGTAATTCTTGCAAAATCCCTTCCAGTGGAAGATCTCTTCCCGTGAGGCGGAAAGATGGAGCTACGACGATTCAAAAAGATATCAGTAGGAGCAAGAGTAAAGATTGCGACTTTTGAAAGAACCAATTTTTTCTCAGCGTGAAATTACTTTACGAATACCTCAGGATCTTGAACGATATCATGAATGGCATCCAACACTGTCGAAACAACCTGAAATTAAAGAGCAATGCGTCATGCATATTTGAAATTGTGTTTTGAGTCAATATAGATATAGCTTCTTTTCTTCAAAAAAAATTATCTAAATGCAATAAAATATGACGGATCATGTCTTGATTCTCGGGCTAGAAAGATTATGATATTTCTTATAATAAAAAATAAATAGTCCATTAGATTTAGAGAACAACATATGTTAATGAGAGGAAAACAGAAAAGGAACTTTGCTGCGATTTCACTGAGAAAAAAGATTAGAAATACAATGGAATTTCCAAGAGTGATCAATGCATTGTGATGCCTAAGAGATCAGCGAGGCAAAGGTTCGAATAAACGACACAGCTATGTAATGTGTCCAGGTCTTTCCTGTCGATATGACCATGATTCGTACGACTGGGATCACAGAGAATTAACGACTACAATTACGCCGAAGGAAGAATACCTGAGGGCAGATTCAAACCAATGAATACAGGATGCATGGGCCAGCCCGTTGACCACTGAACTATCCTGACACAAAATTGCTTACTGTCATGAGAAGAAGCCTCCGATACCTGGGCATGTTACCGTGAAAGGAATATTCGAGCGGTGAACACAGTTTTAAAGATCAGATAGGATTAAAGTGACAGACAGAAGCCGTGGGTTAATGTGAGCCATTTCGTAGCCGTTTGATTCGAGGTGAACTGGTCGTAATTGTACTGGAAATGGTAGAGCATACTCTAGCGCTAATTGGCTGGTCAGACAAAATTGATCGCGATAAACCAAAACTTAAGCTGCACAATTTAATTTATTTTACTACGACTCCTCTTGATTTATAAGAACAAGAGGATTTGGAGTTCTAAATTGAATATGATTCTCAAGGGAAATTATATTAGAAAGAAATGACGCACGTTTTCATTTCTTGATTTCAGATGAGACCACAAAAATCGAAATCCCTCGTCACCAATGATGATCCTGAAAAACAAAGTAAAAAAGACGAAAAATATGAAAAATTTTGCTGAATGAATTAAAATGATTTCCTGCTAACTGGTCAAAAATGCTCGAATTCGCTCGCGACTTGCAATAGCAAAAAGCTCAATATCTCCAGTTCTACACTCAAGTAGTGTAGTGCGATGCTAATTGAATGACTACTAAGTAATATCACATTTCTGATCCATATTTCGTTTTTCTAGGGAAAAATCAATGAAAGGCATAAAAATTCAAAAACCTTCGATTTTCTGTTTCTTTTGCGACTGCCTTTGCAGCCTTGGCAGCCGCCATTATGATTTGGCAGTCTGTCGTCTCAAGATGGCTGATCACTAATTGCACAATGCTGCTTTCAAGAAGAAGTCTGCGATTCTCCGAAGCTGGAGAAGCGAACTCCGAAACTATTCCAAGAGAGTTAACAATCACCTAGAAAATTAACAGAAGATCAACTGCATTAGGCAATGAAGATGCAGCGAAGAGTTGTCATCAAAATGACCCTGTTTTTACAAGAATCAATGAGTTCAAATAACTATACATACTAATCACTTTGGAAGTTGATTATGCTCTACGTAGACAGGATGATTCTTTAAGACCGTCCTTACAAGAAACCTTTCCATCTAAACTCATGAAAGATCAAGTGCCAAGACAACAATAGAAATCAATGAGGACATAGTTTGGGGGCAGCCCGTACGTAGCAAGTAGGCTGGATTTTGAGGCTGCCAAATCTATCAAATTTGCATTCACAAAACTCTATTATACGTTGGTTACGACTGCTATTTTTCAGGTTTCTCATTTCATAAATTGTCAGGTGAAAAAGCTTCCAACAAGTGGAACTGCGTAATCTGAGGCGATATGTTTCCAAGCAAAAAAAGTACAATTTTCGATAAGCTGAGCTAATAACAGATGGCGTACTCAAAATTCAGAAAAAAATTGTTTTCATGAACATTATGACAATTTGAGAAAAGCATAATAGAAGTACCAAAAGGACGGTGAATTAATTGGCCAACAAAAGCCGCCATTTAAGACCTACCTCACTATTGTTACTTTTGAGTAAATCTGTCAAGTCGCTAACAATCCTATGCCTTTTATACCTGAAAGTGGCGAGACATCATGCTATGGTCCATAGAAATAAAAAAGCAAGTGATATATAGGAAAGTTAGGTGCTTCTTGAATTCTAAAGATGGATGAAAATTCTTTGCACCATGGAAAGATGGAAGAGTGCTTTGTATGCTTAATCATAACTCTGGTTGCATGGGTTGGGTCCATCCAAAGACAGCATCTTAACCTAGCATGAAAGCCAATTTCTTTCGAGTAAGGTTCACACAACAAATCGACACATCGCTTGTTGCAGATTATCTAAAATAACACATCTTTAAATGGTCATTTCGCATCTTAAAACGGATATGGAAAAACGAGGTGATGAAATAAAGGGCATCGCTTTCTCTTTCGATGCTGCCTCCCACGTTATACTTGAAGCATTTCGCTTCACCAACATGATTTCAAATTACGGAATAATTCTATGAGGATGTAAAGCAAAAATAAAGCACCTCACCAAGAAACATTATCTTTGTTGTTGGAAATAGCTTTCCAAATAGCTTCAGTAGCAGCTATCAGCATATCCGTGTCTCCTTTGAGTCCATCTCTAAGCATGGCATGCATCAACCCGAGGCCATTTAATTCTCTCATTTGTTCCCTAGCCTCAGTCTCGTTTCCACACTACAACAACGAGGTTATTTTTCAATGTGGGTAGGGACTTCTTGGGCAAGTTTGTCTTCTAAAGGGTCTCAGTATAGGATTTAAATAAAAATAATGATAATATAGATATTCAGGCAGGGTAAAACTTGTCAGTAATACAAGCACTGCTATCAGTAAGGGCTCTGTTTAAAATAAAACGCAATGAAAATTTAAAGAAACAATTAAAGTCCTTACTCGACTAAAGGCAGGCCTCCGAATTTTCCTGGGGAGGTGAATTTTATGAGGTGGTATTTGCTGGAAATTAAATTTTGCTGTGGACCATGCAAGGCTAGAGATCAGTATGCTGTCTCTCACAAAACATCCTACTTAATGTTACAGGGAGTTAATACTGGAAGCTACTTAAAGGGTACCCATGGCGGCTGGTATACATTCAAGACCAAGACGTCATCAGTCAACACAGTGGTCCATGGCAGTAGACCATTGTTTTGCGACGAGAAGACCAATTGCGAAGAGGTGCCGTTCCTAACTAGTCTAACGACAGCAAGGTGTAGATGGTGCTTCGTTGCTGTTAGACAATAAGCCATAGAGCTCGAGGAGGTCATCATGCAGAATTTACACTCTATCATGTGGGTATCGCGCAGGAGACAACGCTGCACTGATGGAATTGCTCTTACTAATCACACGGTTCGTTCGTTCGTTCGTTCGTAAGCGACTGCAGGTTTCATTAGAGGATGCCAAGCGAGCCTACCCAGTCAACGAAGTGACTGCCAGCACGATGCAGTGTGTCCCATTCACCCGTCTGATGTAGGCCCGGGCATGCACATAGTACGTGTTGCAGAATTTCCGGTTCGTAGCAGTGTAGGAAAAAAAGAGGGTTTTAATTAATCCAGATACACGGTAGCAAATAACAACTCAGTCAACGGCTGAGATTAATCAGACAATCATAGACCGGAAAAATTGAATCATACCACAGAGAACGCTTTAAGGGACAAGATTCGAAAGATTCTTCTCTCACTTTTCATAGCACGTGCAACATGGTAAAGCAGTCCAGCAGATAACATATACTTGCGGAAGGCTGTCTGCGAAAATGAGAAGATGGAAAGTATAAGACATGGCAAGATTAATGTGTTACATGTATTTTTTAATCTTTTTATCAAATTATGCTGGGGAATGGCCACGGTGACCTATGCAAAGCTCAAACAAAGGAAGAAGAAAGCGAAAGGCTAACAGGAGAGAGAGAGATCAGATCAAGGTTATTGAGCTTAGATTTGAAAGATGGCAAGTTGTAGGATTCGGGAAAAGAAGAAGAAGGCAATACGTTCCATAAATTGCATGTTCTTGGGATGAATGATGATTTGTGAGATAGAGTTCGTGAAGTAGGCAGTGAAACTTGGAAAGGGTGTGAATGAGTTGAGCTTCTGTGGTCCTGACACGCCTCAGAGGAACTTGAATAATATCCCTGATCTCCTGAGAGCAATGCCCCCCCCCCCCGTGAAAGTATCTGTAAAGGACGGAAAGACCTCCAGCGTGTTTCTGATATGGGTGAAAATCGGTAGCGTCAATCACTATCAAGGAGGCTAACGGTAATAACTTGAATTCAGAATGAATGGCCCTTATTGGAATTAGTCATGATAACGAAAATAGTTTGCCACAAGTTACCAGGTTCAATGTGAGGAAATTTATCCCTGTTGATCAGTATCTTAAGCAGGGCTACAAAAAATCAAGGTGTAGGTGTAAGTGTAGCGCGTTCTAAGGGGCAGCGATAACCAACTTCTGCAGTGACTTTGAATTAGTGCAATAATCATTATAAAACCAATTTTCAAGGAAAATAGATGATTTTGGATTATTCAAAATGATATTTCTTTCCAGCTTCTTTCCAGCTTCTTTCTATGTATCTTTTAAAAACAGGTTTTGGTAAATGTTATTCTGAGAAATAAAGACGTAAATGCTGATCGAAGCCATTTGATCTCACTCATTGCTAAAATGAAAGAACGCGAGGCCACTTCTTACTGACAAAATTTACTTTTAGGCAATACGGTGGTTTAGAAAACTATTTGCGATTTCAACTATCGATTAATGAGTTATGTCTAAAAGTGTTCCAACTGGTACAGAACTCTTCAAACCTAATAATTTGCGAAATTGAACAATTTCGGAGTTAGCTCAAGCGATCAAAATTTTCAGGAAATTCTGTCAAGCAGACATGCAAAACAGGAAGCACATTATCACCAGGCCAACTTCTTGCATTAAAACATCTGCTGGGCACCCCTTCAAGAGCTGCTGCAGCATCTCCTGTACTGGCTCTTATTTTGCGACTTTTCTCTGCAAAATCTTGAATCAAGACAATGGCGCGCTGTCCCAGGCCATCAAAGGCGTGGGAAATTTGTATTGCTTCATAGTCCTTTAATAAAGTCCACATTATGTAATTGAAAGGGCCTCTGCAGTGAACAAATTCTACTTTGGACTAAGGTGTGATCAAGTGTCCTGATCTCGAATCTAAGGTTATTTGTCTGATATCTTGTCCCGTGTTCGTTCTATATGCGTTTTAAATGAGACTTCACTGAGAAAGAAACGAGAAAAAACGAAAACACATAACCTACTTTGTGACTTCACAGGATAATCATGAAACCAGGGCAATCGATTGAATCTAATTTAACAATAGAAGTTTTCACTTTAGAGACCCTATAAGCCTTGTTACCTATCCTTGTCATCAAAGTCGAAACTAGTTAGCCTCCGTGCTTTCTACGAATACCAAATGACTTACATCAACTGCACAAGAATTGATGATGCCAATCACGGGCAGATGTATATCCTCGCTTATGGTTCGCTCTAACAGACGGATGAGGTACGGCGGAATTTCTGACGATGTAACCATCTTTCTATTCAATGCACTCCGACAACAGTTCCAAACGGCATTAGCCGACGCTCGAACGATGCCTGACGGTATTTCGACGACGACTTGCATTTGACTTTTACTCGATCGCTTTGCAGATAACCTGGAGCTCATTCTTGAGTTCTGCCTGCTACCTGCGAGGTCTTGCTCCAATTCAGACAGCTTGCAGTTGTTCATCTACAAGAATTTGCATATGGTACGTAGTGCTAGATCGTCTGACAGTGCGCATGCTTTTCAAAGATAATGAACAAATTTATGTACGCCCATAGGATCATTACTATCATGCTTTAACATTGTAAAAACTATGTCACAACTATAAAATGCACGTTGATACTATGTAAAACTGATTTATAGACTTGTACCTGTTAAACTTTCATCTTTCCTTTTAAGCGCTCTTCTTTTTTCAGGAAAAACGTTGACTTAAGCAATTTTATAATTGTTGAAATTTTATTCCGTTCAAATATTCGTAACTATCATTATTTATCATATTTATTAGTATAGAGGTCCATGTTGCTGCTCAGAGGCTCTTACGTGGCAGCTTTTACGACTACGGAGGCATGCATGCCAACATATACGAGGCAGCATACAATCAATTATCTTTATGTTGTTTCATGGAGACATGAGATGGAAAACGCAGCTTAATGATGAACTTTATGACGGATGCCACGACAATTAGAAGAGATGTGTCAACTGATTTGTCAATGAATTCTATACAACGGATAAAATCGTCTTTCTGTGATCATGACTTTTCTAATCGTCGAGGCATTTGTTACAATGTTGCATGTTTGAAATCAAATTTTATCTGCCGAAGACCTACCAAAATCTCCAAACCTCCTTTTGTCCTTATCTGCTTCCTTGCTCTTCTCGATGATGCAACATCACTGAGAACGTCAGCAGACATAGCAATGACGTCGTCAGAGCTTGACATCAGATGCTCGATTAGAATAACAACACCTGTGTGAGGCAATGGTGCAAATACAGAATTTTTCACGCTCCGAGTTATGTGGCTGCTATACCAAGAAAACATATCCCTCGGGGTAAAACAGTCCTGGTTGCTAAAACATTGCTATCCTATTCGTATATTAAAGCAATGATTTCAGAATTGTCTTACAAAGAATTAACAGAAAGACGTTTGGAAAGCATTGGCAAAGGAAGAAACGGAGGGTAAATCTCTAAAGTTCGTACACAAGAATTGAAGGAAAAAAGCGGCGTTTTTAGAATGCTCACATTCACTCACCATTCATTCTAATAATCACCTCCGCAACCAATTTATTGGATGCAACTGTTCGTAGTATCTTGAGAGCTGCTATCTAGTATGGGAAAAACACAGTTTCAGCACTTTGCTTGCATGACACAGCCATCGAGATGATGAGAGAGCTTCAGGGAAAGATTACATCGACGAGCTTAACTTTTCAATTAATTTCAATTCCATTAATCCCCCCCCCCCCCCTTTTGAACGTTTAATTTCTAAGTTGTTAGATCAATTAAGATTGCCCGACAACGCCCAGCCAGGATTACTCGGCTGTGTTGCCAGTTATCCAACAATGAGCGTTTCCAAGAGCGACATGGTCTTCTCTCAGTGTGTAAACATTCAAATGGATGAAGTCAAATAGTCAAATAGTGCTAACAAAATCCCCCTAAAAATATCCACTTCTAATCAAATCATCAGGGAAGGGTAAGAGTCATGTGAATAGGACAGCCTCACCTTCGATCTGGAATCATTGGCACGAAGAAGATTAACCAAAAGATTTACACCATCCAAGTGAATAAGACTTGATTGTACGGACAGCTTTTTCATGTCATGATCGTTCAATGCCACAAGAGCGAGAACGGTTGCAGTTTGGTTTCCACACTAAAAAAAATTGTGCAATACATTGCTATTAGGTAAAGCCTGCTTTGGACATCAATGATAGCAACTCGAGAGCAAAATTTCGGATCACTACTGGGTGTAATCACAACATATCGTAAAGACAGAGATCCCTGCCAGGCTACGCAGGACAGTCGCCTTGCTTTAGTCAAGGAAATGGCTCCGGAGAAATCAACGATGCTATGAGACGTGTCCTGACTATTTGAACCGCGTCAGAATCACCAAAAGCTTGACCCGCTCACAACCTTTTCTAGTCTACAAGATCTACCGCAAAAATCGAAGAAGACTTGTTGAGAAATGGTGAAAAATAAATGTCATCAATCAAGGGTCAGTAAATCTTTCAATGCAAATTTTGTAGCAAAAGGAGCTTTCGAAGGGACGTAATTACCTTGGCATACTTTATAAGCTTCGCTATCTGAAGATACTCTGTGGTTATAGCAACGTTCATGCCACTCTACAAGTAAAGAATACAGAATGTTCATAAAACTGTGTCAAATTATGTCATCTCGAAGTGCATGCCGCATGATTTTCAGCAACGAATCATCAAATTTTCCCCTGTTCTGAAACAAAGGTAATAATGCCACAGAAGTGTCGAAGCGTAACCTTCTTCAGTGACATTGTTACTATAGCTGTAGAACAGCGGAAAATTTTATAATTTGTTGCTGAAAATCGAGCGGCATACACTTCGAGATGACATAATCAAGCTTAAGTTTCGTGGTAACAATATTCATAAACAGTTCCAGGAAATCAGTCTAAATGAACGCTACTGCCGAGAAAGGAAATCATCTATGACTACACTACATGTTTCTAGTATCTTCTAGAAGGTCCCATTGAATGCCAAATTCGAACTGCATTATCAAAACTTGCTTCTGGATTGATGGATCCAGAAGTTCCTTAATTGGGTTGCCGAGTTACGAAAAAATAAATAGATGTACAAACTAGCGACATATCTTACAGATGTTTCTATCTGCAGTCCAGCCAATTATCCTCGTTTTGAAGCATGCTAGTGTTGGTTTTAAAATGGTACCGTGGTTTAGCGGTTAAACGAACGGACTAGTGACACAAAGGTTGTGAGTACGAATCCTACACGTGTCGCGATGAAAACGCCATTTCCGAGGAAGGCAAAGGGAAACCATTTCAAAAAATCCACTTCCCTAGAAAAAACCCAGAGCTCTGTCTCTGGTTTCTGCTAAGCTCAAAATCGAGTAAGCAACGCAGTTTTTGTGACGGTTTCTGTTTGTTGGTGCATTTTTCTTAGGCTTCGCAAAGCCATTCGCCAGTCTTTGCGTGCACATCACACGTTATGGTACTGACCGAACTGTGTGTCCAGTTCCTATGATCATGTCCAAAATAACTAAATGCTACGCAGGGAATATGTATCCCTTTTGGCAGCGTTGATTGGAGAGTTTAGATGGATCTTATACTGCCTACCAAAGAAGATATACTATAATCAGACTACTAAAACTGTTAAAAATTGAATCAATCACCCTAATTTTATCAACTTCTTCTTCGTCTGTATCGGATTCAGCTTCAGACTGCTTACTTGATACACTGGAGTACCTGCGGGCCCATTAAAACAAATTTTCATGTTCAAATTGAAAAATCGCGGAGACTTCCAGTTCAAAACTATCAGTGTAGCCATATGAGGCAATTGAAGATTTAAGTAAAATCAAAAGGTGTTTTAAAATGCCATTATCCAATTCAAGTGAATAACACCTCCTATGGTAGAATACACTGTTGTTATTGCAACGCTCTACTGCTACGCTGGGGTAGATAAATCTAAAGAACACGACAAAATAGCAATGGCGGGAATTCACTGTAATTCGATCTATTTGTTACCAGAAGAAGAATTGGGAAGAGAAGAGGTTACACTCTTTAGTGACTAATCAACAAAAGCAGTAGGCCATTGAGGAATCGTGTAACAGGGATTGTATGCGACCTTTCTATTCGACAGCTACAAACATGATAAAATTTTCATACAGTTTATTATCTCTCTGTTGATTCGTTGATGCCCTCATGAGCACCGTTTCATCGTAGTTTGTCATCGTGCAACCTTGAAAATGAAATGAAGAATCAATTATTGATAAGCAAAAACTGAAGACTTGTTAAGCATTTATAATGATTTCTTTTCTCCTTTTGATAAATAGACATGTTAATCAAGTATACACATACAAAACACGCTAATATAATCTGTATCATCTGGACAAATCACAGACAATTCCCAACAAGCCTACTTCAATCAGAATGATAAGATGGAATTCCATTGCACGAATGTTGCATATCTCCAATGCAGAGCAATTATGCAGCCCGTTTCATTGGATATATACTGCATCTTAGCTCAACATCACGGGGTAATTAAACAGCATACAATTTCTCGACTTTTCTTCAATCGATTGATTCCCAAAATTCATTTATTTAGCTACCTTCCTCTATTTTTCCAAGTAGGCTGACTTGCTCTGACTTTTGAGGAATTAAGATATTATTTCCCACAGATTCTTAGGCAGTTCGCCTTGGGCTTTGTACTTTGGAAATTCTTGGCAATTCTTTTTCTCATTTCAGCCAACTACAAATTTTTAACATGAGCATATTTCTTGTATTCTTATATAAATTGCACTCCTTCCAATTACTATCTTTCATAAAATGCAAGTACTACTTTTATTTTATTCTCAGTCAACAACTGCGCGACAATTGACATTAGTGCTGTGTTAAAAATTTCAATTAAAAACCGGATCATGCAGCCAGGAGAATTTTGTCATCTAATCCTGCAGCCATAAACAGTTTTGATTCAGAAGACAGTCTGCTAGTTTATGAGCATAAAACGGAGATAATCCGATATTTACCCACGCAAGTTATTTGCAGAGCGTGAATTAGATCAAGAGAGAATGAGTCAGCCCTTAACTTATCCTACTAAAGTCAAGCTCTGTAGCTAACTGGAGGACATGTCAGATTAGTACAGCAAATATTGATAGTTACAAACATCATGAATGACAGCGATACGGCGCTAGATCTAAACATATATCAGGTCGATTCGGCAGTTTTCTTTCACACTGAAGCATATAATTCCCTTTGATAATTGCTAGGAATGAATTCTTATTAATAGCTTGACTTTTATGGTTATTCGCCTTTAAAGATTCTCAGTATGAGCGACTTTGCATCAAAAGGGCTATGAATAAACAATTGACTTACTTCTGTATTTCGAGATCTTTCTGTAGTAGAAGCAATGGTCTTTCAGGGTGTTCAGAACTTGCGTGGCTAGGATGGGACTAGTGACTTTATAGCTCTGTAGTGAGGCCAGCTGCAAGTTAATACCTTTGACCGAACATTGACACTATTTCGCAAAGAATTTCGCCTTCCTAATTGACAAATGGTTCCACAACACAATAATGGTGGTGAATGCATATTAATATTCATTACACGTACTGATAAAATGCATGAATACGCGTTGATTACGCAGACCACCATCAATTAACGGATAGAACTGGCTGTATGACTTCACCTGTCTTTCGCTGTATCCAAAACCGACCTCTTGGAATGTAGCATTTGCTTCTTGGCTTTCAGTGCTTTTGGAAACACTTCAAAAGCTGACTGAATTTCCTTTTGGCAAATCTCCGTGCCATTTGCAGTGAATAGTGAGGTCAAGTACTGGTAAGGAGTGGGGGAAACTAGAATGACCATTTCAAGGTATGGAACCACTGGAAAATTTCCATGGTCTCGCTTATTTGAATTCGATGGAAAAGCTTTGCACTAAATGCAATGGCCATAGTCCTGTATTTCATACTATAGTTAGTGTCAGGCAATAAACTATGGAATGATTTGGCCTTGGTAATTAGAAATTTTCCTACAAAAGCTTCCTTCAAATCCAAATTAAAGAAAAAAAACAAATTAAAGAACCACTTGCTAAATCCACTATTTTAAGGCTTTGCTCAAAGGTTTTTCAGTCAAGCAATCTATGCACAATACATCAAGCTTTTAAGACAGGGGGGATCCCCTCTTGTTTGTATACCTACTTAGAGAGCTCCGCCTTGCAGTCATTCTTATACAGACAAATTTGTCTGTCTCTGTGTGGCTTCTTTTTACAAGTTCTTATCAAAGTATATTCATTTCTGTATAGTTAAATATTGCATTAGTTAGTATCAGTATGTATGAGAGTGTAAAGAATGAAATGAACTGATAGAATCTTCAGTGAAAAGAAATTACCCTTCCATTCATCCATTCCATCAGCCTTAATCGTGTCACCTTGTCCGTTTATTGCCCTGTCCTCCACTTCATGTTTGCCTTAGTGTAAAACTGCTTTTAGGGAATGGTTGGTGGGGCACCTGGGGGACTTATTGGGGGGATACTTTATAAAAGAAAAGTGACGTGTTAAAACCCTATGTGCAGCTATTTTAAGGTAGGAAGCACAAACACTGAAAGTAATCCATGCTATTAAAATTTCCAATGAAAAATTACTTTCATAAAAAAGCGATTATTTACACTTGTAAGAAATTACAATATACGCGGTCCTTATCTGAAAAAACATCAGATGATTTCCATGTTTATATACACCTGTTAACATTTTTCATGCATAAATTGAAAGCTAAGTAACGGTTCAGGTCAGTAGAAAAACGGATTTGGAAGGAACTTGGGCTGCTATAGATTCTCCATTTGCTTGAAGAGATTTTCTTTGCCAGCCAAACAGTTTGCAATCAACGAGTTAGTTTCGGTCTCTAGAAAGAGGCGACATGAGGTAATTAACCCACGCATTGATCCACCATGCAATTGGTAAATATCTTGCATTTCTGAGACAGGTTTTTGCAAAATCCACTGAGACTTTATTGTGGATGACTTGCTGGAAAGCCTGCTCATTAATTTTACTTTGAAATAACTCTGTCATCCCTCCTGGAAGGATCTCAGCATCATAAAATGCTTCAAACATCCAGGGGGCAAAAGTTCTTAGACTATAATCAATATAACTCCATCTGTGGCACATTGGCAGCTTGCTTGCCTGGTATGTGGTAGGTCGGCCTTTGAGACTTCAGATGGGTTGAGAAAATGATGCTTGAGACAGGTGCATGTAACTTCCCTGCTTAGCACGCAGCATTTGGGAAAAGTATGGAAATTGAACACAGTGCTATCAGATGGCTAGCCCCCAACGGTAGCATTCACTATATTTGCAAGCTCTGTTACCCACAGGCTAATGAGATGGGGTGATGGGTGCCACTTCATTCACCAAAACAGCAAAGAAAGGAACCTTAACATTTATCAAAAAACATTTATGATTGCAAAATGTACCTTAATGCGCATATGATACTATGCTAACTTGCTGATATTGTTGCCTAACAGCAGATGTGAGGCAGATATCAACTTTATTTTTGAAGTGCTTTTCTTTCTAGCGGTGTACAAATTTTGAATTGTAAGTACCTCTTATGGTGGCAACTCAAATGACCCAGTGCATGTGTATAGACAGGGCCGTGGTAAATCAATTGCTCGTTGATACTGCGGCCTGCAACTAACACCTTACCCATGGCTAAACTTCACTTAGGGTGAAGATAGTTGCTAGCTCTGTATTTCTAGGTGTAGAAATCAAGAGTTGCAGGTGAATTAAGAGGAACAACTGCAATAATTCTCAATAGGCATAGCTTCTCAGCTTTCTAAAATCTACCTTAAAAGAAAACATGGAGAAGATTGCAGTATGATGCAGACAGGCCCCTGTAACGAGCAAAATAAAGCAACTTACCTTACAGTCATCCACATATGGATATGAAGCTTTTCTTTTGGTGCCATTAAAACTTTCACAAATATTTTCAGGCATCATGTAGTCTGCATTGCCTTTCCCATTTAGATCAAAGTTTGATACATTGATTACAGAACTGGAAAATGAAAACAGAATTCAAAATGACAACAATTTATAAACCAAAAAATTTATATGACTTTTCATTTAATCAACAGGTGAGATTTCAGATGAGCTAGTGACTCTTCTCACTCTAGTGAAAGTTTAGCTGATGCTTGATTCAAACCAATGACCATAGGATAAATGCGCAAGAATCTTACTTATGTAAGCTATCCTGAAACCTACATTGTGATTGTGATCTACAATTCTTTGATTGAAGGTTTATTGCATAGCAAACTTTTGCTAGTCAAGAAATCCCATTTAGTGAGATAAATGAGACACAAATACACACAAAATTTTACAAATGAGGTTGCTCCAGCAAAAACTGCCAATTCAACAAAAGAGGCTAGTCAGTTTATGCAGATATGAATGGCATGAAAACAAATATACTTGGCAAAAACACAGAAATTCACCGAAATGAAAGTGCCTTAAGATGACTCAAGCATTCATAGCAAAAAAATGTATCCTTTGTTTCTCTGAACTGTTGTGATCTGCCTATTTCCAAATCATATAGAGCTTGCCAATTGAAATACGCCAATGTTTCCACTCACGTGACACAAAACTAACCAACTTAAATGAATGGGTGAAAATGCTATTTAAGAAATCGGGGGTATTGTCCATAGCTAATCACTACATGAATGATTGACTGAGATATTGAGGCTATAGAGACAATGGACGTGAGCAAGTTATAAGTAAAATATTGCTGAGTAGATAATAATAATAATAACAATAATATATTTTTGATACAGGGGGATTCAGTCACCAACTTATGCTAGCTGCTATCAAGAGAATAGAGCAAAGAAACTCAGTGTAACAAAGAGAATAGAAAAATCAAGAGCTATAAGAACTCAAAAGCCGACAGTCCATAAAAGATATAAAAGACTGCAATCAGTAAAGTTTTAGAAGCAAATCGAGCAATGAAAATATCTGTTAGTTCTTGTTTGAACAGAAGATCGGATAAGATGAGCATTGGAAAAAGAGTTATTATCAGCTGAAACTTTTCATTCACTAGCAAATACTGGCCAAATAAAATGCCATAAAACTGAAGCTTGGAAACATAAATTACTAGAACTTGAGGTTTTGATCAACCATATGACTTTATAACAACAGGCGATAATTAACGGGATACGAGCAGTTAGACATAGCAAAATTGACCTTACAGTTACACGAGAAGATACAAAGCAATGCTTTGAATCGTTTTTTAAGCCTGAAAGTAGTTTAAGATTTCCCAAGAGTGCTATATTTTCAATGAAGATGTGATTAGTCGTGGCTCTCACAAACAATAAAGGACATAGAATAAACATAATTTTCATTGGGTAGAGAGGGCAGAACACTCGAAGAAGAGCAGTTATTGATCCTCTCGATCTCTGATCACTGAAAATGATTTAATCCTCTAAGGTGAAATAGAGCCAGAGCAGGCTTCATTTTCTTATCTCCAGGTAATCAAATGTGCCATCCCCGACCGGTTCAATTAATGTTTGTAGGCCATTTTTGAAACTCGCGCCTTCGTAGATAAGATAGAAAGTACGCAAGTTTACAATACTCACTGTCCATTTTTCAAGTCAGAATCACACGCATTTTTTGAAGAAAGATGGCGCTCAATTGCCTTGCATTTTGTTTGCAATGTGCTGTATTCCCATGGCTTCATGGTTGAGCTGTTGATACAGAAGCAGAGTGAGCTCTTCCAGACGATGGCGGCCTGTCCAGATTATGAGCCATGCCGGTAAATAAACCTCATCACCAAGATGAGGAAAATGGAAAGGTGAGATCAGGGAACGGGAGTCTAAACAATTCAAAGTTGCTTGCTGTCAATAATGATCCTTGAAGCAATAAATCTTGTAAAATTTTTGGGTTTCCTAATTGAAAAACCAAGAAAATAATACATGCCTGCATCACCATCTCGCCACTTAGCCTAACTTTCTGGCCTGTCGTGAGTGCAGCCTTATCTTTTGCCAAAATACGAAGGCAATACTTGAAAATTCAGGGAGAAAATACTAACTTTTAAATAAAAAAACTTACATAATACGTGCAAATGAATGTGTGCAAAAATTATGCCTATGACCATCGAGGCTAGAAAAACCCGATGAGGGAAGATGTATTGCATAAAATATGCAGTAGATGTAAGCTTCTTTAACAATGAATGAAATGCCCAGGAAACTTTAGATCAGGAAGAAGTTTTTCGTTCCTTGACGTAATAATAATTTCGAATCTTTATACTGGATGACACACTTCAGCTTTAGATTAGCTGTTATCAATGTGTGTCCAGTGTTCGTCCTCAGAGATACTTCTGAGTACTCATTTACCGACCTCGGAAGGATGGACAGCTGAGTTGACTGTTGGCTTGTGGTTAGTGGTTCCGACGACGGGATTCGAACCCACGCGAGTAGACCTAGTATGATTCGAAACACTGCGCCCAAACCACTCGGCCACACTACCATATAAATGCAGAAATTAGTAGTGAAATTTCGAATGGGTAAATGGGTAAATCGATTCCCTCAAAGGTGGGTTGAAATGCAACAAGGGTAAACCGATTCTAAGTAAAGCAAATAGAAAGCAGACGAGGCCAGTGGGAGCAAGAGACACAGCTGGCATCTTTTTATAGCCAGTGGCGTGGATCCATGCTCGTACAGGTTTCTAGACGCCCTTGTCACCCAGCATAAAAATGTGCATGGCAAAAAGCTATAGGTAAAGCTAGGGGCAAAGTATGGCAAGGAAAGCAATCGGCCATCCTTCATCTCAATCCCATGGCTAAAGGTGGTATATTTTTAGTCAGGTACTTCTTGAGGCTCACAGAGTCGAATTAATTCATTCAAATAGAGTTATCGATTCATATGTATACATCTAACTCTACTTCATCATACATGTGGTTTATTCAAAAGGAACAATAAAATACAGAGAAGTACTTCGATAAGAAAAATTGTTCCTACTTGATCAGTTACGGGCAAAGTCTGTATATAGAAAAGTAAATTGTATAGTGTCGTGTTGTTATGGCCAATTAGCAAACTTATAACGCAGGGGTTGTGGGCTCCAATCTAATTTTTTCACCATAAAACACCATCTCTGAGGAAGGCAACGAGAAACTAATTAAAAAAATCTACTGCGGTGAAAAAATATCTGGATTCTGCTATGCTAAAGAATGCCATGGCATATTGTGGTATGTTACAAGATGGTACGATTTGGTATGTATGCAATGGCATGCTTTTGGTATGGTATGCTTTGGTATTGTATGCAATGCATGCTTTGGTATGGTACGCAATGGCATTCCATGATGTTTCATGGTATCCTTAGCTATATTATGCTATGCTACACTCCTTAGTGCTATGCTATCCTATGCCATCCTATGCTATCCTATACTATCCTATACCATCCTATACTATCCTATCATATCCTTTTCTATTCTATTATTTAGCCTTGTTTTGCTAAGCTATGCTATACTATGCTATGCTATGCTATGCTATGCTATGCTATGCTATGCTATGCTATGCTATGCTATGCTATGCTATTCTATCCTATGCTATGCTATTCTATCCTATGCTATTCTATGCTCTAGCCTTGTTTTGCTAAGCTATGCGGTACACTTTTCTAATACTCAACAAATAATAGCAATTCTGGAAGCAACACCTTAAAAAACATAGAACATTCAACAATATATAGCAAATGAAAAATCTGATCCTAACAGTGAAACATTATTCAGCACGCTTATATTCCCGAAATTATCCCAAAAAAAACTAAATTAAACTGCATTTGTTAAACTACAGATTCACTGTCTAGCTTATGACGTTTATAGAACTGACATAAAATGTTCACGAGCTTTCCTAACGAGGCTACACATGACTTCATCTCTTCAACAACCTCGTTTTCAGGAAAAGGAGCACCAGATGCATTCGTTGTCCCCAGCTGAGTGACAAAGTCTTTTCTGTAAGGGACAGCTTTCACGGCAAGCTAAGGAAGAACAAATTAACGATTATGATCAATTCAGCCTTCTTCTCCCGAGTTCAAGCAAAAACAAGACAATGTTCCAGCACTGAATCGCCATCATTCAGGAAACGTTAGCTTCATTGATACAATACCTTGTGTTTCCAGCGATTTATGATTCCTTCCTTGGATTTTGATAGATAAGCCTGTGGAACCAACAAGGGAGGGAATCACCATCCAGTGATATCCGGTTGCTGGTCTAAAGCCCGGATGAACAAGGATAGCTGCAGGGAAGAATAGTATCCACCTGTGCGAAAATGCCACAGAAAACTGAAGGATAGTGCGGACAAGACATACTACACCCCGTTGGAAGAGGAGGATGCCATGGGAGGGGAAAGGTGGAGGAAAGCTGCCTATCATTTATCGACGCAGGATACCATAACTAAATCAGCTTGAAAAACTGATGTGGACCGGCGATCCAACTTAGGTGGGATAAACGACCGAGCAAGTGGGAAAAAGATGCAAAAGGTTCCTACAAGATGCACTGGTTGGATTCCAAATTCATTGATTTCAAGGAAGAGTTTATTGGAGCTGGTGGCCATCCTACAACAACGAATTCAATGACTTACCGAGAATACTCCTCGCACGACCCATCCATGGTATTTTCTTAGCGATCTCCCATATGCATTTGCTGAGAATAAAAGACATGCAACGTTAAGGTGGCTTCAGGAACAATGTTAAAACTCAGTGAAACTGATTACAAAATGGGCTGTGGAATGAGAAAGATAAATTAAATGCTTTCACCACGTTTCTTTAATGTTTAAAACGATATTCATTCCCAAGGATTTAGGAATTAAGTAAGGGTATAGGACGAGCTATGCTTACATTTATTGCTGTCGTACAAAACAAAGATGCTACAATTTATAATATAAAAATGGAAAATATGAAATATGACACGAAATTCTAACACTTCGATGAAAATAAATTGATAATATCAAATATTCAGTGGTACGGGTCCTACCGAACGTGTAGCATTCACTCAGATTGAGAGGGCTATCAGCTCTCTATAATTCACAGACTAGGTATGACGAGGTGCAGTCAAATTGAGAGGACGCATCAAGATACAGCTCGATGATCAGAGCTCGTAAGAGTCCTTAAACAGAATTCGTGTGTAAGTGAAAGAGCACATAAACGAAGCATGATACACTGCGGCAGTCACTACTGGTGCAGGGGTAGGTGATTTCCACATAATACTAAGTTCGAAGCTCAACGTACTTGCAGCCATCGCAAGGTCTGGTTCACCGCGACAGATTTCCGCCAGAAACACGTGGATAAACTCCAAAGCTCTGTAAAATGAGGAAGTGTGTGTACCGTTATTCAATCACGTCATCTGCGGTAAGATTCTACTTGCAGAATACTGCCAACACGGTTTTGGAAACAGCGGTTTGATGAAAAGAGTTAAGGAATAAAAATGACGCAAGACTGAAAAATAATGAAATTAATTATATTCAGACTCGAAACTTGTCTTAAGCTCCAGCTGGACTTGTTACTTTTTCAGCCAAAGTTGAAATCAAAGAGAACAAATTCACTGGCTGCATCTAAGCATAGTGGAAAAATATCGAAAATAGATCCCTCGAATCATTGCACGCAAAAGCTTCAAATTTTTGCAGCAAAATAAAACTGAAAGATCTAACAAGGCTCAGAAACCAAATATTCTTACGAATGCAATTGCATTTTGATAATTTTCAGCTTTTCAGTCCATTTTTGAGTAGAATATAATCGAATTTTGTTGTAATGAGTTCTGTTTGGGAAAGGCCGGGGCGGCCTATACAAAGTCCCATTAATTGAAGAAACAAGAACGTGAAAGGCTACGAGGAGAATGAGATCAAATCAAGTCCATTTACCTTAGATGTGAAAGAAGGACAGCTGCAGGATTTGAGAAAGGAAGGAGTAGGGAAGAATTTCCATAAATTGCACGTTTTGGACATTGGAAATTGCTAAAAGCAATGGTAATGACTGTGCCAATTCTCAAAAACTTATGATTAAACAGCTGTCGAAGGAAATGCAGGGATGCTTACCTCTTTAACCAGAGAAGGGCATCAGTTGTAGAATTTCTCGCATTGCAAGTATTGCTTTTGACCTCCTGGAAAACCATATTTTGAAGGTAAACAAAGGCTTTTTCGTCGGTCTCGAATTTTGATCGAATTTTCTGAAAAAGAGATGGAACAACAATACATTAAAGATAAGCAGACCAAAAAATTCTGAATAATTTTTCAAATCATTAGATGAGGCAAGATGATAAACACATAAAAGGACAAAATGTTGAATAATTGTTCATTATCGATATATCTTTTTATTACATGTTGTCATATCGTAACGCAAGAAGGCTGCGTTTAGATAGAGGATTGGACCTGTACGGTACACACAAGGAGATGATGGCAGCATGACATGCTTGCGTGAAAATGAAGGCCTGCGACGGTACAGTACACAGTCAAAGATGATAGCAACGAAATACGCTTACGTTTAAATATAGATGGCACCTGAATGGAGAATCCCAAAGATGATAGCAATGAAACACGTTTACGTTTAAATATAGATGGCACCTGAATGGAGAATCCCAAAGATTATAGCAACGAAACACGTTTACGTTTAAATATAGATGGCACCTGAATGGATAATCCAAAAGAGGATCGCAACGCACCGTACTTGCACTATAGCAACGTTTAAAACAGTACGTATCGCGTAGAGAGAGGTTCACAAAAAGATATACTTTTGCTCACGAAATGTTTTTATTAATGGTGCAATCAGAATAAAAAACACGAAGCTCCTTGTTTCAACAAAAACGTCTTCAGCAGAGATAAGGATATCCCCATTATGACAGTGATTGTGCAACGTAAAGGTAGTGCCATGCACTTTTTCAGGGTTTTTATTTTCCATTTCAAATTTTTATCAATCTATTTCACATGCATTAAGACGTGACATGCAAATGACAAATGAAATAAAGCGGACGGGGAATGACTTCACATACTTTGATGTTCCCTTGAATGTCGATTTTCACAGGTGCGAAAGCTGTTGAGCCAAGGACATCTGCAGATGCAAAAATTCAAACATCTTACACCAAATAACAAGCAGGTGATTCTAGGGAACTAAGTATATCATATAAACTTGTGCTACATGGCCGACTGGATGCTTTACAGTGGAACCAAAACGTAAAGTGATTTAAGAATTGACTAATCGAAAAAAATTTTAAAGCAGCAGTTAAAAAAACTGCATTGCATACTCGATTCCGAGCGTTGCAGAAACCAGAGACAGGGCTCTGAGTTTTTTCTAGGGAAGTGGAATTCATGAAGGTGGTTTCCCGTTACCTTCCTCGCCAACGGCGTTTAAAAGTGACACATGGAGGAATCGAACTGACAACCCCTGTGGCGAGTCCGCATGCTTAACCATTACGCCACGGCACCACTTGATACCAGTTAGAGTTGCTTTTTCACCTCTTTCGAATGAAGTAATAATCAAATTTATGTCGTACGGCGACGAAAGGTTAACCATTTATGTCAAAAAGAGGCTGCCCGACGCGCCCTTGAGTTCATCCATGCTACTGAACACTTTCGAATGTTCCACTGATACAAACTCCCATACATTAACACCTAATTTTTGTCAGTTTAATCTGCATTTGGTAATTAGTTAAATTACTTCTCCTTGTATTTACATGTTAGCGTTGTGCGACTTGAATTGAATTATCATTATCATTATTGAATTGTGCGAATTGATTATTCGACTCATGTCAACATATTTTGCTAAGAATGACGTTTGTCAATATAAATAATGTTAATGGAAAAAAGATCCACTAGCTGAATACTAACTGGCTAACAGATTTATCAAACGATAGGCTGTAAAACAATTGATTCCTTGACTCACTGATGGAGTCACTGCTTCATAATTGGACCGAATGGAAATTGCATAATGTATTGTATGTACAGAAAGGTAACAACTGTGGTTATGAAGCATTGTCTTACCAAATACTCGTAGAATCGACGAGCAAGCATCGAGAAATTCTTTTGTTGGGATTCGACCATCCCCTGTGACTTCCACGTCTTCAAATCTAAGCAAATGAAAATACATCAGACATCAGAAAGAAGACATACGACATAAGACATAAAAAATTTCATTTTAACCAAAAAGAAATAACAAGGGATAGTAATCAACGATGAGTAAAATTAATGAAAACTGAGTAGGTAAATTAGAATAAAACTATTGAGTGAAAGAACAACAATTGAATGCCAATTGGAAACTTAGTACGCTTGAATAAATAGTACACCTGATAAAGTTTTATGGATAGTCGTTTATATAATGCATGAATAATTAAACAATTTAATGGTTCTTCAACGTCGTTTATCTATTTCAGATGTAAGAGAAACCCGAGGCCGGATGTCAAGTCTTGCCTACGAATGTAGTTTTATGGAGGGGGGGGGGGGGGGCATTTGCGTCGCCTTCGTTAACAATAGTGTCTCAATTGTGAACCAAGAAGTTTTCTAAGCTATTAAACCTGCAAATTGAGTTCGCATACGCATACTAATACACTAAAGCACCACAAGTTACGCATGTGAGGTGGGTACCTCCGTACCAAGTACCGGGTACTTTGCAACGGTATCACATTAAAGCATTCAATGCTTATGCTAACCTGGAAGGTGCTTGACTGAAGAAGGACTTCGGTTCTGGTTTTTGAACTTCTTCTGGTGAGTGCGAATCTAGAGACTGTTGAGACAATGCATACAAGGGCGTTTTGTCATTCGCGCTGACGGACGTAGACGTTGTTGCTGTTGTCGGTGTCGAGCCCGGTGAAGTAAAACTTGGCTGATTCGATTTTTGGCTTGGAGGAGCCTCGCTATGATGGCGAAGCTTGCCATTGTGTAACGCATCTGTAGGTATAATCGATCCGTTTCTAGGGGTAATCGCTAATGAATTTGGGGGGTTTAGGGGTGTCGGGGTCTTCAAATCACGTTGATTCACTTTTGATCGATCACTCGGTGAAACAGCTCCTAAAAATTGAATAGGTTTGTGATTTAATAAAAATAGCTGAGGGCGTTACGCAATGATTCACTGGAAAAAGAAAATACGACTTCTTTTACAGTAAGTTCACTCAGATAATCCAACGCAATCCAGTACAATAACAGAAACCGAAGGAATATAATACAACAGTGTCAAAGGAAATGAATACAAGTCGTAAACATTTTCCAATAGATTTGAGCAAATTGGACGAGAAGGTGTTCAATTTTCAATTTCAATTTTAATAACGCAGGGGGACACTTCAGCCGGAGCTGATTTACAAGTCAAAAAAGAAGATAAAGTCTAATTTGCTAGCTTTACCTCGATCTGAATCCGTTAATGAATCTGAGAAGAGGCTTGACGGAGAGGACGGCGATGGTGTCCTAAAAAGAAGCAGCAAAGTGAAGCCTTGAGAAGCTAAGACGCCACAGCTATAGAGCACTTTCTGATGACCGCCATCTAGCAGTCAATGGTAGAGTTTTGCTTATCTAGAAGTATTCAGATGCTTCGTCTCGATGTGACCACGCCCCGTGACTCTGACGCCTGGAACTGAAGAAAGCTAGCGACTCTCCTCACTCTTAGTCAAAGTCAAAGTTTGGCGAGGGCTGGACATCAACCAATGGACAAGAATCTTGCAGCTCTGTGAACCGCTACATCCAAGCAACAAGTTGCTTTTCAGCGCTTTTGAATCTACTTTCGGGAGATTGATTGATAGCATAAAAATTATTTTACGTTTAGTGTTGTGTGCAGGAGAAAATAGCTTTAGTTCCATACTCTAGGAGTATTCGTGAGCACGTTGCTGGAGGTACAATCCTGAGAGAGCCTTGTTCCGGAAAGTAGCAAGTTCCTCGCTTGGGATAAATGCATACTCATGTAGGATTCTTGCCAACAGTTTACAAGCAGCTGTTGTAAAATTACGATGACTCACCCGATATCATTGTGATGGTGATGCTTCTTGAAAAATGGCGGATTTTTTATCTGAAACAAAAATTATATTTCAGAAAAATCTTAAGCAAAATCCATCCCAGAATTGTTCTCCTTTAAAAGAATACTGCAACATTGCTGACTATGAAACAAAAAGGCTAGAACTACCTTGTAGACTCGAAATCGTTTGAAACCACTCCTTCGCTTAAGAAAAGGAATCGGTAGATAAAAGCAGGAGAGGATATTGGGTAATTTCAATATCGATATCTACTGTAAATGAGTGCTAGCTGCCACCACACGATCGCCTCTATAAGCCATCCCGAGCATTCTATTCTTCCAAGCACGCATCCGTTCCTTCTGCTCTGAGTCCAACTGGTCCTGGGAAGGGGTAAGGGGGAAGAGTGAAGGGGGAAAGGTGAAGGGGGAAGGTGAAGGGTGAAGGGGGAAGGTGAAGGGTGAAGGGGGAAAGGTGAAGGGGGAAGGGCAATATAAGATTAGAATGCAAAATCCACCTTCCCAGAAAATTGACCGCCCTGGCTGCAGTTTCTAATAATCCCCCAGTAACAGCACAGCTCAATAAAATCGACCCGCTTCATACTAAAAATTCAAAAGCGAATACATACCCTTATTGGTGTTGATACTGGAGATCCTGATGTTGTGCCTATGGAGAAGATCTCAGTTGTTAGGAAATATCAGCAAAATTCTTCTTGGAAAGTGCTTCCCACACTCTCCCCTAGTGAAGATTGCTTTTATATTTTGGCTCCAAGAAAACTGGGAGATGGCGTAAAACTCTCCCCTGCTTAGCGCTCGGCATTTACTGGAGAGAGCATGGGAGATCAGTACATGGTAATTCTTATAGGCTAGTCCTAGTACTTGCATAGCTGCGTGTCCCAAGGCCGTGAAAATGGATGATCTGGGCTTAGGACGGTTTCGGTGATGCGTTTGAGATTCTCTTTTTTAGTAAATTATTTGTACGAACGAACGAACTACGAATATTTATACTGGATGAAACACTTCAGCTTTTAGATTAGCTGTTATCAATGTGTGTCCAGTGTTCAGGAATGCAAGAAGAATGCAAGACGTTCCATAAATTGCATGTTCTTGGGATGCATGATTATTGGTGGGATAGACTTCGTGGAGTTACAACTTCAGTGGCTGAGTCCATTCATAAAAGCATATTCATAACTCACTCAAGGAATCCTCGAAAACTTCCATCATGTCGCTCAGGTTTGACAAAAATGTATCGCATGTTGCTGATAACATTGTTGCAGCCTCGTTCATTTCCTGTAACAGAATCAAAATCGAAAATTTTATTAAAAAGCTATTGAAAATCAAGTTAGAATTTCAAGAAAAGAGCGGGATCATTGAACTTTGATAGCTGCGAAATACAGCAATGTGTCACTGCTGAATAAAAACACCCAATCCAATACGGGACCATTTGGACCATCCAAAATGGGACTTAACCAAACTCAACAATAATAATGATAATAACAACAGTTATTCATACGGGGTATTGCCTTTTCAGCGACAAGATGCTGTAATAAAAAGCTGTCCCTACTTTCAACATAAAGATTCCAGGTAAAAACGAAACAAAGAAAACTTGGCTACGATCCAGATAGTAAATCTACTCCCGAATTCTTCCATTAACTACGATATTCACGACAACTTGGAGTATGCTGGTGACACCAATGAAGTCGTCGGGGAACACCTTATAAGAAAAATGCAATTTTTCGCAATGATGTCCTCACAATCCTGTCTAAGTGAATTCTAGTGCAATTAAGATAACACATACAGAGAATGGCCTATTGACTATCACCTATTGCCTTCATTGGCTCCCGAACTCTTCCATTAAAGTATGATCTTTATGATAGATTTCAATGTGCTGGTGAAATGAATGAAGTCAACAGAACAAATGCTTCGAGTAGAAAGGTTAAAAATGAGTGCTGGGGAGCGTCTTGTTAGAAAAATACCATTGCAGCACATGGCATTGTGAGGTAGAGTGGCCAGTTGCTTGCCTCGTTGCAATATACTTCAAGCTTACATCAGATACCCTTACTTCTGGCGCGGTTTATGGAGGGCAAAAGGAATTATGCAGGCATCTGTCTCAAACCTGGGACCATTTTGCACAGTAGGCATATACATTGACCACTATGCAAATTTCCCTTCTTGCGCTCATGATGCACAACAATGCAGATTTCCAGCAGGTTTATAATGATACAATGAAATGTGCTAATTAATATAGTCAGAAGGATAGCCACAATTCCATAATTGATAAACAGAGAAGCTTTGATTGAAGAGGAGACTCCTTTTACAATTTTACTTGGCTAACATACTTTATTTTTATCGTGTTGGCAGTTTGGGCAAGCTGATTTGAGCTGATGAACCTGCTGCACAATGATGTTCCTGCAAGTATTCAGTTCTGACATCTTGTCTTTCAAATATGTCACTGAATTCACTATAAGAAATTACATGAAAACTTTAGGAAAACAGAAGAACAGATACGGTAAGGTATAAACAATCAAAAATTTTAAGTCACCGCAAGACAAGAAAAAGAATGACACGAGAAGAGAAGCAGGATATGACAGGAAAAGGCAAGATTGAAGAGGGGAAGAAAACATAGGAAAAGAAAGGGAAGGGGAGGAACAGCCGGGAATACAAAAAAGCAAGGTAGAAGTAGACAAACACGACAAGACAAGACCAGGTAGGGCAAGAGAAAATAAGACAATAATGGAAAAAACAAGGCAGCATAGGCCAAGGAATGCAAAGACAAGAAAAAAATTGAATTAACAAACAGATGGAAAAAAAATGAAAAAATATACAACAGGAAAAATTCTGACAAAAAATAGATTATATGAGGAAATATTTGAAAGGAGGGACATAAGAGCTTGAGAGAACAAGTATAGTTAGTTGGTGGAAACAGGGATGCATGGTAAAGGAACATAGGTATGCTGTGCGACATAGAAGCACCAACCAGGCTGAAGAGTAGGCTATATAAGATCATTTTGCACCCTGCATACAGCATGGAAACAGCAGCAGTGATACAAAGACTGGAAAGAAAGATGGAGATGACAGAAATAAGGATGCTAGCTTTTCACTGGGAAAAACAAGGATGGAAAACATATGAAACAAAGCCATCAACGTCTGTCAGTGTTGGAGATCTTGGAGGGAAGCTGGGAGAAATTGGGTTGAGATGGGTAGGGTATGTGTTACAGAGAGAAAATAGTATGTGAGCCAGAGGGCTAGGAGAATGGTGATGGGCCGAAGGAAGAGCGGGGGATCAGAGAGAAAGTAGAGAGACTAACGTAGTGAGGACATGGGGACAGTAGGAGTGAGAGATGAGGAGTCATAGGCCTGAAAATGGAAGGGACTGGTCCACACTGGTGGCCCCAGACATGGGAATAGGCCAGATGAAGAAAAGAAAGTTTGCAATCAAAATAATATTTTTTTTTCTTTTTCACTAGTCAGAAATAAATGAAAACAAACAAAAGCATCCAAGATTGAGCTTCAACTAGTAAAAAGGCAAAATGAATATTGTGTTACAGTTCATAAAAATTTGAAATTCAGACTTACTTTGCTGTCGCTGTTCTTCATAGTTTGTATCTACTCTGCATGCCTTTGAAGTGCCAAGAGCAACAAGCCATTGCTGTCTTTCAGCTGACGATGCAGCCCTCAAATACATGTGACTCTCTGGCGGTATTTTCAAATCAAGTCTTACAGGATCCGTTGGATGCACTGAAAATAGACAGAATTTTGATGGCAAATGTTCAAACTACTTCCCCCATTTGCTTTCAATTTCATTAAAATGCAACTTTAGCTGGAGGAAATTCTTTGCTTGGAGACATGATTAACTCGCATCTTATTTCTATTGCTACAGAAAATTCATGTGCTTAACTCCTTTCCCTTGAAACATGGGAGCAGTGTGTAATAAATTCAATATAAATGTAATCTGGCTGACTATCTGAAGTTGAACTTAACAAGCTATTCATCATATCAATAAATGGGCCAACCATTAAGAAAAATGCATTGGGATTCCATTGCTTGGAAAGTAATACTGACTGGAAAACTGATGTGGCAATACTCTGCATTAATGACAACTGTGTTCCCTACTTGATTTTGAGCGTAGCAGAAACCAAACACAGGACTCTGAGTTAACTCTAGGGACGTGGCTATTATGAGGTGGCTTCCCATTGCCTTCCTCAACAATTGCGTTTTTATGCAGCTGAACCAAGAAAAATGGAGGGTAGCAAACTTGTTACTTATAAAAAGAATTTACTACCACATGCAGGAAAATCAAATTCAGAAATCTTTCAACAATTGTCATTTCGAAAAGCCAGTCACAGCTGCTCCAAATATTTTTGCTACAGGCGTGAACTATTTGCTACACTCCTAAATGCAGCCCAATCTAGGTGACACTATACAAGCAATCAACTGCTCCAGTTTATAAAGACTCTTGCAAGCACTGAGAAAAATTTAAGCTGTTCACTATGCATGCAAGGTATGCCCCTTTATAGCTCAGATTATAACATTGACTTTCTAAAATATATGCACCAAAAAAGCAGGACTCGCCTAATATTTCACAACAAGAAAGCTTAATAGAGCCACGGCTTCCTTGGTGCACTTCTTCCTGTGATCGATAGTAGGCAAGGACGCCATAATCTAGAACAAACCACCTTGGTTGCCAGCCTGAGTGGAAAAAGAATCAAATCTTCAATATTTTCAATGAAACCTCCACCAATATACATTAATAGTGTCCTTGAACAATAAGATTTGTATTTTTGGGTTGCATATTTAGTTTGTATGTTTCGATTTTCCTGATTTCTAGGGATTCCTGGATGGTTCATTCATTTCTTAATCCTTAGTAAAACTGTAAAATTGAACTTGATTTAGGTATCTGGATGCATAAGTGGTAGGGCTGTTTCCAATAAATCTAGTGGTCCGTGGCTTTGCCCAATCTGAACCTTGAATTTCACTTCAAGAAGGTGAGTAGCTAGCCCTCTGAAATACCAGACATAGGAACCAAGAAACGTGGTCGTACTCAGAGGGAAGATCTAAGACAGTTGTTTAGATTTTTGCGTCACTTTATCACATTTCCTTCACAAATATTGAAAACAGCCTTTTTAGTTGAAATCTTTATCCATGTTAAATATTTGCATTACCATTACCATCATTATAAGTAGTAGTAGTAGTAGTAGTAGTAGTAGTAGTAGTAGTAGTAGTAGTAATAGTAGTAGTAGTAGTAGTAGTAGTAGTAGTAGTAGTAGTAGTAGTAATAGTAGTAGTAGTAGTAGTAGTAGTAGTAGTAGTAGTAGTAGTAGTAGTAGTAGAAGTAGTAGTAGTAGTAGTAGTAGTAGTAGTAGTAGTAGTAGTAGTAGTAGTAGTAGTAGCAGTAGTAGTAGTAGTAGTAGTAGTAGTAGTAGTAGTAGTAGTATTAGTAGTAGTAGCAACAGTAGTAGTAGTAGCAACAGTAGTAGTAGTAGTAGGAGTAATAGGAGTAGTAGTAGTAATAGGAGTAGTAGTAGTAGTAGTAGTAGTAGTAGTAGTAGTAGTAGTAGCAGTAGTAGTAGTAGTAGTAGTAGTAGTAGCAATAGTAGTAGTAGTAGTAGTAGTAGTAGTAGTAGTAGCAGTAGTAGTAGTAGTAGTAGTAGTAGTAGTAGCAACAGTAGTAGTAGTAGTAGGAGTAATAGGAGTAGTAGTAGTAGAAGTAGTAGTAGTAGTAGTAGTAGTAGTAGTAGTAGCAGTAGTAGTAGTAGTAGGAGTAGTAGTAGAAGTAGTAGTAGTAGTAGTAGTAGTAGTAGTAGTAGTAGTAGTAGTAGTAGTAGTAGTAGTAGTAGTAGCAGCAGTAGTGGTACATGGAACTTGATGACAATAATGAATTAGGCTGTTCCAGGGGCCTGAATGAATTCAGATAGAAGAATGCAGGGGATTACTTGGAAAAGAATATGCAACAAATTAATGGAGAATAGCTAGATAGTGGCTCAGAGTGTTCAGTGCCCTGCTGAGGCTACGGACCATTGCAAGCTGTGTGTGTTGATCAACCAATACATTTTATAGCACTTGAGATGAAAAACGCAAAGAAAGTTGAAATCACTTGCAAAACACATTGCTTGAAAATTGATTATAGCAATAAATATCTTGCTCTGATTTCTGTTTCTGGTGACTGACGTTAGGAACTTCGACATACTTTATGCCTCAGGAAACTTTGGAATATTACCTTACAAATTGTGCAGATTGGGTAGTATCATTAAACTAACTTAACAATTGTTTATTACATGATCAATTTTCAATTAGCACAATATCTATTTGATGCCTTCCTTTCCTTCGCGATTCGGGTGCACCCTGGGGCTAGAATCCTCCATCAATTAGTCCCGACAACCTGCTAGATTCGAGATGGCAATGTTGAAAGACGTTCATACCACTCAGATAGTTAGTCCACTTCCAAAGGATTCCTTGCATCATCACCATGGCTGCAGCTTTATTCGCTTGTATTCTCTCTCCGGTGCTTTTATCTCCACAAACCTCATTCGTCACGTTCACTTGAATTCTTTTGTGATCGCCATCTTTGAATACGGGTTTCGTGTTTGCTGGTGCTAACCTCGATCCAGGGTTTGTTTACAGCACACTTCCGCGAATTCGTGGCTTACTGTACAGTTCAGAGGTATTCTATCTATCTATTGAAACAGGAAGCGTCTAACAACGGGGGGGGGGAGATTTGCTTGACTACTAGAAGAGATAAACAGGGACTACGGAATGACAGTAATGGGATGAGAAGGTTTATCATTGGCAGGGTCTGGCTGAAACTTTTCCTTATCTCTTTCCCACTTTACATATGACTAGGCTCTATTTGGGCCTTTGGCACTTAAGCTTCAGCCAAACGAGGCAGCATTTTTGTAGCATTTCTACACACCTAACATTGCATAGGTGCTGACTGGAATTGTGGTACAAAGCCTCCTCAAAAAAGAACTTCCCTGGGCTATTCTGAGTGAATAGTAGTTCCGTTCGACTGTTCGGCTCAAACAAACACTATGTCAATCCTTGGGCTTCACTTTCAACCCCGCAATCTTCCTTTCTGTATTTGATACTTGAGATAATGAATCAAAATTAAAAGTTGAGCCTCACAGTTAACTGTTTAGTTGGAGATCTTTCCATCTTGTACAGACGTTTTAACGGACATCGTTCTCAGGAGAAGGGGGTTGTTATTCTGAGGTGATACTTCTCTATGGCGTACCAGAACACCAGAAGCTCGAATTACTCGCGCTCTTTCAACACACAATCCATAAACTTTATCCCACGAATCATCATTCATCCCTAGAACATGCAATTTATGGAACGTCTTACCTTCTTCTTTTCTTCCTGAATCATACAACTTGCCACCTTTCAAATCTAAGATCAATAAACTTGATCCTATCCCCTTCTCTTCGTAGCCTTTTATTTTCTTCTTTCTTCCACTGTTGAGGCTTTGTATAGGCCACCATGGCCTTCTCCAATATACCTCAATAGGGAAAAACTGCACTGAGAGAGTCATGCAAGATAATAACCTAGCATACGTAAAACAGCAATCATCTCTGATACCTAAGTGTTTCTTCAGTCACCTGCTCCAATTTCAAGTCAGTAACTTAAGAGTCATCTACAAAATATCATAAACGCATCAAAAAACTGCAGCTTACAAATTATTATGCGTGTTGCATGGCAAAACTTTTGATTTCGTCATTAAATGACTCCTTTATTGATTGCTTTCCTTATACTGAGAAACTTTGATGTACTGTATATCACTACACTGCTTTGCTTTCTGTCTCCCATCTGTTAGTAGATATCTAAACATTGCGAAGGTGTGCTAAATCAATAGTATCCTAGCCCTTTCCTCGGTATGACTACACTTCGTGATTCCCATTCCTGTAACTATTTATAGCTAGTGACTCTCGCACTCCACGTGAAAGTTTCACACTGACGATGGGAAGCTGGCCTAGCAGATCAACGTCAAGACTTCATCTCATTTTTTTCATTTAGCAGTGCATTATTCTAATAGGTATGCTACAGGTAACCTAAAGCTATGAATGACTCATGAATAACCGAACATATGGAAATTCATAGTCTTTTTGCCTGACACCCCTTTTGAAACTGATTTCAAGTTAATTGTTAAATGCCACAGGGTTGATAAGTAGCTCCATGTTCCCTTAGAAACCTTTGTATTATGTGTTGTAATTGTTTTTGAGAATACGAAAAGGTTTCTGTAGGAAATATCAATGCGGACGTAAATATAAATTGTTCTAAAATTCATGGTAGACCTTGCAATAACACTGCTAGATTTAATCATAGAAGCCATTATTCTATACTCTTGCAATGACTTTGCTCCTTGTTTTGCAGCCAATAAAATCCAAAGTGACCCAATTAAGAGTTATGATGTTAATAAGGATAAAAAAACTCATCACATTTTATCAAATGCTATGATAAGTTTTAGAGGAGCAATTGGCACAGTTAGAGCACGAGTTTACTCTGCGGATGGTCAAGGTTCGAGGAACCGTCGAGTACACTTCACACTTCATCCTCACTCTCTGTCCACCAAAGATTCAATGGGAGCCTTGCATGATGCTAGGGAGTAAAACAGGGCGAGGAAAGGAACTGGCTACCATATCTCAGAGTGCAGTCGATAAAGATAGTGCATCTCTAATAAGGGCTAGTGACAGAGAGTCATTGAAACAGGAGCTGAAATGTTGGATCATTAAGCAAAAATAAAGGTACTCAAACGCTGCAGTTCTATACTTGCCACCCCCGAGCCCACCATTTCTTCTTTAACCCTCGATTCACTCAACTGTGCAAGAAGTTTGAACGCTTCGATTTGAAAATAAAGGAATTAGATGCTCCATTTCGATCCTAACAGCATCCAAAACATGAGGCAATCAATGGTTGGGAGATTGTGTTCAATGAAGTATTTTCCTGCTGCTTCCTCACTGGCAGCTTATTTTGTGACAAACAGTGCAAGATGCGAACTTATACCCTCTGCAATATGATACTACACAGTTAAGCCAATACGCAACTGCACTGCATCTATAATCTGATTCCTAGCGACTTGCATGGAATTCTGAATCTCATGCTAGTCCAATGCTATATGAAATTTGGCTTTCATGACTAAGACGCAGCCTACACTGAGTCTGTAACACTAAATTTAGCAGGATGGCCGGATGTACCAGGTTAACTGATACACCGTCACAAAATTGTTAAACGTACAGCCTTTCTCGCAGTCACTCTCTCTATCTATATGAATAACACGTTTTCTTTTCATTTTATTTTTAGTGAGTTATGTTGGGGAAAGGCCATGGTGGCCTATACAAAGCCCCAACAAAGGAAGAAAGAAGAAAGTGAAAGGCTAAGAGAATAGAGAGATCAAATCAAGCTTATTGATCTTGGATTTGAAAGATGGCAAGTTGTAGGATTCAGTGAGCTATGTTGGGGAAAGGCCATGGCGACCTATACAAAGCCCCAACAAAGGAAGAAAGAAGAAAGTGAAAGGCTAAGAGAAGAGAGAGATCTCAAGTTTATTGATCTTGGATTTGAAAGATGGCAAGTTGAAGGATTCAGGAAAGCATCAGGAAGAGCAAGAGAGCTTGGTTCCCATCAGATTCTGGCTTCAATACTAGTTACCAGTCCTGAACTTAATTTGCAATGGCCGTATTGCGCGGACTAGCCTCACGGAATGAAATAAAACAACCAACTTGGTATAGCAGTACCTCCCACCCCCTGACATTGCAGTGTTTTTCACCTGTCCAGACAGAAAAATGCACCAGACAAACAACTCGGTTAGCAGGTTTTACTTTGAGCTCAAGAGACATAGAGGGCAAACACCAGCAGATGAATTGGGTGTATCAAGCTGAGATTGCGGGAACTAACATGAGTGTGCTCAATAAATATGGTGAAAACATTGGATTTGTTTACTGGATTCTTGCCGTTCACGGCATTGATGTCATCCTAAACATCACAGGAGGTTATTTCATATGCAAAATTGGTGCGCCATGTACGAACCCAAGCATAATCCTTCTTCACATTAGCATTTTTGATATTATGGTTCTGACAGCTGCTGCGTTTCATTTGACATCTGCTTTGGTAGGAGCTGGCACTAATGTACGATCGCTAAGCTATTCCACCTACGCCTCTCTACGCTTTCCATTATACATGGTATATGCCATATTGACAATCGACAGGCTGTATGCTACAAAATACAGTCTGAGTTATAGATCACTCTTGTCAGAGTGAACAGTGTTGGGTCCAGCCGAAACATTGACTGATGCTTTAGTAGCGGTTGCAACACCCTGGGTCTGCCACTAGGGAAGGGTTGATATTATGCTACTTCTAGTTTGGATCACTTGGATGCTTGGTCTCTCCATATTCACAGCACTCAAGTTAGAGAACATTTTTCAATTCAACGAAGGCGTATCTGTACCCAAATTTGGACTTCGCCTTTCTCGGTTTGATAGTCTACACTTATTGCTATATTCACTCTATCAATCGTAAACAAAAGAAAAATTTAGCTGAGATATCAGTACAAATAAAACATAAATCACACGGCACACAGCACACAGCGTTTCCTTCGAGTGTCCACGCGAATCATTTGCACATACGTCTTCCTTGCTATTCTCCCAAACTTAATAGCTTCCATCACAACAAGTCTTGCAAAAGGTAGGACATCGTATATTGCTAAGACTGTTGCCTATGTCTTGTAAACTTTAAACTTAGTCACGCTTCCTTTAACTTGCATCTTTATGCAGCCAAAGGTGAGAGAGATGTGCAAAAAGGGCCTAGTTGAATGTTTTCAGATTTACTTTGGAGCACAAAGCACCGATGATCGCAAAGGTTCCTAAAGAGAACTGAGAAAGCTGTAGCCTCATTCTGGTAGAGTCACTGGTTTTTACAACGCAAGCCATGGTCACAAGGGAATGGTTTTCCAACTTCAGAAGCGTTTACCAGCGCAAAATTGTGGTCCAGTTCCAAAATATAATCAGTTTCGGGAGAAAGACAAACATTCAGTGAAGCTTTCAGCTTAAATTCAAATCAATGAATTATAGACAAGCCTGGGTCAAATTGTTGGATTCGTAGTGTACCGGGAAATTCAGTGTGGGATGCCTGAGTGAATGGGTAAGAGTCTTGAACGTTTCACAACAAGACACTGTTAACGAGAAAACAGAAAGCTACTTTATAAATAGCCAGTACCTTGAAATATCTTGTCATTGTCTTCTGATAAACTTGAGCTCAACTATCCAATGCTGAACATATTTTTATAATGCTTAATACTCCCTTCAACTTTCCATCATCATCATTAGTCAACTCAGGGGTTTTCAGCTCCATGCCTCCATGTGTCACATTTAAAACGCCATTGGGGAGGAAGGCAACGAGAAACCACCTCATGAATTCCGTTTCCCTAGAAGAAACTCAGAGCCCTGTCTCTGGTTTCTGCTACGCTCGAAATCGAGTATGCAACGCAGCAGTCCTCTCTGCAGCAAAATCATGCATAAGAATCACAGTTCATGATCACATCGATGACAAGAACGAGCAAACTCCTGGACCAGCACAGATTTTTAATGTCTAAGATTCATCATCGAAAGCTAGTTACGTACCATAAGAAGTACCAAATATTTCATGTTCCTATTGCGTGATATTAGATGGCGGGACAGTGGTGTAGTGGTTTAGCGTGCGGACTCATAACGCAGGGGTTGTGAGTTGGAATCCTGCACGTGTCACAGTTGAAATACCATTGGTGAGGTAGGCAAAAGGAGACCACCTCATGAATTCCACTTCCCTAGAAGAAATTCAGATTCCTGTCTCTGGTCTCTGTTAAGCTGGAAATTGAATATGCAACGCAGTTGCTGGAGTCGTGGTACTCTTCACTTGACGCAAGGCTTCTTTCCATTGGTCTCTGTTTTGTGACAACGTGTTTATCTATTCGAGAGTTCGATGTGGCAGATCTGCAGAAAACTGCTTGATTTGTGTGTACCGTCTCAATTATTCAAGAGACTTATCAAAGCCAATAAATGCACAACCTGGAATTGCATATTTTGTAAAATATTTTGTCCTAGCTTAGATTTTCTTTGCAAACTATATCTTTCTTACAGCTTATGCATGCACTTTTGTTAGACAGTTGGTCTTAATAGCAATAATCGCTTCAATTCTTTAGCCAAATTTAAATGAATTTGTTCATATTGATACTATTTCCCGTCTAACGTTCTAAGTAAGATTTTTATTGATGCTATCTAATTGTTGACTGGACAGGTGGTTAACAGTTTCTATAGCATCGATCGTACAGCTGCATAAGCAAATGACTTACAAGAACAGGGCTAGTGCATCAGCAAGACGATTGAGTCAACTTTTGCCTCATTGCAAGGAGGTTTTCGATGCTAAGTACGGATGCATCATGCCCTCCGTCAGAAAATATTTGGCTGAACCCGTCAAAAATTTTAATCTTAGACCATCGGCTTGCAAAGAGGGCGCGTTCAGATTTGTTTAAAAATCAAAGAGTATGTCTGCCTCTGCGACCCCCCTGGAAAATAAGATGCTATAAATCAATCCCGCGGAATAAACCTCGTAAAGAGAATTCTTCCATATAGACCACAAGCAGATCTGTCAGGTGTCAATGCCGATTGACTAGATGAGCTAAAGCAACGAGGAAATTAGAAAACAGCAGCTCTTCTCAGCAGAGGTGGGAAGAGAAAATGTCCGCTACCGAAATGATATCAGAAATCACCGCATTCACCATTGCAAACGTAACCATCCTCTCCTTTGCAGTCATTGTATGCATGATCGGCGTGATTCTCATCTTGAAAATCGGTACACAACGCACACATCAGAATTTTATACTGCTACACCTTAGCATCATCGAAATGCTAACTCTCCTTACAGCTCTTTTTTACTGGATGTCTGCTCTCCTCGGCACCGACAAAGACGACAAAATGCGGGTCATTAGTAACTTGTGTTTGACGTCATATCGTCTTCCCATGTACTTGCTTATGGCTGTAATTACTCTGGACAGACTTTTCGGTACGAAGTACGGCCTGCATTACCGACGTTTGCTTACGAGGAGAAAGGTGCAGATAATGATGTTTGCGATATGGTTATCGTGGATCGCAGACTTGTCGATGCTGCTTGGACTGCAGTCCCCAATCATTCTGCGTGTGCATGACTTCATTGCGTTCCCCATTCTCGACGGTGCACTGCTGATCTTCGTTATGTACACCTACTGCAATATTTTTTGCATCGTGCGCAAGAGAGCACAAAACCTTCACAGAGTATCGACAAGCAAGAAGCAAGAGGCACGCCAGAGCAACCGGTTCTTGGGCGTATCGTCAATCATCGTCATTTCCTTTATTTCTTTCGTTGTTGTGCCAGACATTGCTGTCTCGCTGACGGAATGGTGTGCTAAAGAGTCAAGTTCAAAAACAACTAGACTCATTGGGTACGTCTTGATAAACCTGTATTTAGTAGCGCTGCCTTTTACGTTTGTTTTTATGCAAAGAGATGTTAGAAGGGTATTCAAGATGTGGTTTTGGAGATGCTTTCAAAGCAATTCAAAAGTGTGCCCGACAGGTGGTAAGCCCAAAATCAATCTCGAAAGACCTTACAGAGTAACTGGACTCTAGAGCGGACATATTCCTAACCAACCCGCGAAGATTACCTTTACCTTCCCGTATGCAAGTGATGGGGCGGAGACAGGCTCGAAGTGGAAAGCAAGCGACATGCCATCTAAATATGCAGTGAATCTTTCCACAGCAAATTATCTTTAGAAGTATTCAAATCAAGAATTGAATCTTCTGGTAAATGTCTATGATTATAGGCAGCTTTGATTAGTCGGTATTCTTCCAGACAGCCAACCGTAAATAGCGAAAACCTTGGACTCCTTGGATGCATTGCTTGCCCTCCCTGTTTCAGTCTTTGAGGATTGGAATGTAAGACCTTTTCATCATCGCCATCCTCATCAGGTCTGGCAGATTGCCCGAACAGAAGTCCTTTTACTTGAAGCAATGATTACACATTTGGAAGAGGGGTGGTCTGCAGAATTCACATGTGTTTGATCTGGTCGCAAAATCTGCAGAAGAAGTCATCCAAGTAGGTTCGATATCAGTCACATTGCATACACGCTTGCGATCTCATGATTGCTTGGATATTACAGCTGTGGAAAATCAGCTGTGCCCTTTTGATTAGCTTTCGTAAAGTGTTTGTAGCTGCCACATTGCCAAACACATCGGACAAAATGCTTGCACAAATAAACAGCATCTATCAACAGCTAATTGAAAGGATATTTGTCCATGACGCGATGGCACAGGTTCCTTGATGCTTAGTTTAAACATCAGTTGTATGCCCATACATGAATGATATATACACATTCAGCAAATTGACGAACAAAGATTGCCGAAAATTGCTCTTAGTGGCAAAGCTCAATGGGAAAACTGTTGTATAACAATTACTTAATTCGAAGTCTAGGTGGGTCGCAAAAAAATGTTCTAATTGCAAAATGTTCAAATCATAGAGATTCGAATTATCGAAGTCTTTTGTTATGAGATTTTCAAGAGAACTGAAAATTTTGTTCGAATTAGCAAAAGTTTGAATGACTTGAGTTCGATTTGACAGAGTTGATTGTCGATAGAACCAATCGTCTGTGCAGAGGTCAGAGGAAGCTTCTCTTAAATGGACATGCTTCTCACCGCAGTATGGATTGCTCTATTGATATGATCCATCCTCTAACCTATACATCCTCTATCTTACAAAAAGGTTTTCATCCATTTTGCTAGCTACCGTTCGAAAATTGATTCAGGACACCAAGACATCGTGCATATCAAGTGACGTTCTTGTACTTCTTCAAAAACTGACATCATATCAAGATTCATAAGATTCATGAATCACAAGGTAGATGTTATGGCACTGAAGAGCCTTTTGCTTATCCATCAGTGTCATGGTCTTTCCTCATTATGTGACGCCTTCATTTGATCAAAGTTCCACTGATTCCTGAATCATAAACTAGATTCTAGGATACTGAGAAGCATGGCTTATTGAGTAGCGCGAAGACGTTCCTCTCGACCTGACATCAGCCCGGGATTCCTGCCTATCAAGGTTGTCTTTAATTTCCAATTAATCATCACGATCACCATGATAGCTTGATTAATCTCCTTGGTAATCACTTTGGCAATCATCATCATCATCCCTATCTCTATACCAACAAATTGCCACCTCCATGAATCGTAGCCTTAAGCAATTCCATTCTTGACCATATTTGGTTGATCGAGAAATTAGGACTGACCTGAGAATTCGTTGAGCAGAAAAGGAAAAGAAGCTTCTAATCTCGCTGATTTCAGATCTTTCTGCATTCTTTCGTAAACACATTATAGGCAAATATCATTAGCAACATGATAATGAGGGCAAAGTATTACTTTCAAAATTTTCCAACAATGCATAACATTATTGCGACTGCTCTAAACAGGTCTCTATTCCTTATTGCCTTACAGTTGTTAAAATGGATCTCAAATTTTATGCATTGTTATTTAATTTCTTTGCACAAAATTCATCGAAAGCGCCTGTGTGCTTCCTACAAATCTTTCTTGCAGTCAAAGGCAATTTAATTTGGTTATTATGGTCACAGTGACCTTTAGGACAGTGGTGTGGAAAATAAAGAAGTTACATCTGCTAGTCAGATTCGAGTCGAGATACTTTGTGGAGCAAGTAAGCAAAGTTAGACTAGTACTGGATACTTTTCGACAAGTAGAAGCTTTGCTGTGTAGCAATGGCTTCGATCCACCATTCATGATATCATATTTGCACCATTTGAGATTCCTTATGTAAGGCTACTGCTGACGCCAAAGGCCCTCTTGGCTGAGACTAGAGAACCAATTATCCTTATTTCAATATTAGTTATCAATATCTATCACTATGTATCATCAATGATTTATCAATTATGACGATGGATGTTGTTTTGTAATTGTGACGTTTAAAACTACAACATGGCGTAGAAGGCGAGAGGTACAGTATTTAAAGGAAATGAAGATTATGCGGACAGTCTCGGGTTCGATGCAATATCATGCACGTTTCGTCCCTATACTCGCTCCACTCGCAGTAAGCGGACACCTGGTTTAAAACTGGGGGGGAAGTGCAGAGAGAAAATGAACCGGCTCATCTGGCCGTGACACAGAATGGTATACGTCTCTGGGCCTCTTTTCAGAAATCTTGACTGGTGGGGAAGCACATGATTAGGTGCCAATGCTTGTACAAATAGCAAATGTACTGTACATACCGAACGAAAATGTGCATTGTCTGCACTAGCACTCAAAGAACACGTTACTAGTGCGAAAGAGGACCATTTTCACGCAAGGCATATATTTGAAACAACAGAGGCAAAGTGGGGCAAAGTGTCAAAATATGTTCTTATTTGTGGGGTAGGCAAGAGGCCTGCTGGGGCAAGTGACCCACAAGTGACAATGTTAGAAGAGGCCCTGGTGATTCTAGCAAGGTGCTCTCAATCTTTCATTACGAACATTCAGTTTAACTGTTCTGCTTTCAAAATTCTTACTTTTTACAAAGCAATCACTGCAACTGTCGCACGTATGGCTGGACTCGTGAAAAAAAATTTGAAACACTTTGAGTAAGAAAGAGTCAGAAATTCAACTAGCAACAACTTTTCATTATCAGATTCAGATTCATTCTGCTTTTAAATAAATTGAAAAGTACTGCGACTGTTTCGATGAGAACAAGTTGGCTAGAGGTGTGATGTACCCCTCAACATAAATACTGAAGTTCGTAAGTAACTTCTTAGCTATCTATCTATCTACAGTTCCAGAAGATTACTTCAATTATGCTGCACCTAACTCAACCACTAAGTCTAAAAGACAGTACTGCTCTGTCTGCTTCTGTAATGGCTCAACGAGATTCCCGTACACAACTTCTTTCAAATCTTGCTATAACTTTCAGTTCTCTTTATCATCTTTCGTCTCACTGAAAACAAGAGTTGATTGCATTTACGCATGTTAACAGTATAGCTGTCCATTTTCCAAATATGTATCTTGAGTATCATGCAAGTGTATTCCTATTCTTATGGTGTATGTATGTATTCATAGTGTATGATGGCTGCCATTATGTATTGTCCTCGGGATTAGTTAAGAAAGATATGATTTCAACGTGGTGAAATGGTGATCCAATGAATACAACGACCAGATACAGAAGATCTTTTTAAGTCAAAGACTATTTTAAATGATTAAAGGCATTTTCAAAGTTGTTCGCATTGCTTTTTATAGAAATGAATGTTTTAAAATAATACTTAAAATTGGTGCAAAAGCAGTGGTAAAGCAACGTGGTCACCATCACTGCTCTCAATAAAGTTATAGTTGAACGTTTAAGACGACATTAACGTGTTGCCCATTTAGGTATGCATTGATAAACGCGTTCTAACCGCTTTATAAGTTTTTTGAGCATCATTCATGATAATGGATCGGAATAATTTAACTTTGAATTGTGAAGTGCTTGTCAAAAGCTGAAGTTAAAGCTCAACTCTCTTTCAATTTTAACACAAAGCTCATTCATTTTGACCCGTTTACATCTCCTCGTGTTGTCCTTGTTCCACCAGACATCGTAACAAAATCATCAGAACAAGCGATTGAGAAAATGCATTGATAAGAGATTTGAGATAGGATTGAGCACACATTTTTCCATTTTATAGGCAAGCTAACTTTCTCCAAAAAGAAGCCCAATAATGTTTATGAATCGATTTGAGGAAACAAAGCAAACCGAATAACCTTTCAAACGGATTGTTTTATCTGCATGTTTGATATACCTTGTTTATAGGACAGTGCATTCTTAGCTGTTGCCTACTAGGTAAAAACTTTCTTATGACTTATGGCAATATATATATAAGCTTTTAGAAGGAAGAGAAAGAATTTGAGAGAAAGAATATTATCAAATTTATTCAATTAAACCCAGTCTAGAGGGTCGTTTAGAAGCTCTTCATACTTCCTAGGAACAAATTCATGCTGATGCTGATGGAAATGCGGGTAACGGAAACTACGGTGCAAAAACCGGTGGTGACCTGCTTTCCTGGCCTTCTTCCTGGGCGAGGGATGCGTTTCATTTCTTCGGTGGATCCCAGGAGAGCACAGAAAGAATAGTGTTGATAGTTTCCATACGTCGATCTATCTCTACATTGAGTCACTGAGCTGAAGACTTTTAAAATAGGTACGATTGAAACCAAAACTCCTGCGGAAAATCTGCACCGCTAACTTTAAGCTTGAATGAAGCTCAATCAGCGTGAATTTTTCCTGCAGCTAGAACATGGCTTTATAAGTCGCATCATTGAGAGTGTCTTTTCATAGTTCTGCGCGGAGAGCTACAGAAGACTCGCACTGTTACGTTAAATAGAAGCGGGCTGAAGGGGATTACCTCCACGCAAAGTGACTGTGTAATCAATAAGCGTTTAATGGCGTGCTGAGTGAAAGCATGCAAATCCCCTAAACGACTCTCTTTATCATGGCTTTTACCTTTCAATATGAGAAACGTCGATGTAACCCACGCATGCGAGCACTGACAGGAAAAGTGCCAGAAGAAATGCAACTGAGGCCAGCGCAATAAATTCGACTAAAAGAAGGAAAATGAAACGAATGATCCTGCAATTAACCATTAAGGAAAGTCTTAGTGATTGGCTGATTCTACCTGATGAGAATTGATATCCTATGATTTGATGGTCTGATTTTACTTCATTTAGTATAATGTGATTCAACCTGATCTGTGCTGATCCGATTTGATACTATCTGATGTGACCTGAAATGGCCTACTCTGATTGGACATGACATAATCTGTTCGGAAATGACCTGACTTGAACCGGCTTGACCTGACCTGATTTGACCTGATTTGACCTGGCTTGACCTGACTGACCCGACCCGACTTGACCTGACCTTGTCTGATTTGAATCGATATAATCTGAAGTGATTTAACTTAGTGATTAATAGAGCAATGGATTGATCAATTAATTGATGCACTGACTAGTGGTTGATTGATTGATGGTGATTGCTATTTTGACCAATTTGGTGACAAAACGAAGTAAAGCAAAGAGACGCAAGGACAGAGAAAAGCAGAAAAGGGGCAGCGCATTGATGTTTTTGCTTTTAAGTAGTTTCAGGCTTTTCTTTGATGTGAAATCATTTCAGCCAGCGAGATAAAGTTTTAAGATTATGCCATTTATAATTTTTCTGGTTATTGGCCTTTTCAGTTTATTGTCAAGAAAGTTATATGTGATAGAATGATCTTTGAAAGTTATGATGAGGAAATTATGTGTTGCTTTAAGTGGTGGGTTAGCAGAGATAGCCTGAACAAAAATTATCCACATTCTTCAAATTCAAAGCTAGATGAAGCGAAACCCTTGACAGTTTAAAGCATGAATACAGATAAATCAGTGGCGAATCTCTCCTTCAGGGCTGTGGTCAGCTGAAATGCGAAATAGCGATATTGACGCAAAGAATTTTACTTGCTAAGCGGATTTGAAATTCGCACCATTCATAAAGTGATAATAAAGGTACCAATTTCATTGCTGGTCTAGTGGATAGTAGATTAAGAGACAGAATTAGAGGAGCCTTTGTGTCAATCTTTGAGTCAGATTTCCTAGAAAAAGTGACTCATTCGATATCGCCATTTGTTGACCCTGTGGCAAGGTCGAATTACACAGTGTTTCTAGTGTTGAAACAAAAATTTGTGGCATTTATTAACTTTAGGTCTTTCTAGTCATCCTTAGGGGTATTCAGAAAGACCTGAAATCAACTGCTTGATAAATTCTGGAAACAAAAGGGACATTGCTGCATGTTTGAGCATGGCATCAATAGCGAAATGTCTCATGACAGGCGTAAAATTACAATTGGTAATTGGGTTCAACACCTCCTGATTCCTACACCTGGCCCTATTGGGAGCTCGCGACACTCTTCATTCTAAAGGAACGTTAAAATCTAAGGCCATGCTTGAATCACTAACTAACTGTAGGTCTGTGAGCAAGCACCTTATCTGCTAAGCTATTCGTCCAACTTTTATTCCATACATTGTTTTTTCGTGAGCTATTTTCGGGAAAGGCCATTTTGGCCTAAACAAAGCCCCGACAAAGGAAGAAAGAGAAAGACTAAGAGGATAGGGAGATCAGATCGAGTTTATTGATCTTAGATTTGAAAGGGGACACGATTGAGGATTCGGGAAAGGAAGAAAAAGGCAAGACGTTCCATAAATTGCATGTTCTTGGGATGGATGATAATTTGAGGGATAGATTCGTGGATTAGGCATTGAAAGATCGGTATGGGAATGATGTCTATCCAACAAATAACCTAAACTACAGACCTTCTCCGAATATCTTGCCAGTGAAGGAAGTCTCCCTTTGTTGAGCTTCACACGACAAGCTTTGAGTGATGTCATCAGGTATCACCTCAAACTCAGACGCTTCTGACGAATCACAGCTTTTCTCTTCTAAAGGAGGCTCGAGTGGCATTGCAACCAGCTCCTTGCCAGCGTCTTTGATTTCTGTGCGCAGCATTGCTGGGGCGGACAGTTTACGAGATGGTCTTGTCTTCTTTGATTTTATTGCCTCGCTGTGAGTGAAATACAATCACATTGATTTGCACAATTTTTCGTCCTAGGATTATCGGTAATTTTTCGGATTTGGTAGCTGGCATCCTTTGGATGGCTGCTTTTCTTCTGCTTTGTTGAATGGCATTTATGCTACTCGAAAACGCGATTGGTGCAGTTGGAAATTTACGTAATCATTCATAGATTTAGCTATGTCCGTTATTTTTAAGCGGGATATCTATAAAAAGCTTAAAATGACACTTCCATATTTGCTCATTGACACATGTCTACGCTATGGACCATTAAACAGAAATCACTCAAAGCTTACCTCCCGATCACGGCTAAATCCTCAGTTGATTTTGACTTAATGACGCATTTTTTCTCATTGTAATCAGATTCCGAGAGACTGCTGACAGTTGGGGAGCTGCTGCGGATGCTAGAGTAACCAGAAGGCGCCTTTATCGCATAAGAGAATGTTTGCACGCAAGTGGACAGGGTCATCTCTCGAGTGATTGCTAATAAGTTGACTACACGAGCATCCGCTGAAAACGGGAGGAATACGGGTTAGTAAGAGCAAAATTACGATAGTCTGAGATGTAGAGAGAACAAAAGATCATTTCTGATAAATATTTTTTTATCATTTGCGAACGGAATGACACGTGAAAAGAGATAAACCATTGAATTACCTTTGTGACATCTATACAACCCTCTAAGGACTTTCGCGCTGCCAAATCTTTTGAATCTCAACGAAACTGCATCGTAAAACCAATCAAAACACTTCCTTTTCAATTCCCTGCAGAGAGAAGTAAAACTTCAACAATAGCCAGCCAATAGCGTTGTGATTTCTTCGCCAAGAATGACATGAGTCAAACGGATCTTCAAGAGAAACCAGCCTGATGCCGACTGCTGATATAAACATTTTCAGTTATTCGCAAGTTAAAGCTTCTCGATGCCGTCTTAAAAATACTGATTGTCCAGAGAAGTTCGCCCCCTGCTTGTCCAAATCAGAAATAATTTATGAGAACGTAGCATCTTTGAAAAACAATCTTTGATAGAAGGGTGAGTGGTGGAGCACCGTATGATGCTTTCATCAGGAAACTGAAGTTAAACTCGTTGAGTGAGATTAAAGTCCGGATTGATGACTTCTTGCCAGCCAGATCGCTTAACTCATCCCACCGTCCTCCGGAAGGGACGTTAATCCAGGGGTCCCATCCATGGATGCAACGTACATGGTGGGCTCAGATCAGCTTGGACTGGCTATAAACTTTCCCAGCCCGCTTTAAATACATAAATGGAAAAATAAAATTTCTGATTGAAGTAGCGTGCACTTTAAAAGATAACAGAGCAACAAGTTGGTGATAAATTTCTCAAGCGAAAATAGTCAATCTTCAATAATTCCTCAGAAGGAAGATAGTTAATTAGGATAATTTAGCATTGGGGAACTGTACCTCTTTTTAGCGCATAGAAAGCAAAGGTAGCTCTTCTCGCTGGAGGCGTCAATGAGAACATTTCTACACTGCGAGCAGGCCAGGTGCTCACAAGCAAGACATCTTTCACCAGAGCTGAAAAAGCAGCAGAGATTCAGCAGCAACCGTCCACATATCTGACAATTGTGATCCAAAGTCTTCCGTTTAGATGACTTCAAAGTTATTGATCTTCGCAGGTCGTCGAAACCTTTGCGCAGTTTCCTACATTAAAAAGCAAACTGCACCGTTTCAGTGATACTGAAAGAAAGAGGCTGAAGGATCAAACAGCTAGGTGGCTGGTTGAAATAACACATCCCAATACTAATAAAATAAATCATGATAATAATGATAATGTGATAGCTATAATGACGATAGTGGTATCAGGATAATGATAACAATAATAGTTTCAACAATGTTGACTATGATAAATTGTAATAATAGTGGTAGCAATGATGATTGAATGTAGTAATGAAGACAATAATCATAATAATAATACTTGTAATAACGACGATATATATATATATATATATATATATATATATATATATATATATATATATATATATATATATATATATATATATATATATATATATATATGTATCTTCATCAGCCTCACAAGGCGAAACGTCTGAAGCAATCCATCAATAAATTTGCCTTAAAAGTAGCCTATTTTATATTTAGATTTTATCTGCGGCATGGCCACACACAAATGGTCAACATATATTTATATTTATACACATATCTATATATACACACATACACATCTATATATACACATCTATATATACACACACATGTATACATATTGATATTTTTATATCTTTGTGTTGCATATACATATATGTACAGGTACTGTTTCTACGAATTGCTGTTTAATAGGTACCGTATGCCGTTATGTTATGTATATTTGTTGATTGTAGAATAGAGCCTACCGTGTTCGCTCTTGATCGAATTTTCTCAAAGCGATGTCTTTCGCAATGACTCCAACGATTCGATGACATTCTTCTTGCGACAAATGCGAAACATCAACATGAAGACCCATGCCACCTGGAAACAAATGAAAAAATTTTTGCAAAAGATTACGATATATTCAAGGATTCTTCAAATAGAATGTCAGGTTTTGCTTCGAATTCGGATTGATTAGGGATCAGCTAAATGCATTTGCTTTCAAGTATCGCAGCTACTCCGACTCATTTTTCGTTTTTTTCTTATTTCACGAAGTGGCCATGTGGCATTGCAGACAAAGCTTGACAAAATATGCATTAAAAATTTAGACTTCAATAATCTATTGTAACGAATTCAACAAGTTAACGCAACGCTCAAGGCACCACACGGCCTGCAGATGCGACACGAGTGCGTTGGCCTACGTTTGCAATAGCAGTGCATAATCCTATCAATTGCGAAGCTCCTTTCCCTCCTTTTGCAAAACTTGCATTTTCAGTATTACATCCAGTATCCGCTAGGCTTTCAAAGAAAAAGCGACGAAATCGCAGCTTACTAACAGGCTGCACTTAACCCAGAAGTATACTGCACTGTCGCTAGGCCATTGAGAGAAGCCATCCATTTCAGTCAGCGATGCGCTTGCATGTTTGAAAAATTGATCATGCAACACGACTGGCTTGAGGGAATCTATGATTGACTATTCATAGTTTAATGAAGAATGTAATTAAATTTATGGCTAGGAACTGCTGTTATTGCAAGAGAGGCGCACATTGCTGGAAAATTTTTGCAGCATTCAGGTGCTGTGGAAAACGTGGACCTCATGTTCGCAAGTCCTGATTTTTACTGATTTTAAGTCTGGACAAAATGACAAATTCACAATTTGCGTACGAAAAACTCACATAAAAACAGATTCAAAGTTGAACTAAGTCTTGCCTGCCAATCGAAGTATCCAGGGGCCAAAGTCTTTCCGCTCAGATGCAGGTTTCTGTTGCCGAAGATTAGTTTTGGAAACCAAAGATCGCAAATTCAACAACAGAACTTGCCTCTCTGCACCTGCAACCAGAAGGCCATTGTCAAAACAGACGTAATAAGCAGTTGGCCAAACTTGATCTTATCTCCGCGTAAATGTGTAAATACATATTAAATGATTCTAACAGCATGGTATCCTGAATTGGCAGATGGCCACTACTGTTGTATTCGGTCGTTGTTGTTAGGAAATTAAAATCCACCAGGGTGACTGTGACTATTGAAGGCAGCCACTTCCTGCCCCCTTGCTGTAAGGTTCGTTATTCGACCGGAGACAAAGCATTTCGAAGAACTGATAACGCTATGTTGGCATTGATAACAGAGCAATTGAAGCATGCTCGTATTCGATTCGGAGCGCACAAGAAACCCAAACCACGGATCCGAATCTGTTCTGACGAGAAAAATTGAATTTGCTCCCTACCATGGTCATGGTGCTTCTGCTGCAGCTTGAATGGGAATTGAGCCCACACCCCATTCAGATTACAATTTAAGAGGAAAACAGAGCGTCAAAATGTCGCTAGTGGGGAGACAAATAGTTAAGTACATCTCATTACCTCCAGCTCTATCGTTCCAGAGACTCATAAAGACTCTGATCACATTCTTAGAGTTTCTGAATAGAGCTCGTAATAAATTTTTGCTGCCTAAATTGCATTTTCAAAACGGTTGCTGCCTCCGAGTGGACAGTAAAGAGCTCGTGATGTAAAATGATTACCATAGGGCTAGTAGTCATAAAAAAAACTATTAAGTTACTTTAGCTGAACCGGCCCCACCTTTCAAGAATTTGAAGGAAAAATGCATTCCTACGAGCTCTTTTCTAAGTTTTTGCATAGAGAGTGTGATGGTGATATGTTATTTGTGATGCTTCACGGGTATCGCTTTGCCCGTTGCTGTTGATGATAAACCGTACCTTGTCTAACATATTAATAGTGCATTCGAATCTAATCTAATCTAATCTAATCTGATCTGATCTAATCGTCTTTAATTTGTATCCTACCTGAATCCCAGTCAATCTGTGTTCCGCCAGCAAAAGTGCAAAAGCTCCACCCTTTACCGAGCGTTTTTCTCAAACACGTAGATTTATGATACTTCTATCGCTGTCTAAAATTCTCGATGAAAGCAAAGCGGAAACCAGAAGCAGGTCTCAGCAGTATTTCGATAGGGTGAATTCTATGAGTTGGCTTCCATTTGCCCTCCATGCCAACAGCGGCTCAATTGTGTTTTAAGTTATACTGACGAGAGTTTTGTTGAGTCATCTCAGCCAGTATCCGATGCTCATAATTTGACAAGTGTCGGAAGAAAAGATCTTCATGTTGAAGGAAGTATATTTCCGTTCTGCGCAAGATTCAAGCTTTGCTAATCTAAATAACTACTCATCTGTCTCTAGCAGAAGTCTTGAAGTTTCTAAACTTTTGTCTCGACTGGAATGTCATTCACAGATGATTTGTTAGGATAGCTTGCACCGTCACTAGCAAACCAGTTCATACTAAGGTCACGCCGAATCATTGAGATACAGCAGCTATTGTAAAGGTTTGGGTCCAGTCCCCGTATGTGTGGACATTACCCACGTTATGTTCAAATGTGATTGATGGTTTCTTTAGATGCTACGAAATATGTTTCTACCGCTCAGGCTAACTACTGATTAATAGTAACTATAAATATGAATTAAAAAAGCAAAGACGGATTCCTCTATCTTATTGACCCTTAGCGAGACAACATTTGGCACACAACATGGGGCCCCAAATGTTTGATATATGAAACAAAGAAGCACAGGAGGATTCCTCTATCTTGTTGACCCTTAACGAGACAACATTTGGCACCCAACATGGGGCACCAAATATTTGATATATGAAACAAAGAAGCACAGGAGGATTCCTCTATCTTGTTGACCCTTAACGAGACAACATTTGGCACCCAACATGGGGCCCCAAATGTTTGATATATGAAACAAAGAAGCACAGGAGGATTCCTCTATCTTGTTGACCCTTAACGAGACAACATTTGGCACCCAACATGGGGCACCAAATGTTTGATATATGAAACAAAGGAGGATTCCTCTATCTTGTTGACCCTTAACGAGACAACATTTGGCACCCAACATGGGGCCCCAAATATTTGATATATGAAACAAAGAAGCACAGGAGGATTCCTCTATCTTGTTGACCCTTAACTAGACAACATTTGGCACCCAACATGGGGCACCAAATGTTTGATATATGAAACAAAGAAGCACAGGAGGATTCCTCTATCTTGTTGACCCTGATCGATACAAAATCAGTGCCTGTATCAGGCAAGACAGTGATAGGAGGCTTCTCAGTGTAAGGCTCATTTAGAACACTGCTCTCCCTTCCCCTTTTGAATTCTGCAACCCATCGAAAAGCAGTGACCCTGGCTGGCGCAGCATCTACAGGTGTCTCATACAAACTTTTAAGGCACTTTTCTTGCGAGAAATGTCTTTTAAAATGGCAGAACATCATCGCACGAAAATCTCATCGTTCCTGCTCCATTTCTAAAACTCGTTCAAGGGTACAGGTGAAGCATTTGTAAATAGTATAAAAAATCACTCAAGTGGTGAAAGTGAACAAAATTTTGAAAACACTCCCAAGAAAGATAAAATATTTGACTTACAAGGTAACAGGGTCAGGTTTCGCCGGAATGCTGAAGATCTCAATAATTTCCTAGCAACCCTTTCTTTTTTTTTCTTTTTTATTTTAGTGAGTTATGTTGAGGAAAGGCTATGGTGGCCTATACAAAGCCCCAACACAGGAGGAGAGAAGAAAGCGAAAGTGTTGGGATTTCTCGATCCCCTATACAAAGTCCCTTGCACCAAGCGTTGGGAATTCTCCACCAGGTACTCAGTATGGTTTAATGGTCGTGCTGTCTGTGCATGCAGTAATTTGAGTGAGGACAATTTCAATTCAATCAAACAATAATATCATCAGTTGAATATGTAAATCGTGCAGTCACGACGGCTAGATTAATCAAATCACGGGGAAACCTGCAAACAAATATCGATAAAGACTTCTGGGCTGATGAAAACAACAGAGAGGCCAATCAGAAAGGCTGAGGGTCACGATAACAGAAAGCGAAATTCCACCATGTCTTCGTTCGTACCTTTGGCTTCTATTTCTCACGTGAGGTCAGATTTGTACAGAAATTTAGTTTTTCATTTCTTTGAGAGCAGACATACTCTTGCACGCCTGGATATACAGAGAACGGCAGTCTCTCTAATTGACTCAGAGTTCCTCAGTGATTTTCTTCACATGAAATTCAAATTTCCCTAGTTTCGCCACATTCCAAGCTCCCTTCATAATGAAATCTTGATTTCACATGGTTCTGGTCTCCGCGACGATAATACCTCGAGCATTGAGGGTTTAATGTCGTTAATGGCTAATCTGGCTTACTCTTCTGGAGTTTCAAAAGAAATTCACGATTTGAGAGCCCGATAGCATAACATGAAAGTTTCTCAATTTTCCAACACAAATAAGCCTTGTGTCAAAGTTTCTCACGGCACGGAAATGTGACTGTACATTTTCCTTTAAAGAGTTTTATATATAAAAAATGATGTCATTATGTCGCGTGCTGATAGAAATGATAGCGACATGAAAAACAATATTTTTTAGGGGAAGCCTCGTTCGTTGCAAAGCATGGACGGCTGTTAACAACACGCTTTGCGAGTGAGTTTGAGCAAATCCAAGGGAAATTGTCTAATGGGTATAAGGTGAGCGATGCGGCATTTCTCACCAGTGAGGAGGAGGAATCATTGGCAGAAAATTTTTAATGACCGTTTTACAAAGGAGCTGGAGAATCGCTTGAGAGCATTCGATATATAAAAATCTGGGCCATAATAATCATATACCTAACAATTACAAAGATGATGGAAAGTAATTCTACTCGCCTCATCATTCCAGCTTGAGCGGGGACGAGATATTCCCACGATAAACCAAATTAAAGTTTAGTTTAGCAGACATTATAACAAAAAAGAACGTATATACATAAGCACGGCATTGCTTAAGCAGAATGATAAAACAGCTTACCTTAGATCGAACGTAGTCACCCGTGGTAATGCAGTGAGAGAAACTGGAACACTTGAAACATTAAACAACGGCGCCTAGGAATTCGTGTGCTCACCTAGAGTTACTTCATCTACCACAGCAAACAGCAAAAATGGAACGAAAAGCCAAACACATGTTTTGATGACGAACAATAGGCTGAGGACAAAGAGCTCTCTAATACACCAGACAAAGGAAGTGTGGATTCGTCAAAAAACATCTGCCATGATAAGGTTTTGTTGTTGCCAGAGAGTAATTCGTTGGTCATGCCAACGCGGTCCCTTCCAAAGCTCAAGACAAGACTTGCGTAAACACTGGCCTAGGGCAGTATTTAACAGTGTATTCAATCGTCCGCAAAAGGAGAATACCCAGGCTTTCACTCTGCCTAATAGATAAGGGAAAACATTTTCGTTTCCAAAGGAATGTAGAATAAAGCTATGCACTCATTTCTTTTGAAAGCGTAACAAAACTGCACAAACGTGGCATCGCGAACGACGTTAAGCACATGGGCGAAATTTGACTTGAAGGATCACGCAGATCGGTTTACACGGAAGAATAATACTTGAAGAATAAGAAGGCTTTGTTATTATTCTTGAAATATTCTCCAAGTATCTATACGCACGAATAACCAATGAATATTGGGTTGAAGAATATCAATAGCCATCATCATTTAATTATTCTTCTAAAACATTAAAATTAGAACAAGTAGGGAATGAAGTGAGAAAACTCTGATTCTGATGTTAGTAAGCCAGGGACTCCAAAAATGAAACAGCAATAATTAGTTCCACAATTATCCTTGCTGGAAGTTTTGGAAATGACGACGAAACGAGAGAAAAGGGAGAGGAATCGTGTCAGGATAGCTCAGTGGTAAGATGCTTGCGCATTGGTCCGATGGTCAGTGGTTCAAATCCACCATCAGCTATACTTTACTAAGAGCGAGGAAGATTGCTGGCTCTCTGTTATTCCAGGGGTAGGAATCACGAGGTGTGGTCCCATCGAGAGCATTGCTCGATAAGCCACAAGCTTCTCAGTTCCAAATGTCTACCTTTGACATCTACAGCAGGTAGAATCATATAAAAAAAGAAAAAAAAGGAATCGCAAGATCGGGATAAAAACTGGCTGTCGCGTACTCGCCATGAATAGAACAATCATTTGGTTTCGAATGTAATCCCTATGTTATCACAACCACGCTCAACGAAGCAATGTACTGTAAAGAAAAGCAGGAACACAGTTTTGTTACATATGAGACTGGATCATCAGAAACCCTTCTTATTATCAAACGTCAGGAAATTACCGAAGTGATTACGAAACTTGTACCCAGACACAGATCGATTGCACCAATAGCTAGGTTCCGAAGGTCTCTACTTGCATCTGGGTAATTCAAGTCTTGCAGGCTTATTTACGCTATTTCTGAAATTTTATAATCTGATTATTGCAGGAAAAGAGATCTCAAATGCGAATTGGGGGAATTGAAGAATTGAAGGTAAAAGAGTAAATTTAACTGTGATAGGACCGATTCCAAACCGTGACAGTGTCACCAACCAATGGATCATCTACGGTGCTATAACTTAATCTCAGGGCACAAAAGGAGCAGGTTTAATTTGTCTACCGTTCTGCCAAACTTTCACGACACGTTAGCACAGTATACAAACCGAGAGGGGCAAACATGTGAGGCCTGTGAATTTGACCAATAAAGAGCAAATAAAAATAACAGACAAGAAAACTGCAAGAAAATCCAGCAATTTATAGCGACAATCAAATCTTTGGTTTGAGGCCGAAGTGGGCAACTGATAAAGACTTCCCTTTTGTTACAAGGATTCCACTCCATTGAACAATTCTTAATGTCACTTTGTGAGCAGATAATTTACCCACAATCCAATATCTGTATGCCATTCCGAACATTGCTTTTACAGAATCTTTCAATGTACCAAAAACCAAGTAAAATAGTAAGCGAACAGTATAAACCACGAGTCCCAGACCGTCAATTCTCCAGATAGGAAACGTAGTCTGTTAGGCGTGAGAGCTGATCCTCACAGCTGATGTAATTGACGGTATCTGTTTGACTTCCATGCTCTGAAAAAAAAAACAGACAAAAAGTGATGTTACAAATCACTTCGTTCTATGACAGCTACCGTAAACTACAAAAAACACCTGATTTCTGACGAGGCGGAAAACTGAAACAACGTGAAAAGTTATTTCAAACAGAGGGGATTTCTATGAAGTTGCTTCCCGTCGCCTCTGTCATCTATTTTTTTTTTATTGGGTTATGTTGAGTAAAGGCCATGGTGACCTATACAAAGCCCCAACAAAGGAAGAAAGAAGAAAGCGAGCAGCTAAGAGGATAGAGAGATAAGATCAAGTTTATTTATCTTAGATTTGAAAGATGGCAAGTTGTAGGACTCAGGAAAGCAAGAAGAAGGCAAGACGTTCCATAAGTTGCATGTTCTTGGGATGAATGATGATCTATGCTGTTTCCATTAGGAATTGCTTCTTTATTCTTTTTTTGGCTTTTTATGTTGTCTATCTAGCATCAGAGGGTAGACTTACGGACATTGAGAAAAATTCCACGCTATGTTGAATAGTGATGGTTGCAACTCATGGTACACCTTGCATGCAATGCGACCCAAAAGAAGTGAGATTAAAGGAAGAGGAAGCCTGGGACAGGACGAGGCAAGGAGAGCTATGCACCACCATGATCCAACGCTGAAAAATTATTGTGTGGGTCTTTATGAAGGATGGCAAATTGATGTCATGCATAGGAAATCGGATCGAGAATGCCATGTGTCAATAGCACTGCAGCAATATATGCTGGAAGCAATCAGTTGGAAGGATTAATGAAATAAACACAAATACTCGATTAGCTAAACCAATTAAAAGAAAACAGGTAGGAAATATAAAAACGCAGAAAAAGGGATTATTCTTGGTAATCTAGATTTTTGACCCACTGAAAAACCGCTGAACTAAACGTGATCGGATTGGATCGGATTGGATCGGATTGGATCGGATTGGATCGGATTTAGGGCAGAGACTGATAATCTCGTGAGCAAACGCATTCATACATGCCTCCCAGAGATGCGATTCCTACTTTGAACTGCACTATGTTTACCTGTCACTACCACACTAGATACACGATATCTATTGAACTGTTGTCAGTCACGCTTTATGTAATTAATGGCCTTGGTCTCTGTATTTAAGAAATTCCTTTATAAAATTGCTCATTTACACCTTTTATGATTCCTCTTTCATTTAATGCACCTGTCACGCATTTTATTCATAGCAAACAGCAGGTAAATCTAGCAAATCAGAAAATCAGTAAACATATCTGCGTCGCGTAATTTAACGTAATGTGAAATGATCTGAGGCAACAAAATTGCCTGATTATAAAAACGACGAAAAACACAGCCTCTTGATTGAGCAATGCAAACAAAACACATGACATGGTCTCAATGCACCTTAATATTTTAAACAATTGTGGGTGTTGCTTGAACACATTTCAGTGCCGTAATTGCTTGATGCAATCAACAATAGATTTCATTCAAACCGGATTTTAATTCCGAAAGTGACATTTAACTGCTCCTTAATTCCTTAATTCTTAACTTAATTTCTCTGAGGTCAAATTAGCACTTTTTACAACTTACATCTGCAACCCAGGTCATTATTTTTTATGAGAGGATTATTTGACATGATAAAGGAACAACAAATAAATGAATGAATGAATAAATATGTGAATGAATACATGAATGGATAAATAAATACATGAATAAATGTGTGAATGCATGACTGAATATATATATATATATATATATATATTTATTTATATACATATGATTATATATATATACAAATGGAGATATGAAAAAATGAATATATGAATGAAACAATATAATTACATATGAAGGAGTGAATTTATCAAGAAATGAATGAATGAATGGGTGAATGAATGTAGAAATAAATTAGTGAATGAATTAAGGCTTGCATGGTGAATTACGGGCTTAATGAGTGATTGAATCATTGCATTGACACGAAATGAAGAGTTTGATTCAAGAGTTACAACCAAGTAAAGAGATAAGAAACATCCTTGCTCATGAATAAAAAAACAATAGATACCTGGAACTTTTGGGAATGTGTACCCAGAGTTGGTATCAACTTGCCAGTCTCTTTTACGTGCAACTAGATATAATAAAAACATTGGTGCCATATCAGCCTTGAACTGAACAGAAGGGAAAATACAGGAAGTCATTATAATTCATGGATCACGGTACACATCTTCTGTGAATACTTAGGATAAAGCACAAACAAAACTGGCCTACGTATGATTATTCCTAATTTTGTTAGCAAACAAAAATTGTCATCATTTGTGTGACATTCACCTTCTATGGCTTGCATTTCAGTCATGCCGAGAAGCTTTGCAAATTCTTCTGTTTTGATGTTTGAATAAGCTTTAGAGACAACGTTTTGAACTCTGTCTTGCAGTCGCTCTGTGATAAACAATAAGAAACATGTGAGAGGTAGAATTTCGAATTCTTCAAGCTTGTTTATCTCTCTCTCTCTAAAAGCCTCTCATTCAGGGTCTCTCTCTCTCGCAGTGAGGCAGAGGGACAGCAAGGTTGAGGCCAGCTGCGGAGGAACTGGTAGTGATCATTTGGGCAGAAGAATTGGCACTGGCCTCCGTATGAATGGCTGAGGACAGAGGACAATGGAGGAGGACATCTAGGTGCACAAGCAGCCAAACAGCTATAGATGCAGCCTGACCTACCCCCCTTTATCTGCCCAGCAGTAAATGGGAATATGCTGTAAACCTGGGGGTAAATTACAGCTGGAAGGGAGCTGGCTACCCTACTTCACAATGCCATGACTTAGGATGGAGCCTCACTGACAACATTCCCTGCAATGCTTGCATTGAGTATGGGACTCAACGTTCCCTTTTTGATTTAGTTTATCATAACTTATCCTTTCTTCACACCAATCTTCATTTTGTTCATTATCTATCTATTTAGCTCCCAATTGTTAGTGTAATAGTAACTGCACTACACTGCCTAATTCACAAACCCGATGTCAAAAATCATCATTCATCCCAAGAACATGCAATTTTTGGAACATCTTGCCTTCTTGCTTTCCTGAATCTTACAACTTGCCATCGTACAAATCTAAGATCAATAAACTTGAGCTGATATCTCTCTCCTCTAAGCCTTTTGCTTTCCTCTTTCTTCATTTGTTGGGGCTTTGCATAGGCCACCACTGCCTTTCCTCAACAAATATCAGTAAAAAGTGCTGAAGTGCCTACAGGATCATCATTCATCCCAAGAACATGCAACTTATGGAACGTCTTGCCTTCTTCTTGCTTTCCCGAGTCCTACAACTTGCCATCTTTCAAATCTAATGTAAATAAACTTGATCTTATCTCTCTATCCTCTTAGCTGCTTGCTTTCTTCTTTCTTCCTTTGTTGGGGCTTTGTATAGGCCACCATGGCCTTTCCTCAACATAACCCATTAAAAAAAAAAAAAAAAGGAGATTTATTGACTAGAAAGAACTTTCCTACACTAAGAAGGCTTCCTTGTTTACCTTTCAATGTAGTCATATATTTACAAATGTCCTGTGGCCATTCTTGATTCAGAGCTAGATGAACTGAAGTAAAATCCCTTGACCATAACAACTGCACAATTTTCCATAACATTGGTAGGTGAGGAGTTACCTACAAAAAAAATACATAAAAAGCAAAGAGCATAGAGGAATAAGTAGCCAGGCCACAAACAGCTTACTGGAGGAAGGGGAACATATAGAATGGACAAAACAAGGAAAGGAAAGGAATAAATATGTGATTTCGAGCTGATCAAGAAATGAGAGCTCTAGCCCACATGGTGTAACCTTATTGCAGTACACCCATGTTTGTGAATTGAGGCTTTCCCCTTGCGAATCTTCCCTAGTACATGTACAGACCAAGGAAACTGGCTCAACTACCCGTTAACTATGGCATACAAGTTAGACATGATAAGCGAGGTACAATCATATAAATCCATATATTGCAGGACAACAGTGAGGAAACTGTGATAACTTATAAAACAATTAGGCAGATATCAACTTTGATCTTTGTGGTAGTCAAACTTACAGATTTATAGCTATCTGGTATCCTTTTCCATAAAAACTTTGCATGGACTCTGCAAAGAAGAAAAATATCAGTAAAACAGCATCAAACAGCATTAAAGTTCCCTGAACCTCTTCTATATAATCTTTCTAGCACAATGATTGGCTTGCTAAACTTTGAAGTTGTCTAGCAGACTCTGTAATGTAAACTTGGAATACATAGCTGAGTATATCATGATATTATGATGCTTGACCTTGAACAAGGAATTTTGAAGTACACTAACATTTGAAATCTGCAGATAAAACATGACAGGAAATGCATGAAAATAAATACTGTTCTAAAAGAGGGGAACTTACAATTCATTTTGCAATAAATATATAGCCAGCAGTTTTGAATAAATATTTGATTTGGCAGCATCATTCTGTTCCTGGAAAAATTATCTACAGTCAGTATCCCGGACAAAATTCTTAGTCACTTGCGCGTTTAAAGATGTCTCTCATGTCAAGCAAACTAGTGTGTGTATGTACTGTATATGTTCCACAACAAACACCTGGACGAATCCAGGCCCGTAGCCAGGGAGGCTGGTGGGGAGAGGGGTTAAGGCCCCCTGGACTTGTGAAATTTGACTTTGTGCCCCCCCCACACCCAAAGAAATGAATTATGTATTCCAAGTTATAGCCAGTGGCAGAGTATTTGTATTGTCAACTCAGTTCAATGAAGGCAACAAGAAAATCTATCTTTCATACGAAAGATAAGTCCTCATGCAAGATATGGCATTTGATGACTTTTTTAGTGAATGGAGCTCAAAGCCGAGCTTGGGAATTAACTTCTCTGTTTGTTTCACGATTTTCTCGTGAAAAAATCGCTTTGTTTGTAATCATCGTTTTGTTCATCAAGCATCATGATTGGTTTTTAAGTTAATAATTATGATCTTGCATATCATTTGTTTGGAATCCTTAGTTCGTGGACATAGGCATTATATATAAATATATATATATAAATATTGGCTGTGCCCCCTTGCAAATTCACGCTGGCTACAGGCCTGGAAGAATCCCCACTTTGTCTAAGAATACGACAGAGCATTTTGGGCTCAAGTATTGTTCTATTAATAGCTTATATGTATAAATGTAGCGCCATTGAATGATAAACAATCATGTTTATATATTCATTTCATCATAATTTTCATATTTTTGCTTTTATTGTTCTCCACATCTTAGTACAACGATATTTTTTTCGTTTGGAAATAATTGGATTTACAATAGATCTTCTTAATTCAAATCAATAGCTAAATCTAAATAAGTTACCGTAAGTTCTTGTTCTTCCAGCTCTTTACATTCTTGATCGAGCTCTGCGTCTGTTACCGCCATTTTGGCCAGGATGTATCTTATAAACGAGGCAGGTAACATCTGTGATTGATAAAGAGGCTTCACGAGAGCTGTCCGGGTAGCGCTTCGTGATGAGTTGTGGCCAGCGCTTTCTGTCCACAGTTTCTTGGGGGCCGGTGTTCCTAGCCCTAACACTGCCCCCTTCACAGCCCTTCCAGAGTTTATTTGGTCATCCTCTCCCCCTTTCACTCTCCATTCATTCATTCATTCATTCATTCATTCATTTCAATTCTTTATGGGAGGGTAGCTCTTCAGCAATGCTGATTTTCAAGAGGCCCTCCTATAAAGAATTGTTATGCTTTTTCATCGAGTCTTTCCCTCAAATGTGCTTTGAGGGAAAGTGGTTGCAGAATCGGTTACGACCCGACAAAAATGAGTCGAGATCACTTTCGGCGGTCGATATCCAGGGATACCAACGTGGAGGTTTCTGCATTGTCCCCACGGTGTCCTGCTACCAGGCCTATATAGACTGCTGTTGTTTTCTCCCCGTGTTAAAACCGTGCAACAAAATTAGTGGACATATATATGGCGACCAGTACTTCGGCTCATTCTGAGACCAGGCTATACATCTAGTTACAGTTTTTTGTTTGTCAACGCAGGCTGGGGTATGGGTAGCTGTAAAGCTGACGCAGGTGGAATTACTGTTTCTGTCCTCAGAGTTACCTCTAAGTACTCATTTACCGATCTCGGAAGGATAGACTGCTGAGTTAGCTATTGGCCCCGACAACGGGATTCTAATCTACGCGAGAAAACCCCACTCGGCCACATCACGGTACAACTGTGTGTTGTTCAACTTATTTCTTCAATGAGATATCAGATCTCAAACTTGCCACCGTTCGAATGTACTGCGGTTAATACTTCTCACGGCGACAAACAATGGTAAAATCCACTTCTACAACCTCTTAAGTGGTTTTTTGCCCTTGGAGTGATGTAGTGATAAGAACCAAATATACCCGTTTAAATGGTGCGACACATGTCATCTGAAGTGGATAAGTTCAAATTAAAGCATTCTGTCCTCTCAGCTGAGAGGAATCCTAAACTATCACACTAGCTCGGCCATTCAAGGACGGGATGTGACACATTCGACTGGCTCTCGACCTTGCCAGGTAGAGATCTGCCGACGAAGAGGATTCCCGTGGCAAACCCGATTCAACCACTGGCACTCAGAAGTAAAAAACGCAGGAAATGCGTCATCCGAAAGTTAATTTTCTTAAAAGGAAAAATACAAAAGATCGCGATTAGACTGGCTGGCTAAAAATCCACGCAGTCATCGAGGAGGGGTATTCTCAGGAAATTTAGAGGGCAGGAGCCTAGTCACAAAAGGACACAATATAGATATTACAGTATACAAAGGGGATAAAGCCTGGAATTAGATCCTTCAGATTTAGAAAGGAACACTACAGGAATTTTCCTCATTTCGCAACTTTCAATTCATTTACAGAGAAATCCCCCTGAACTCACTAACAAACATATTGCAATACCGCTATTCGCGCTACATCTTTTTCTTGCGCCTCGTTTGCACATTTTCTTCCCGCGCCATTCATTTGCTTACTCATTATTGCACTAGTTGCATTAAGCAGCACCACTTACGTATTTATCACTAGGCAATGTTACGCTTACAGGAAGCACTCTCGCGCAAGTACTCTCGCGCAAGCACCTCACACCCCCTATTCACACATTAATTGTAGACATGCCGTATCTTATGCTGCTCAACTTAATATATGCACATCGTACGTCTATTCGTATTCATAAAATTAACGTGATCTCCGTCGTAGTAGACATTACAGATTATAATTACCAACGTATCATAAGAAAGAGGAACTTGAAGAACATATATATATATATATCACATAGAGGGTGCTGTCTTCACCACCATATGGTGCTCTATGTACAAAGTACAGAGCGTGTAGAATTCGGAATGTGATTCAGTTATAGTCTGTCTGACGAGTGCCTTCGCACGAAACTCAGAGTAACAGAGAATCGGTCTTTTCCTTTTCTGCATTTCTGCTATATATATATATATATATATATATATATATATATATATATATACCACTTTAGAGAAAGCCAGTGAGTTAGTGAGCTAGTTGGTATCGTAAGCAGGAACACTTTGCCCTTGTGAAAGACTTAGTCGTTCAACGATATACGTTTGAGAAAACTGTATCTGTGTTTATTCTTTATGTCATCCTGGACTTGTTCTAAATAATCGAAAGATTTACAATATCACTCCCAAAAAGAAGCTCCTCTATTTCTCCAGAAAAGGGCATCTTTACCCTTTTGCATCCTCATTCTTCGGACTCTGAAGCCCTCGCCTCGGTCTTTCTCATTTCTATCTTCCTTTCAGGACTTAACAATCCTCTAACTGACCTTGTGAGAAGAGGGGCTAATTCTGGAACAGCCATCATGGAGGGGGCTAGACCTCTGCAAACCTGGTCTCTATTTTGAATCTTGAGATTCGCACTTCTTCGGCCTTACATCAGATGACTATTATGAGATGCAGCCATATGTAGAGTACTTTCTACCTTCAAAAATCAATGAAAATATCTACCTTTTCCAAAACCTGGAGTTATAAAGGGAAAAAACTTCACAGTGTTGTGCGGTCCTTGTTGATCTTGCTTTCAATTTGTCAACTTTTTTAAAAAGAATAAGATCATTTCTATTCCCTAGGAGAAGTGCTGACTGGTGCAATAATAGAGTGTCATAATGGTGTTTCTCAAGGCAGAGGGTAGAAGGAAGGGGGATTACCCACCTAACAAAAGCGCGCTGGGAGGGCGCTTGACAAAGTACCAATCAGAGTCACATGTCCAACGTCAGCATGCGCTGTTACTCCACCGTGGTGATTCGACTGGTTCAGTGTCGAAATGAACACAATTGCCGCATTCACACGAACCTCCAAGTCGGTCGTACGTTCTACGCTGCAAAGGATTTCTAGTTTCCACTCAAGCTCAGTAGCAAACATGCCAATAAAGGTAATTTAATTTCCTTCGTTTCATCTTTGCTCCAAGAGCAGTTTTTCTGCCAAAAAAGGTCGCTAGGCCGCTTTGTTCACAGCCCGATTTCGAATGCAGAGGAATTTATTTTAAGTATTGATCGACAGCGTTTTATCATTTTAGAGCCAACCTTCATTTGGATTTTATTTTTTTTGTCAAAGTAATAGTCATGACTGTTTCGTAACAATTAAGAAGAAAAGCAATGCCAGTGAATTTTTACGCTGAGCATCTATCTGGAAGCGTTCGGAAGTAAGCATGTGCAAATAGTTGACGTATTTTGACGCTAAGCCTGAATTATACATTTGCGCATTTTAACCTCTGTTGCTTGAACATGTACGTATGTATTTGATTAAGTATTGGAATCTATCTCGAATTTCATCAGGGCTGATAGCATTTTTTCTATACGACGACCTATGACGGAATTTCCGCGAACTGGAAGCGCAATGTACTAGTTAGGGCAGAATGATTTGAAAACCTCGATATTGGTTAAGGCTGAAAACTTGAAACAAGAGGGTGAAAATGTTGTCATAGATTAAACAAAGGTTCCTTATCTCTGAAGACAAAGGAGACTGCATTTGCTTCCAGCGAAGTCATAACTAGGAAGTTACCTCAAAGGGAAGGTTGGAACGTAGATCGGGATTAAAGGTTGGATTAACCTCAGTGCATTTAATTTGAAGTTCTTAGAAGCCATTTTTATGCCCAATTCTTTTAAATGATGGTCTACGGTTCGTTTCTGCTACGTATCATACAGGATGTATTTTAGTACGCGAACACGTTGCTTGATCTTCTCGCCCATCAAAATGTGACCCTACTTCCTGGTACTCACAGTTGTGCAATAGTCGGGTGGAGCACTATCCTATTTTTGAGGTAGTTTTAATCAAATTTCCACTACCCAAACTCACAGACTATAGGGTTAGTAACTTACCGCTACAATACCTGCTCGTATATTCTTTCATTTGAAATGCTCTTTCTTTGCAAATTTAGGAAGGAGATGCAATACCGTCTGTCGAACTCTGGGAAAACAATCCCGGAGAGAAGGTAAACATCGCAGAATTGTTCAAGGATAAAAAAGGTGTCATCTTTGGTGTTCCTGGGGCCTTTACTCCCGGCTGTAGCAAGACTCATTTGCCTGGATATGTTGCAGATTTTGAGAAACTTAAGGTGAGCTTATATTTTAAATAGTCTTCAAATTCTTGTCCTTCCTTAGCCACTCCTCAGTTGTAATAAACAGCTGTATTATTCTGCCATTGGTTTTATAACCGCAATTGAATATTCTACATGAGGAAGGTAACTTTCCATGCATCCAGTCAGAATTCACAGTTAAGATTGGAAATGAGCTCACACCATAAATGGCACCCAGAAAGTACAGCACTTCTCGCTCCGTATTTGACATCCAAATTCTTGCACACATATCCCCTGCTAGTCACATGTATTGTTTTTTTCCATTTGCAAATCGCTTCTTAAAAGACAAAATACTTTTCCGACAGGAAAAGGGTGTATCTTTAATCGCTTGTGTGTCCGTGAATGATCCTTTTGTCATGGCAGCATGGGGAGAGCAGCACAGTGCAGGTGGAAAGGTAAGCACTTTTTAAAATACATACCTTTTAAGATCTCAAACTCATAGAAATATCATTTTAATTCTGTTATGGAAATTGAAGTTAGGCCTAATATTCAGAACAGGAAGCTAGCAGCTATATTTTCTATTGTTTTTTTGTTGCATATGAAACTTTGAAAGTTTCCTTACATTTCTTGTGTAGGTGAGAATGCTGGCTGACATGAAAGGAGAGTTTGCAAAAGTATGTTTCTTTTTCTTTCCTAGTGCTTAAATTTTATGCAGCTTAGTTTTAAACTTTTATGCAGCTCCAAGGACTACAGTCTGTGCATTCAATTGTTTCATTTCTGGTGCAGAAAGTCTCGTGAGTAAAGGAAACAGCCACCACAAGTTTTAAGGGGGGCCTTTTGCCTATAAAAGGATATTATACACAAATCAGTTTCACATTTGGACTTTTTTCCTTTCAGGCAATTGATCTTGAGCTCGATGCTACTCCACTTCTTGGAAACGTGCGTTGCAAAAGGTGTGTACTTTGAAATGGTCTCTTTACTTGAAAATGGTCTTTTGTTAGATCGTTTTTCCCTGATGGAGGAGCATGATGCATATAACACATAAACATACAGTCCCATCTTACAGCCTGTAAACCTGTAAAGCAATGTGTCCCTTAAGTCATATTCTGTTAGTTATTCAAAACACCTGCCTCACTGCCAGTGTAACACGACTTGCATTGCACCTTACTTGAAAATAGATTAGCAAACACAGGTAGACTATGCCCTGTAAAGCAATTTAGCTTTTGATTGTTTAATTAGTGTTATTGATCTATGAGAGTGGCAAGTATGATAATAGTCCCAAAAATGAGATTTCTATGTGGAACCAACTTCGTGAAGGGTGACATGATTTTCAAAAGTGAGTGATTGCTGTATTTTGATTTTTTGAAATTTTTCACTGCATTATGATAAAGAACTGCTGACAGGGATTTTGGTTGAATTGGATATGTTAATGCTTTGATTTATAGGAACCTATGATGAAGAGGAGATGCTTGCAAGAATGTTCCAACATCACATAGCACACTGTACACCAATCTCATATTTTTACAGCATTAGCTAAAGCTGATCTCTTATTTTCAGATTTGCAATGATAGTGGAAAACGGTGTTGCAAAGAAAGTACAAATTGAACCAGACGGTACTGGATTGACATGCAGTCTTTCAAACAGTCTTCTATCAAGCCTCTAACTCAAAGGCAACTTTAAGTTACTTGTGTGGATGACTAAGACACTCAGCATTGTTGTGAAAATGTGTTAACGTCTTGATACTGAATGTTTAATTATACGACGATGGAGAAGTAAAGCATTTATTTACTACTGCTCTTTTCTTATTCATTAAAGCAAACATGCCTGTCAAGCTCAGAAACCTCCAGGGTCATGAGAATCGCATTGTTGTTGTCACTGGGGCAGCACTTGCTTCTCTATAATGACCATGATCATTAAGTCATTTGACAAATATCAATACCCTCAGGCTGCCTATTTAACATGCCTACTTTGAGTGTTCCAATACCAACCCAAAGCAGTAAGCCATAACAAATATACCACTCCTCTAGGGATCCTACACATTTCAAATAAGTGGGGAAATGTATAATTGGTTGCAAAGATAGTAACTTTGAACATACAACAAAAAATACTTTACAACTCTGAGGAATGTGTAAACATTTCTATCAGATTATTCCTGGAGTGAGTCTGTCTGCAAAGACTGTTGCAGAGACTTGCTACACAGGTACATGAAATACATCAAAATAAATTATACTCTTTGGTTTCATGCAAAATGAAAGGTAAATATTACTCAAAATGAGTTTGCCCTGCCAACTTTATGATGAACAACTGAGTTGAACTCTATGTTTGATGAATTTCAAATTAAAATCTACTTTTTTGACTAATCCAGACTATAGTACTAACTCTTTGTTGCAACCAAATACAACAGCAAGGCAAAACTGAAAAATGATACGATAAGATTTGCCTCTGGATACCAACTAACTTCTGTAGACAGGTCCTCAGCTACACCTTGATGGCTGCTATTTCCACAGAGAACTGCCTGAGAGCTATTGTTCTCACCTGGAGATACCCTTGCATTCGTTAGTTGTGAGTTCAACTCATTTCGGTCATTTTGAATCTTCTGGCATTCTTCTCTTATTATCTTGTTTGTTTCAACTACAATTCTATCCAGGTTGGCATCAAAAGCTGTCAATAGATTATCTTTTATACTGCCTACTTGGTTACTCAAATCAACAAGAGCAGAGTCTGACCTTGTGTTATTTAATGCATCCAAAAAGTCCTTTGTACTCTTCTGTATATCCAATGCATCATTTTGAAATATCTCAGATACCATTGAAACCTGGTCATCCAAAAAGTCCTTCATTTCTGCCTTTGAGTTGTTGACAATTTTGGAAGCCTCGTCTATAATATTTGCATACTGAGATACATCACTATTCACATGCAGTTTTTCCTCATTTAAAATCTTAAGCTTTTCACTCAGGTTTTCTGTCAGCTTTATTGTGCTAACTTCAAACAATTTATCCAGCTCTTGTCTTGTTAGTTTATTTTCCTTTATTTCATTTGAAATCTCTGTTATGATACGCTCTGGAGATGTCATCTGCCTGATTTGTTTCAATCTGTAATATGTTATCAGGGAGGACCCAAGAAATCCTGTTAGACAACAAAAAACACCATTAAAAATTCCTTAAGAATTGCCAAAGTTTGTGAGACTATTTCTGGCCTGGACTGACCCATAGAGGATGAATAAAGTGTTGTAATAAGATATAAAACCTTAAGCTCAAATAGGCTACTGATAATGATAGCAATAATGTGTGGTGCTCCACATGCACAAAAAACCGCTATAGACTAATGCAAACGTAACTGGGATAACGCAATGCTTGGTACCAACATCAAGCTACTACGGACAATTTGCTATCCTATTTTACTTTCATCTTAAGATTCACTCATGTTTCAATGGTATGGTAATAAATTAATCTTCAGGTACAAAAATGAGTGAGAAGCTTTTATGCATGCACACAGGTACAACCAAAGCATGAAAATTTACAGAAACTCTTCCCTGCAAACCATCATGAACAATTGGCAACTGGCAATTAAAACACAATCAATGCAATAGAATTTGTTTAACTGTACAGTGAAGATGAGATCAACACAAATTGCTTGCCTAATGGTAGAGTCCCATGGTATGCAATGGACTGGGGTTCCACACCTTGGTGGGGTTGTATCAACAACTTCCAAAAACGTTTATTCTGCTTACCACCATGGCAATCACCACTTTGTGAGAGATTTTGAAGGTAGAAACAAAGTTATACCAGTTTGCATGTCCCCAAGTAACATTCACTATACTTGGAAAGCTGTGTAGACCAGTGACTTAAGAAAGCGCGTGGGGCAGTTTCCTACAAAAAATTGAGGGCATACTGACGAAAAGAACTCACCAACAACTGCCCCACTAAATGATGCAACTATTGAAAAATACTTCGTCTTTTGTGCCCTTTGTCTTTCCTTCTCATGAGAAATCCTAACTGCGTTTGAGTATTCTGTAAACAACTCCCTTTCTCTCAGCTCTCTCAATTCATAATCACTTCTAATCCGTTTTTCATTGTTCAAAATTGCATGCTCTTCCGTAACATGCTTTAAAAAATGCTCGCTATCCCTTGGGCATCGATCTAACGTCTTCCTGGCTTCTTCAAGCGAAATGCGTACATCTGTGAGCTCCTTTTTGACTTGATTTGCAAGCCTGCGTGCTTCTAAAAACTCTTTTTCTACATTGTTCACGATCAATTGTGCATCTTTTACTTCAGTTACGCTGAACACATCATCGATCTGTTTCTGTAGACCTGTGAATCGAGCACTCGTACGTGAAAGAAATCCCTCTTGAAAACCAAGGGCAGATGACTTTGCAAGAGCGATTTTTGCCCCTGCAGCGACCTTAACCTTGGAATACAAACGGGAAACCATGTCAGCCAAACCTTCTGGCTATTTTGGCAATGTATTCAAGGATGTAATAGCAATATTTGGTCCTAAGCTGGCAGAAACTGCACTTGCCCAGTGAGCTTTCTGCAGATGTGCCAGCAAACTTAGGCCTGTCGGTTTCAGTGCATAAACTTGAAGACTTAAATGGATGCGAGGCCCTTCTAAAATGGCGGCAATTGATTCCCCCGATATATTACTCTCAAATAAAAATTTCCTATTGATTCTCTCGCTTCATCTGTCCTTCTCTCTACTTAGTATCGATCTATTTGCCCATCAGATACTTTTCAGGAAAATCAAATATGAAATTTCCAGTTAGTAGACTAAAAGTTAAAATCATTCGCAAACTCTATCAAACAATATCTACACGATCATGACAATTCATCAACTTTACAGCGAAATGTGTCCATCAGAGCGTTAAATCGATCAATCAAATAATGAAAAGGATGAAACTTTTTGAACAGAGAAATAAGATACGGGTAAAACATCCACAATAAACCAAAACTTGAACGCGAAAGCAAATTTATGCGCAGAGGAGACTTCTGAATCGATTCAATAATTTCACAGCTCGCAAAGAAAGCGGAAGTCTCGACACGTGTAGAATGCACTGCCATAGGGTTCTCTGTAAGTAGTCTTAGCTAAGTTAAAATAGAAGAAATCAGGGATGCTCCAATAGTTTTACATGGATTGGTTGGATAAGGAGATAGCACTTTCCTCTTCATTTTTTCTTTAAATTAACTAATCCTCTTTCACTTATTAATTTTCCTTCTTTGGCGGCCTGCCTTTCAGTTCCTTCATTTGCCTTTGTCTCCTCTACCTTCAATAATCTTAAGATCAATGACATTTCAAGATCAATGAAATCCCTCATAGGGTAAAGTAGTTCAATAAACCTTGAGGGCAAGGTCGCCAAACACCAGAAAAGGCACTATTTTCAATGGAGTATGGGCTCAAACGGACCTTAGGGATCATCGTAATCCAAAAAAATAGATCCATTAGATCAGTCGATTCCTTTTAAGATAATTAATGACGACTAGATAAACAAAGCGAAACTGGGCAACAGTTTCTACAAAGTACATTCTTTGCGTCCGAAGCCGGGCAAGTATCATTGGTACATCGAAAGTCTGCAAGGAACAGAAGGCATTTAGATATTACAACTTTGCATTGGTGTCCAATTGTCAACCATAGGACAATCTGAGCGTCATTAGATTCAATTTAACAGCAAGAAAATGCAAGAAAAATGGAATTACTCTATCAGAATAACAGAATCAATAAAGCGTTTTATCAAGATTCTGATCAAACATACCTGGTTGTTTTCAATCAAGCGAACGACTGTTTCGCATAAGATGAAAACTCCAGTTCTACCAGAACCATTGCTGCAATGCACCAGCAGCTTTGGTTCCGTGTTACGCGAAGCTAATTCCTTCAGCGAACTGCGCAAGGATCTGACTTCTTTCAAGAAATCTGCCAAAGAAAAAAAATGGATGACTGAGGTTAATCGCATGGACTGAGAAGATGGGAAGATAATATCAGATATAATTTATTGCCTACGAAACTAGATCATTAATAGGAAAAAATGGAAACAATGTTAAGAGAAATAATCTGTTGAACAAAATGAGGATCTAAGCATCGGTAAGAAAACTACGAAAGACGTGCAGAAGCCGAATACATCTAACTAGATCAATGTTAGCTTTATTTTTTTTAGTGAATTATGTTGAGGACAGGCCATGGTGGCCTATACAAGGCCCCAACAAAGGAAGAAAGAGAAAAGCGAAAAGCTAAGAGGAGAGAGAGAGAGATCAGATCAAGCTTATTGATCTTAGATTTGACAGATGGCAAGTTGTGGGACTCAGGAAAGCAAGAAAAAGGCAAGACGTTCCTTAAGTTGCATGTTCTTGGGATGAATGATGATTTGTGAGATAGAGTTCGTGAAGTAGGCGATGAAACTTGGAAAGGGTGGTAATATATGCGAAACGGGAAGGTTGGTAAACTGATTGGAGCAGATGAATGATGACATGTAAAGGTCACGACTTCATTCCTGCGCTCGTTTCTGATTTTGGATGCCCCTAAGCTAGAGGGGGCAGGCAGCGGGGGTAATAACGGACCACACTACCTTACAATGCGGAGGCTAAGGAGAACACCTTTTCGATAACTCCAATCGAGTATGCGACTAAACTTTACCTTTAATGACAGACGTGAAGTTGTTTTGAGAAATGAATTGCAAGAGTTGGAGTCAACAATGTACCCAATGAATAACTATATACTTGAATATATATATATGTGAAAATGAAATAGGCTACTTTTTAAGGCAAATTTATTGATAGATTTGTTAGGCCACACACAAATGTTCAATATGGATATATAATCAATAAAAATCTAAAAACACATATCATTTAACTTGAAATGATCTTATTACAATGAGAAACTAATGTAGACATTGCCCGGGGAAACTTGCATCGTAAACATCTTTCATTCGTAACTAAAAACTCAAGAGGTGTTCACAAAATACCTCAAAGTATCTCACTTGTCATTCATTCATATAGATCCCTCGAGTCTTAGGCACAAAACATTTCTGAAATGAATCTATGGTCCTAAGAGGGCTGGTCTTCGACATAAGCCACTGCTCTAGCAGTGTGTCTAACCACAGCATCAAAAAGCAACCTTTCTCGTCTATACGTTTGATGCAATACGCTTTTAACTTGGGACACCATTGATCGTTCGGTTTTTATTACCAATTATTGTGAGGAGCTGATGACCAGTTATTCCTCCCCGCAGTGGCTGAGGGATCACGATGCGTCTGTTTTTAGTCTTGCTACATATTGTATCAATAAAAAATACGAAACAACGTGGTAAAAACATTCGCTTCAACAAAATATTCACCTATAAAGTCTGCGGTATCTTCAGGAACGCCTGTATCTGGCCAGTTTAAGAATTGCATTTGATAAAGGTCTCTCTCCTACAACAGTGCAAATGCATTTGAATTAACTGAATATATGGAGGACAGAGTTTTGATTAAAAAATATCGTGCTGTATACTTCCAGACTAGGATACATACTTGGATTGTTGTTACTAACGATGGCCGTACGAAAACTGAAGGAAAGCTAATCCGAAAGGACGCATGTGCGTAGAATAGAATCTTCTGTGACGAATAAACATCATGACGTATGCTGTGCACGCTGTTAAGTCAAAAAATTATACCAAGGTGTGACGTTACAGCTCCTTCTTGCGTCAAGTTTGTGAGAGAAATGGCACATGCATTCTGCTTACCCTGCATGTCTTACAGATGTAGAAAAACGCTGGTTACTATAACATTGGACTGTCCTGGTCGTATAACAGCGTAACTACCAATTTGTACTTTGTGCCACAGTTACATAATCATATAGTTTTGAGATTTCTATCCAACTTTCTACGGTAAAACTTTGGACACTGTGAGGCCTTGGTTATCGAGCAGTGTCTGGGTCCTTCCTCCAAGATGGTGACCACACCTCATGATTCCAACGTCTGAAATCACAGGGCGCTAGCAACTCTCCTCATGCTGAGTAAAAGTTTAACTGAAGATAGATTTGAATCACTAATTCAAGCAACTTACCACTGAGCTACTCGGGCAGCTTAATTAGCAGTTTAAGCATGAGAAAATCAGGGACTCGAGCAAACAATTTAAAGCCAAATGAGCATTCACTATACCACTAGACTACTGCATGGTCCACTTACATCAATAATGTGCATGAAATGTGAAGCTGATAGACAGTCTTAAGAATAAGCGAACGTTTTCCCGACCTATCGGGATAATTTCCGAGTACAGGAAAATATTTTTGGTGGTACGAGTGGAAAGGAACTTTCTTACACATCCTATGATCAGTGTTTTGAGCCTCATCTTAGTTGAACTATCAATCAGATGGAGGAGCACTACTAGCTTTCCATCATTCTAGACTTGGGAATCACAAGGTACTTTCATAAGAGAAATGACGTGGACAGCAATCGTTGATAACAGTTTTCAAGTAGTGTCCTAAAATCTATCTACGGTTGCTGGGAGGAAGCGAAAACAATTTTTTGGGGGTTGTATTGAGGAAAGGCCATGGTGGCCTATACAAAGTCCCAACAAAGGAAGAAAGAAGAAAGCGAACAGCTAAGAGGAGAGAGAGATCAGATCAAGGTTATTTAACTTAGATTTGAAAGATGGCAAGTTGTAAGATCCATGAAAGCAAGAAGAAGGCAAGAGGTTCCATTAATTGCATGTCCCTGGATGAATGATTACTTGTGAGATAGAGTTCGCGAGGTAGGCAGTGAAACTTGGAAAGGGTGTGAATGAGTGGAGCTTCTGGTTGTCCTGACACGCCTCGGAGGAGCAGGAATAATCTCCCTGATCTCCTGTGAACAATGCCCGTGAAAGTATCTGTAAAAGATGGAGAGATCTCCAACTAAACGACAATGGGAAAGAGGTTGGATATTACTCAGTTTACCACTCAAAAAGACAACCTTCAGGGTGAAATCATGAATAAGTTCCGATGACTAAGGGCTCTTCATGCTTAATTGAACAGCGTTTCAAAGAAGATAAAATAGGCGACAACTGTTTTACCTGTTTCGTCTTTGCATTCTGAACTGTAAAGCATCTGGTAAAGAAAGAACTTGAAGAATTGGTGAATTTCTTCTTCACGGTAAACTGGAAGGAAAACAGGATAATTTGGTTAGTAGCGCACTTACGCTAAAGTGATAAAGAAAATCAGTCTTCACAACAAATAGCTGATGATAAGATGCGTCTAAGTAGCATCGAAAAACACTGAGACGGTTTTACGATAGAGTGGTTGAGTTTTTCTTGCGATGGCTACAAATGAGATTGCAAAAGCCTTTGCGATTCCGTCACTCTAGGTAAAAAGCATCTTAATAGCGAAGTGGTAATCATCTCAAAGACCCAATGCTAACTGGCGTGGATGCATTAAATAGTCGTTCAGTGAAGAACCAAGAAGACTTGAAGACGCATGAAACTTTCCAAATATCTAGGACTGCTCATTAAAGAGAAGAGCACCGTGAAATAAATCGTGTAAAGCGAAAATGTTGAGGCTATTGAAGAAATCGAGACGGGTTGACATCTTGCCTTCAAATACAGAAAAACCGTCTATTTAGCTACAAGAAGAGAAAACCAAGATTCTCATAGAGGATTTCCACCAATAATAAAGCGAAGAGAACCAGGAGCATTGATAGGAGCATCGATGGCAAAGTAAATGGAAACGACCAAGGCAGGATTCGAGCCCAAACACACTAGCTGAAGTAATGCTGGAAATTCATTTCATCCTTAGAAAAATTCAATAACATACTTGTCCAAATGTTGCTTGACTCTCCTTCTCTCCTGGGAAGTATCGAAAACACCTTTTCTTGCTGCCTTCCTACAGAGAACAATGTTGATGAAGAAAAGGGAAAGTAGTAGCATACAGTCTAATGTTTAGCTTCTTAATTAAAAATAAAAAGGCAGTCATATATAGAGCAGATCCCGTAGGTCAGGGATGGGCAAACTACGGCCAGCCGGGTGCTCTTTTGTGGCCCGCCAAGAATTTGCATCAAGCAAAAACAACTCTCCCGTTATTCTCGTTTTCTAATCGCTTGACACCGTATAGACGCATTATAAACATGTAAAGCGTTACCATACTGAGGATGGCTAATGTTTTCAAAAGATTTAAGGATATTTTCCATTTTTATTGCATGACAATCTAATTTCTAAACAGCCTTGGCAACATACTGTGCGGCCCTTTGAAACTCAAAATTTTTGACTGCAGCCCTTGTGTTGAAAAGTTCATCCTCGCCTGCCGTAGGCCAAGGTGATGGTAAGGGTTGTCGAATGGGAACGCAACAAGAAGCAAAAACCTCGGCGATCACTTTAGCAAACCTGATTCAATTAAATGAACAAAGCTAATCGAAAAATCCTACCAAGTAGCACTCAGGTAGCCTAATAAAAGAAGAAGCAACGATAATCCCAGAAAACAGGGCGTGTTGCTCCTTATACGTGGAGAAGTACTGAAAAAGTTATCTGCTTGAATAACAACACCCAACAACCACTAGACTCTTGAAGATAATTTTACAGGTTTATCTCTTACTTAAAGATATGAGTAATCATCGAGTCACGAAACTTTAAATAAATAATGGTTTGAGGACGATGTCATGAAAGTTCCATCAAGAAAAACAAGACAAGCAGTTACCGCAAATAAGCCTTAAAAATAAGCTGGCGCTTACTCCATTCTCCAATGTAAAATTTTCCAGCACATTTTCAAATCGGTTTATTTTCGAGGGTTTTTGAGAAATTGCAGATTCAAGGAAAGGATAGCGATAGTTTGCAATATCTAAGATGCGGTAAATTTGCTTAAATATATATTTAAATATGACTGAAGTGCATGACGTTTGATAACGAATCTTGTAAATGAATGGCGGATAGTATTTCACAGAAGAAAGAAATTGCAAAATACTTTACTATTGATTGCAATTTGGCCTATTTTAACGATCGGCCTATCTTCAACGGATTATAATGATAATAATAATAATAATACAAAATTTGTATAGCGTCCCCATACTAATGTACTTAGCAGCGGTTTACCATTTACGATTCCTTATAGTGTCCGTTTGAAAGACCAAAACCTAAATTATTATGGGAATTAGGGAAAAAATCACGACATACATACCTCCTCCCGAGTGACCATAACACAAAAATGAATATCGCACTCCCATATCATCTGCCAGAAGTCTTCAACGGTCTTCTGTAGAGGCGACTGCGCAGCGACATAACGTAGCGTGGTATTCTTGCCAACATCGATCTATAGAGCGAAAGTAACCAGCATGATTTGATAATGAAAAATACAAAAATTACATCACTGAAGATAAAGAAAACTGGCATTAGTCTAGGAAAGTTTCTTGATCAACAATCGCCAGCAAAAAAAAAATATATTGAGAAGATCTCAGAAACTAAGGATGTTTCTAAATTTGTGTTCTTCAAAGACTCCATAAAAAGCAAAATAAAATGATGCATTCATTTACACAAAAAATACTTCATTACTAAAGTTTCCTTCCATTAATATTGCACCATTAATATTAATATCTGCCCAAATTCCTCTGTCCGCTAAGGTACTTTTCCCATCAACTTCCTGCTAAATCTCTCGACGAAATGAGACTTCTGAGGTTGCACAAATTCTTTTTCGCTCGCGAAATGGAGAGATGAGATGAGAGTCATGGGTACTTGAAATTTTCCAAAAGCCAAAGCGCTAATGGATTTTGGTGGCAATGAATAGATCTGACGGCAAGTCATTTGGCGAGGGAAAGGAACAAACTTGGAACGAACAACATAATTTTATTGAAAAACGAGTGAATTTGGTGGGAAAGAGTATATTCAGTCAGAAAAAATTATTCCTTAGCAGAGGAGCACTTCTGGCAGAAAAAGGAGAACATTTGGGAAGAAAGTAAATTTGGCAGAAAAAAGGACAACCCAATCATAGGGTCGTAAAAAATAATAACATTACGATACAATTTGTGTGATTTTTGATATTATAGTTTGCAATTGGACAGAAGAACAGCATCTCCATCGTAGAATTTCAATGCGTAAATAACTTCTGACGTAGATAAAGGTCTTAATTCACTTCTGCATAATAATTTGTTTCTTAGAGAGTAATGTTGGGGAAAGGCCATGGTGGCCTATACAAAGCCCCGACAAAGGAAGACAGAAAGTGAAAGGTCAACAGGAGAGGGACACAAAGTCAATTACGATAAAATAGAAAAACATGCGTGCCGTTAACGTGACGAGATAAAGGAAAGACTAACTTACTGTGATGAGAAATTGTTACGCTGAAAATAAGTTGCAAGCGATTAGGGCAGGGCTTTCCTTTACATCTCTTTGGGCGGGTGTTGTGGTTAATTGTGCGGACTCATAACGTAGGGGTTGTAAGTTCAAATTCTACATGCGTCATAAGAAAAGCACTATGGATGAGGAAGGCAACGGGAAACCATCTCATAAAATCCACTTTTCCAGCAAAACTCAGGGCCCTGTCTCTGGTTTCTGCTACGCTCGAAATTGAGTATGCAATGCAGGACTTCTAGTTTTAGGTATCCAAACACATACCGTTACATTACTTGCGTTGATATAATCGTTGTCACTTCCGTTATTCGCAGCTTCAAGGATTATTCTGTTTTCCTGAAAGGACCAATATTGAATAAACCAATCAGACATAGCAGAAGGACAACTGATTTTTACAGGATTGTGACAACGCTATTATAGTAAAGGTCCCGTCAAATGTAGAAATGAAAGACTATTGACAAATTGATGATGCGTGACGTGGAAGCCAACTTAAGTACCGATATGTAAAGCAGTGTTTTTCAACCACTGTGCCACAAGATATTGTCAGGTGTGCCGTGGGAAATTATCAATTTGTGTGCCGGTGCGGTCTAGCGCCTGGCAGAGTAATCATGAAAGTAGCATACTCCTCCATACCAGTAGGTGGCCGCAGCAGGTAGCTAATTGCCTTGTGTTTGGAGACAAGCGAGTGACAGTATAAACATGAAGGATTGTGAAATAATTTTTTTTTATGTTTACTAGATTCCTATTCAAGAAGTTATAACATCATTCTTCAATTATGAAAAAAAACGTTTATATGAACAACATAACACTTATGTTTCATAAATGTTTTTTTTTTCATATTTTCAGCTGGAGGTTACTCGCGGGATTTTTTCAATGAAAGAAACGTGCCTCGGCTCAAAAAGATTGAAAAACACTAATGTGAAGTATATCACATGTGAATAATGACTACCTATCTTCGAAAAAACACACCTCGTAAGGTAAGATTTCCCTGCTCCTGTTGCGATCAGCGTTAGCAACCAACGATGCTGTGGTCAAATTGCAGTTCTGGATGGGAAAATTGCAAAATTACATCTCCATATCATTCATACAAAAGAGAGTGCTATTGTGTAAAGACAAAGACTGTCATGATATCACGTTGAAAGATGGAGCGGTTCAGTCAATCATTTCGTTACAAAAACTGAGGAAACTGTGTTTGGTCCTCTTTTATCACCTGCACAGGGAACAGAACGACGGTCATAGTTTGAGAGTGATTTAGCTCAATGAAAAGCACTTACAAGCTTCTTCGAAAAAACTTGCTCAAATTCGACGTAAACTTGATCTTCTGCGATCACATTCTCCAACTGCTTCAACTAAAACAATTAAAACATAACATTGTAATGCACTAAAACAGGTGTGCGCAAAACAGCTCAAACTTTAAACAAGGAACTGTTGAAGCTGTAAGCTAAAGCAAAGGTTCTACGTACGGGCCATAACCAACGTAAACGGAAGGCAGAAATGAACCCTACATTTGATAAAAACTGCGTTACATACTCAATTTCGAGTGTAGCAGAAACCACAGACGGAGCTCTGAGTTTTTTCTAGGGAAGTGGACTTTATGAGGTGGTTTCCCGTTGCCTTCCTCGCCAATGGCGTTTTAAAAGGGACATATGGAGGAATCGAACTGACGACCCCTGTGTTGTGAGTCCGCAAGCTTAACCACTACGCCACGGCACCGTCATACGCTTGCAAGCAAATAAATAAACACATGTTAGAGTGAATGTACGAACAAAATAGTGCATTAGCCTCGTTGTCTGTACGCTACATTTTTGACAAAGTTTCAACCGTATATCAATTTGCACCACAGACTCGCAGTATGAAGTTGTGTCCTACTTCTACTGTTCATCACAACATAGTCGGTACACACGATATAATAAAATAACTTACCAGTATATCGCGAGTCTCTTTTTCATGTCGCCTCATTATCGGTGACGTGCCTCCATAACTGGTCATGTCGTATTTCCCGCCAACGCCCAATTCGGAACCAGACCCCGATTCCGAACTGTCGTAGCCACTTGATGCAGTACTTCGTACTGACAAGCTGGAAATTAATGAAAAGATCACCAGCATGTTTATTGTGATGATGAGCTAAATAGCCAATTGGAAATCAACTGGAACATTGCTACTGGTTCCGCTTAAGTCTGAGTAGACTACGCTATGCAGTTTACATATGACTTTACTTAACTGATATATACACCTAATGAACTGACTGTCAAAAGACTCCAATTCCTTGCTTCTGCTACGCTTGAAATTGAGCTTGCCATGTAATTCGCTGCATGGATTATTGTCCTACACACCGTGGTAGCATATACCGCACCTAACTCTAAGTGCTGTTTGAGCAGTGCTACGTTCTGCTTTATAAGGACATGAAATGTGGTTCTAGACAGGGATAAAACGCTTTAACACTTACAATGCATTTTGGGCCATGTTCACTTGAGGTGCAGAGCCATTGTCTTCGCCTTTGCCAAAATCATTAAAAGCAGCATTTGATATGCCAAGGTTCATCTCCGGCTCTGTCGAATAGGTTCATAACATCTCTGTATTTGCTAATTTAGCACAATGATCAATGCTTACGTTCAAAGTGCCATCCAGCCGAGGATCGACGCTATTCACAACCTTTTTAGCTACTACTCAGGGCACTACATCACAAAGGAGTAGCCTTGGTCCCTTCTCAACATTGCGACATTTAAGAATTTATCAAATTTTAGTATGCAAAGCTGAAATTTAGAGCAAAAATTCAGGAATCCTTTTGACCACCTCCCTGGCATGCCTTTGCAATACGATCTTGGTGGTTTTAGGCCTAAGCCTTTTGAAACATCATCAGATGTTCCATCATTTAGTTCATGCGTCTCGTACTCGAAACGGGTATAGGACACATTTTCGCACAGTAGAACTTCCATTTGCAATGTTCCATTTGGGAGAAATATGACGCTTCTGGGTATTTCACAGGTAAAAATATGTGCTAAGATTGAAAAAATCTTTCAGGGGGGAGGGGGAATGGGTGGGACACGGTCGCAAGATCCGTCCACTTACCATGCTCTTTAGTCCTTTGTCGCTAAAATGTGAAAAATAGCTTGCAAGCTTATTACGTCAAGTAAACCGTTTGTCAATTTTGCATGAAAAGCCTGATAGAGTGAAAGGGAAGCTTACAACTTAGTTGGTAAGATACCAACACTTGCTAATAGCACAATCAACTGAAGTTCTAGAATCTGTACTGAGAATTTGCACTACTTTCCATTGACTGAGCTTAATTGACTTGAAACTGCGAGGTTGACCCTGACACTCAACATGGAAGGCATCGTAAAAGATGTCTCAAAGCGACTTATCGATAACAGAAACTGAATCACCCACTGACTCAATGTCAGTAGTGACAGATACGAGGGATGCCTTTGACGTTGTCATCGTACCATATGTAAGGAAAGAAGAGAGTTTGATACTCGAATAGAGTGTCGTGGAGCACCTTGTTAGAGAAATAACATCCTGAGCTACGGCATTGGGAGGTAGGGTGTATACTTGCTTTCCACTACTCAGCTCCGCTTTTATTTTTATACCACCCATCCATCAACTGTTGGGTGGACACACAATGGGGACCCACAGACGGGAAATAGCGTGGCTCAAACCCGGACATAAAGGACCGTAGAAATTTGCTCTAAAAATATGCTAATTCCCTCTGCCACATCATATCAAAGCCAATGCTTCAACTGGCACCCGCATTTAACTATCAATCATAACGACATTTTTTTGACGTAAAATCAGCTTCCCGTGACATTTAAATTCTACACTATTCGAGTATCGCTGCAGTTAATCGCTAAACATGTTAGAAAGCGCAAGTTCATTGGTGCATTAATCTGAGAGATGATGACGTACTTTTTCGCGTCCTTCTCGTCGCGTCAGCGTGACTCGTCGTTGAAACTTTTTGTCTTCTTGGCTGCTGAAAGGAAACCGTAAATCATCAATATAGAACAGAGGAAGTAGCACACGTTTTGGAACCACAGACATATGTTGTCCTGAAGGCAAGGAGTTATAAAGCTCCATACTAGAACGTGTAGGGGAGCACCGTTTTAGAAAAGTACAATCACGACGGCCAGAGGAATGAATGTGAGCTGCGGTGACCAGTTCCTTTCCTAGCCAAACTTTATCGTCAGCTTGATGCTAGGTACCAATGAATTTAAAGCAGGGTAGACAGACATGGGGTCAAGAGAAACGTGCATGATCGGTCTCGAACCTGAGGCCTTTCGCACAGTCTCTCTCTTGGCTTGGCTTCGCGAATGGACGGGGGGTGCCCACGTCGGCTTTTGCACAGTAGACATGTGCTAAATCCACTATGCCAACTATCCCTCTTTACAGGAAACACCTAATCTCAATGATATCTTTTAGAATGCCGATACAAGGAATACTTTGATCCAGATGCATATTATACCCTTGCCATTTATGCTACTCAAAATTTTCTCGTATTATGACAACATACACTGTAAAACCGCAGTTACCAGTGATGATAAGAGCCTCTTTAAGTAAAAACGCTGTATCTGGAAATGGCAAAATTGAATATTTTTTACGTGAAGATCAATGGTTACGAAGCACTGATGGAAAGTTCCTGGTTTTGCCTTACCCAGTTGTGAGTTTTGTGTCCGTGACCATTTCATGCTGTGTTCTGCAAATGGATTGAATAGCGATACAGTTGCTTTGCATGAACGATGGATTACATGGAAAACGCTAGCAGCATTTTGCCTTTCTCCATATTTCTAAAAGATGCACTTATTTCCACCAGAAATTTTCACGAACAATATCAAACAATCTCAAACCACGAACACTATTTATGAAACTGGCTGATGAAAATGACTGTTGAATTCTACACCTTGACCCAACCAACATTATATTCGTTGTGAGCTAAAAGCCTTGTCTTATTAACCAGAAAACATAGCAAATATTGTAATATCAAATTGCTTTGCTGTGTTTTTAATCCATTAAAACAATTTATAAATTGGCTAATGGAAAAGTTCTCATTGAATTCTACACCTTGATCCTAACCAACAAAAGATTCGTTATGAGCTGAAGCTATCTCTTATTAACCAGAAAATACAACAAATATTGCGATATTATAACGCTTTGCAGTTTTCTGACTAAATAAGAAAGCTGAAGCTCAGAACGAGCACCTTGATTACCTAGGGTCGAGGTAAGCAACAATGGAGCAGAAGCGAGTGGCGCTACAGCTCATTTGCAATGGGCCTTCCACTTTGCTGGTACCAAGTTGCTCTATCGCTATTTAACGAATGTAATCACAGATGATACTATACAGCACCTGCAAGACCGAAAAAATTCGAACAAATTGAAGCGGCATCGTTGATCAGTAACTCATACATACTTAAATTTAGGGCTCTCAACTGTAGCGTGTTGCAATCTCAAAAACTGGTGTTGAGCGATGCATTGGCGCCAGATGAACTTTGCAGTTTCTGTGTCAGCCTGTTAAATGCGGCGTTGATATCAATTTCAATATTCAAAGAAGGAGCACTGAGAGAATGCAGCTATGTTGACGTAATGTTGAGCAGGAACACAGTAAGTCCCCGCATATAAGAAACTCAAATTTTGAAATTCAGGCTGTCTGGTTTCTTACGTGCGAGAAAATATCTTAAAATAGTTCTGGCTGATTTCTCATATGTCCATTAAGAGATTGCTGGTTTATAGAACATGGCGAAATAAAATTATCCCAAGAGATTAAAATGGGTGAAAAAAGTATTATGAAATATTATCTCAGCCGTAGAATATTAGTAATTAAGATAAGAACAAAGTTAAAACAGTTGAGACTTTGCTTGTTTCCGTGTAAGAAGTTTGTTTCAGTTTTTTCATAATTTATAAGCAACTGAACAAAATTCAGACTGTTTTATTTCTTATCGAAGGGAAAATATTATCTCTACTGCCAGGCTGCATTTTCTTACATGTCTCTTTCTCATATGCGGGGACTTACTGTATTTACAGATCTGTATTAAGTTATACGACAAATCAGCCATTGGGGTATGCATAATGACTACCCCAAGCCCGTATAAATGGGGAGTGTCGGTAGAACAGGGGCAATCGGCTGTAAAGTAACCATGACAATAATCGTCGTAATAATGATAAGAAGGACTCTGAGCAAATAAGATCGAGGGATTCAATTATTTGTCCATAAAAGCCTACAAATAATTAAAGTGTGCATATGAAGGAGAATAGTAATGATAATGATGATTTAACAATGATAATGATGATTTAATAACGATAATGATGATAATGATGATTTAATGATGATGGTGGTGATGATTTAATGATTCAATGACGATAAAGAAGAATAGCACAGTGCAGTTGCAGAAAGAAAATCTTTTGGAACCTGCAAGAATGCCGAGAACGATCCTGGAGAATTTAAGCCACAGGTTGCAGTTTGCTTTAGGAAGACGAGGACAAGAAGAAGATTGTAAGCTTACGTGAAATGATATCGTTTAACATGTAATAATCTATGTCGCCTGATGCAAACACATTACCGTTTCGATCTGAACAGCCTCTCCGGTGTTAACTCGCTCGATGCAGAAGAATTGGCGATTGAATGCCATGTTGGCTATCTCTTGCCAACTACAACAAAAATGATGATTTTCGCATGAAGGTATATAATATGCAAAGCGATTAGCGATTGATGGGGCAAGAGAGTTCTGAGCAAACTTTTGGAAGAAAACCCAACAGTGAAAAAGTGGATTTTAGAAAGCCGGGCCCACTTTTTCATCTTGAGAGGGAAGTGGTAAAAAGTGAATGAAGAAATTATGTTTACTTAAGAATATAGATGCAAGCTTCCATTGGTATCAGGATAGCTCTGTGGTAAGATTCTTACCCGTTTATCCTACGCCTAGTGCTTTGAATCAACACTCAACAAAACTTTCACTTAGAGTGAGGAGAGTCGCCAGCTCTCTGTAATTCAAGACGTAGGAATCACGAGGTGTGATCACATCGAGAGGAAGGAGCTGGAAACTGCTTGATAAGCAACAAGATTCTCAGTGTCCAAATATCTACCTTTGACATCTAGGTAGAATCAGACGTATACAAAAGCTTCAGATGCTTAATACTCGATGCGATGAAGTGTACTTGAAGAAGGAAGGAGGTACTTGCAGATTTTCGTCAATTCCATTGTATGCATCATGAAACATTACGAAATCAAGAGCAGCAAGTGCTCTCAAAACAAGTTTCGGTCTTTTTTAGTGCTAGCATCGTACATTAGGAAGAAAAAGTACAAAACGGCACTATGAGTATACGATAAAATGAAATAGGCTGAAGGATAGTGGTAGTGTGGCTGAATGGTTAAGGCGCCGTGTTTCGAATCTTGCGAGGTCTGCTCTCCTGTGTTCGAATCCCGTCGTCGGAGTCACTAGCCACATGCCAACAGTCAACGCAGCTGTCCATCTTTCTGATGTTGGTAAATAAATACTCAGACGCAACCCTGAGGGCACACGCACTAGACACACATTGATAGCAACTTATCTAAAGTTGAAGTGTTTTAATCCAGTATAAAGATTCGTCTTGATTTGATAGATGAATAAATATATCAAAGAAAGAAGAATGTTATTAACGATGAGGGAATTAGCCGAATCTTACACGAAATATTCTGGATAAGCTTTTATTGGCGACTTGATCTTGATTCCAAGAAATGAGGCGACAATTTCTAGCTGAGATCCATCTTTGTCCTGCGATAGAACGAAGGCAAAGAAGTGAAAAACCCCGCTAAAACCAGTTTTTGTATGAGTTGCATCTGTAACGTAGCTCATTAAGTTCAAATCTGAATTGAAATTTCATACCTTAGCTTTGAAGATCTCTTCTCCGTAACCGTCGATTTGTTGACAGAGAATGATATACTGCAATTCTGCGGCAGCCGGAGACATTCCGCTTAAAGACAGAAAAAGGTGCAAATATGAGGCTAGTGTTACCTCGGGTGGAAGATATTGACTGTGGTCTTCTGATTCCCAAATCACTTCAGTAATGAAAGATGGGGAAGCGGAAATTTGCGTGCTGATGCGTTCATGCTATCTAGATAGCTGACAGATTATTTGCCTTACGGGAAAGAAGAGAATGGCGAAAGAGATGAGACGGAAGGGTCATCTAGCAATTGGGACGTTTCCTAAACTGAAAATCACGAATACCACCTTCAATGATACTTAATTTCAAGGGGTAAATTGGGGGAGGGGGGGAGGCAAAGAACCCTTCATTTGAGGATATCTCCTTCGCTTTTCCCGGTCGATGCCGTTCGACCTATTAGAAATATTAAAGGCTCACTATCAAGGTGGTTTGAGCACTCTTCGCGGATGTACAGAAGCACCTCAACTTAATTGACGCTAAACTAAGATGTACTGATAAGCGACAAATGGTCTTAAATCTGACAGGACATTGTTCTTTAAGAAAAAAACAGAAAGATTCGAGTTATACGGAGAATAATATACTGTTGCAAACATACTGATTCTTTTGATGCAAATGAAGAATCTGGAAATTGAAGAAAGGAATATTTGAATGAAAAAACAACACTGTCATGTTAATGAGCAGCTGCTCCCAGCAAAATTTAATGAAGCCAATAAAAGCAAACATCGATTATGGGCCATTATCAATTGCTCCCTCCGGGTTATAACGGCCTCTGTTTCTTATTATCCCTAATTCACTTTTGCTCTTATTTCGGCGAGAGGTCCTTCTTCCATTGGCTTACGCTGATGGCTCCAAAGCACAGCAGTCTCCATGTTGAAAAACATCTATTGCATTAATCCATGTATTGCAATAATGGCTCTATCTGTTTCATCTACACACCATTCAATGAATTAGGGCGAACAGCAATTAACCCAGTCCCTGCGGGTCGGATGTCCGTAGCGTCTGGAGCAGAAGCTATGACCAGACGAACAGGTAAGGTTGATAACGGTATGAGCATCCGGCCATAAAAACGCAACCATTACCTTATGGTACTGATCCTTTGAACATGGATAACCGATGGAATCTAACAAACGGTAGCTCCATTAAGAGAGAGGCTGGAGAAAAAGAAGAAGAGTAAGAAGTACAAGCAGAGCAAGAAGTAGAGCCATTCTCCTTCTCAAAAAGGCTTGCACCGGCACACAGTTAAGAGAGATAGAAAAATCGCATCAAAATTACCTTATTGTTGATTTCTTCTGGTGAATAGTTGCTTGCTACTCTCTAAAAGATGCATTCAGACAAATTAAGTCGATGAAGAAAGAGCTAACTGAACAAATAAACTTCATCAAGACTTAGAGGAAATGGCTGGTACCTCGCAAGAAACGAAACTCACAATCTGCCTTAAAAATAACCAGTTTTGAATGTTGGATTCTCTTAAGCTTCGTAATTCTAAATATATTGGCATTGAAGATAACTGATTCCTAACTCGTAAAGAGCAATAAATCATGGTGCAAAATAAGATTCTCTGCTGGTGTTATGACAATAATAGGTGTTCTCCGAACGTATAACTGAAGCACTGGATTTTCAACAAATATTTATTAGCCCCACTCCCCCGAAATAAAATTTCCAGCATTTATTGTGATACGAGAATCTGTTTTCAATGATTTTTAACTAAACAACCGGAGGTAAATTATTCACACTGCGAAGCCTTTGCCTATGCAATAACACCTAGTCATTCCTACCTCGCCATTCCTCGTCATTACAGAGAGCTAGCAACACTCATTTCAAGCCACAGACCATAGGATAAATGGGAAAGAATCTTACGACTGAGCCATCGACAGAATAATCTTATTTCTTTAATAAAATGTGACTGAGCATCTTCAAGTCCGCCGAGCCACAGAATTGGTCATCCAAAAATTGCTATTTTGAAAACAAATGCGGATACCTCCGTTCGGTATCGCTATTTTAGAAATTCACCTGCGGTAGAAGGATAAAGTCGTCTATGAAATCCAAAGTATGCTTTTCTTGGTCATGATCACCAAATTCAGCTGTGAATGTCAAAGAATACAAAATGAATTGAAACCTCTTTCGTTTTTATCTTTAAATATCATAGATACAACAAGGCTCTGCAAGGATCTCCTTGGTCAAGTTTCGGATGTCGGGTATGATGTTGCTAGCATGAACTCAAAGGACCTTTGTCATCTGTTATTATATGGGAACTCTAATTTTTTTTAGTGGATTATGTTGAGGAACGGCTATGGTAGCCTATACAAAGCCCCAACATAGGAAGAAAGAAGAAATCCGACAGCTAAGAGGAGAGAGAGCGATCAGATCAAGTTTATTGATGTTAGATTTGAAAGATGGCAAGTTGTAGGACTCAGGAAAGCAAGAAGAAGGCAAGAGACTCCATAAATTGCATGTTCTTGGGATGAATGATGATTTGAGATAGAGTTCGTGAAGTAGGCAGTGAAACTTGGAAAGGGTGTGAATGAGTTGAGCTTCTGGTGGTCCTGACACGCCTCAGAGGAACTGGAATAATATCCCTGATCTCCTGAGAACAATTTCCGTTAAAGCATCTGTAAAAGATGGAAAGATCTCCAACTAAGCGACGATGGGAAAGAGGTTGGGGCGATTTGGTGAGGGTAGGATTATTGATGAAACGAATGGCTTTGGATTGAGCTGACTTGTTCATGATGCATTTCTACCTCAAATATTCGATTTTGACTGTAGAAGAGAGCAGATATAGAACTCGACTTTGACTAGAGTTAATTTAGGGGAGTGGTTTTATGCCTTTCTCGCCGACAATTTCGCCATGTTTTTCAGTGAAGTATTCAAACTGACAGTCATCCTTTATTGAGCTCCCTACTTAAGCCTGTAAACCATACACACTTGCGGTCTATGCACTTGCGGTCTATGCATACGCACAACGCATACTTGGCCAGTAAATTACGAACCTTGCACTGCATATGCTGCCAGCTTGAATGCAATGTCATCCCTGCATTTCAGTACTTCATCGATTAAAAAAGATTTCAGTTGCAAGTAGAACAGGTACCTAGATTGAAGAAAGAATAGAATAGTGTGCAGATGTAAACCTTACGACAAAGCTGACGCGATTTCAATTTTGCGAAAAGAGTTATCCGATCTAATCATCTTTTTTCCTCAAGAAAACCACTGCCTTCAAACCTTTTCAGCTTTGTTCTGAGGCGTTTAATTTTTGATTAAATCTCTTAGCGCTGACGAAGAGAAAACTGGCTTTGAAACCAGAACTTTTTATCTCAAGTTTATCAGAAGATTGACCCGCAAATAAAATCATCAAAGTAACACTTAATAGCAATGCATTTTGGCAGTTCAACGCTGTGACGAGTGTTAGAGAAATGCTTAAGCCGATTCTCGACGAAAAAGGTTGCAAATCTATGCGAGCAGCTGACAAACAATTTCCAGAACCCAGCTGCCCTTGCAAAACACTGAACGCATTGTCGACTTCAATACACTTGTCAATACCTACCTTTGGATATGTGCTTATCAAAACTTATTTTCTAATATCCACTAGCTATTATCTGCTTTTAAAAACCCAGTATCAGAAGGTAAATTCTCACAAGTCTCTTCTGGTGTATAACTTTTTTCAAAGATTGGTTTGCTGTCAAGAAACATCCGTCTGTCGTGCCAGTCATCAGTAGCGACAGTTCGCTTGTGAATTCAAATCTGTGCATGTCACCATACTTCAGTGGGAAGTAGTAATGATTTCCTACTCAGTGTAGCAACATGACAGAGAAATCATAATTCACAACAGATTCTCGAGTACAGCTTTTTTAGTGAGTTAATTTAGGGAAAGGCCATTGTGGCCTATACAAAGCCCCAAAAAAGAAGCAAGGAGGTGAAAGGCTAAAAGAAGATGGAGATAAGATGAAGTTTATTGACCGTTGGTTTTAGATTTGAAAGAGGGTAAGCTGTACGATTGGAGAAAGGAAGAGTGCGTTAGGCTGTTGGTGGTGATGGTCTAGTTTTACTCTTAGTGAGTCAATCAGTCTCTGCCTTTGAGTCAATGAAAACCTCTTGTTATTCTTATTGTTATTGTGCAGCTTGTTTGGATGAGTCGCTTCAAGGGTCTATGAGTACGAATGGAATGCGGACGATTTACCATTGGTAGAAACAAAGAAACAGCTTGGAAACTAGAAAACGCTTGCTCTCTGAAACTCATTCGATTGAAGCTCAAAACATTCGTCCACGAAATGGGCGAAAAAAAATTCGCTTCTCATCGAGTATGAATCGTACACAAAGTTTCTTACGACTCGTTAAGAGAGGAATCGTAAGCGATCTGTGACCTGACATATTTTGAAATCCATTTCAGAAAAGCAGCACCACTAGTAGAATATAACAAACAATCAGAAAGTGAAAGTTGCATATTCATGTGAGGCAGGGATACATAACTCAATTAAATCATGAGAATCATGTGAATTAATAAAGAAATAAATAAACGAAAATGATGAATGGAGACTTAAAAAGTTATGGAATTTATAGGACCCTCAAGAGAAGCCCTCTTGAGTGACTGAGGCTTTCCTCTGTAAATATTTGTGCTATGGTCATATTATCATTATCAGGGAACAAGTGGGCGAAAAACAGACATACAAATGGTCAGACTTATCATATGCTGCCTCATTTCATCACGTAACAAGTGCATTAACTGGTAAGTCAGTCTTTAACTTGAAGTAATTCATTAGATCAAAGAGTAAACAAACAAAACAATTAAGACCTGGGCAATATAACTATATAACTGCGGATTTTTTTCTTTACCTTCTTATCTATCCTTGTGCCTGAATAGCCTTGGGTAGTCACAGTCATTTTCTCCTTGGAATATCATTCTGGTAGTATTGTAGTGTGGTAGTTTCGAAAATTAGTGTACCGTAAATTTGGATTGTATTTTTTAAGTGGATATGTATATCAAGTTGATAGCTATAACTGCATTGCATACTCGATTTTGAGCATAGCAGAAACCAGAGACAGAACTCTGAATTTTTTTTCTATATACATCTATAAAACATATATAAATATTTAAGCAGGCTAAAAGAATGAGCAAGTAAATGGATTGATATCAAATCGATCTAGGAAAATAACAAAACATTTGAGTTGACTTTTCAAAGTGAAATTATAGGGACTTCTGCTATATTATGAAGCTAATGTCAATTTGGAACAAACTTTTTCCTTATAAAAGTATGGAAATATATTGCACAAAATACCTGGTTATTTCCTGGTGTAATTTCTGGCAATCAGTGGCGAAAAATTGAATCTTAAAGGCAAGCACTGCATCTTTCCCTTCATTGAATCCATTTCTGTCAAGCTCCTTCTTCAGTGATTTGTGCATTACAATCCATCTTGATACTTGCCGTTTGTTCTTATACTGAAGTCCAAAGTAGTTAAGCTGCAATGGTAAATATTCCAGGTGAGTCATTCAAAGACCCTTTCCTGTTCATATCAGAGAAAAGGGGTATATAAATACAAATACATATATATGAATATATAAAATAGGCTACTTTTTAAGGCAAATTTATTGATAGATTACTTCAGACGTTTTGCCTTGTGAGGGCTTCATCAGTGATATATATTTCTATGTATATAAATATCCTGTAACAGAAAATATGCAAATTTTTGCCATTTATAGCTCACCAGCGAAATTCAGTTTAGAGTGAATTGAATTGAAATACTATGGTGCATCTTTTAATTTGTTGAAAAGGACAACTACAGGCATATCTCTTTGTGTCAGGATAGCTCAATGGTAAGATTCTCGCAAATTGATTCTATGGTCAGTGGTTCGAGTCCCAGCTCAGGTAAACTTTCACTCAGAGTGAGGAGAGGCACCAGCTCTGTAATTCCAGGCGTAGGAATTATGAAATATGGTCACATAGAGAGGAAGGACCTGGCAACTGCTCGATAAGCAAAAAGCTTCGTAGTGTCCAAATTTCTACCTTTGACATCCAGGTAAAGTTATGTTTATAAAGAAAATATCTCTTATGATTTCTGATTTGTTGATTGCTATACAGAATAATATCCATTATCAAACAATAGCAAAATAGTGGCTTGAATAGGTATAAAACATAGAGAATATTGTGAAAATTAGTCCAACATACCTCTTCAAGCCCTAATGACTGAGCAATTTTTTCTAGACACTCCCTTCCTTTGGCCTTTTGTGGCAATGTCAAATTCACAATAGTGTTGTCAAGGAGTTTAACCCTGACTGTGAATGTTTTATCTGATTTGTAAACTCCTTTTTGCAACAAATCACGATTTAGTCGAAGTGGCATCTTTGCTCCTCACTAGCTAGAAGGTAATCGTTGAACAAAATCATTGAATTCAACTTTGCTATTAAGTGAAAAGATGAAATTACAATGGCCTCATGCAAAGGAGTACAACTGCATGTCAAACAGATGGGAAATGTCCTGTAACCACCCAGCAACCCACATAGCCCTTGATCCTACACCCAATCTGCACCAAATTGACCCAGTACAGGGGAGAAGCATTACACCTTTGGGATGACTTGTTGTTGACCCTCTAGGCACTATGTATTCTCTAACTCTTTGTACATTGCATTGTTTTTTTTTCTTTTTTTTCTTGTTGATTAAATGTGCAATTTTTTTAGTCTTAAGTGCCATTCTTAGTGAAGGCCAGATGATTTTGTGTCTTCCCACACCAAGACGGGTGCCGTATTTGAGCATTCTAGTTGGGCTTTTTTTAATCTAAGCATATATAAAACCAAGGGGTGACTCAAAGGTCAGCTAGGCCCCAATTTAGCCCCAGCTCACTCCCCATGTAAAAGAAGTGCTGTCACATGGAAGCAGATGGAACAGAGGAAAGAGCCCCATACAACATCAGCAGGGCAGCCATCCAACAAAAGAAATCCTTCATAAAGAAAATGACAACCCTACCAGCAACCCAAAATGTTTCCAGAACCATCCCCAGCAAAGCCCACAAACAGCAGCACTTGCCAATAATGAGTAGCAAAGAATTGAACTTCTATTTTAGGTCTGAAACCTTGATACATGGACTTTCCCATATAACAGCTGGCATTTAATAAAGCTGTCTAATTCTACTTCATCTTATACATCTGGATGATGGAAAATGGTTGGATTTGCCATCATATTCATTCTAAAAACTATAAAAAGACCGATTCATCCAATAATCTGAGCTCTCCTAGTTTTGTTAACTTTTGAAAGAAAGATGATCTTCTAAACTGTGGTTAGCTAGCTCATTATCTAGTTAGTAACTTAGTTAGTTTGTTAGATAGTTGATATATTAATATGCTAGTAAGCTAGTTAGTTATTTAATATTTTAGTAAGTTAGTAAGCAAGTTAGTTAGTTATCTATTTAGTTAGTTATTTATTAAGTTAGTTAGTTCATTGGTTAGTTAGTTAGTTAGTTAGTTAGTTAGTTAGGTAGTTAGCTAGTTACTTAGTTATCTATTTAGTTAGTTAGTTATTAAGTTAGTTAGCTCATTAGTTAGTTAGTTAGTTAGTTAGTTAGTTAGTTAGTTAGTTAGTTAGTTAGTTAGTCAGTTAGCTAGTTAGTTAGTTAGTTAGTTAGTTAGTTATTTAGTTAGTTATTTAGTTAGTTAGTTAGTTAGTTAGTTGGTTAGTTAGCTAGTACTAAGTAAGTAATCTACATAATTCTCTAAGAACCCATTACTACTTTAAAATCGTAGTTAGGTAGCAGTTTCAAAACCTGTTTGAAGAGCATGGCCAGTATTCATGAGTAATGGTGTATGATAAGTCAAACAAAAATTTGAGTGGATGTACACAAGCAACGAATAAAATGCGAGAAACGAAATAAAAATGGCAACTTCTAAACAACTACGCATAAATCGAAGCACAGAAAATAACCTAAAATAGGCTCCTGTATCAAAAATACTGACGCGACTGATCCGTGAACATTCAAGACACTCGTAAACGGTTAGCAGGACATAGCCATGTCGATTGCAACACGAAAGAATAGCCAGTTATTTACGTGAAGGCCTTTAAATCAGTTAGGCCTATTTCCAAAATTAGGCCTGTAATGTATGGCGCTGCTGGGAGACGAAAATTCAGAGCCGAGATGGGTAAATATTTGATGTTTAACGAAACCGGGCGGCATCATGCTAATATTTGACTACCCTTGCTAGCAATATACTACTAAACAGACCATAAAAAATAAATGAGGACACTCTATCCAATCTCTTAAAAATTCAGCAATTACATTGTTACCTTTTTCTGGTTGACAGACAAAGTCTCGCCGATCAAATATAGGTAAGCAAAGTTGATAAGGTATCCAGCAATATCTTTCTCCAGCGATTGTCTTAGAGTGTGAGCACAATGAATTAACAATGTCCCTGGTTGCAAATTTGCGTTAAGGAATACATCAGGAACTTTGCTACAAATTATGGAATCTCAAGCCAAGCTACTCGTTCAACAAAGTCGCGTTATTCACTAAGCATTTGCCAACGCTGCAGAATGACCAGTTAAGAGCCTAAAAGATCTCATTCCTCGAATTCTTGCAATTATGTAGAAAACCACAGACATGTAACTGCTGGGAGCATTCCAATAACAATAGCAGAATCTTGTGATGGGTCAACTCGCAGGTAGCTTCTATGTGACGTCAGGCAAAAGAAGACGCCTGCAACTTCTCTATCGCTCAAGGCAAAGCAGGTTAGGAGCAGGCCTCCATCTTGAAAAAGTCTTATACAACTCCAGATCCACAGCAACAACAATTCTTCCTATTTTAACGTTTCCATGACATTTCACACGAGATGCTTAATTTTTCGTCAAGTTCATTTACAAAAAGCTTCTTTGCGAGCTTCTTACCTAATTTTCCCAACCTTGCCAGCTCCCAACTCCCCTTCATAACGAATTATAAATCAATTCCAAAGGCTCTCTCTGGTTAACAAAAATGCTCTGCAAGCAGCATACCTCAATGTTTGGTAGGATTTACTGCAATCAATGACTAACATTACTTAATCCTTTACATTTTAAAAAACGAATCAAGGTTAAAGGATTTGGTTGCGTAAAAGCAAAAGTTCCTCAATTGTTTCAATCTGGAGAAAACTTTGCATCAATGTTATAATGTTATCAATCTTGGAAATATGACGGTATCTTTTCATACAGAGAGTTTCCTATAAAGAAGCTACACAGTTCTATACTCAATGCTTGGGTTGAAGAGCTCCAAGCCATATGGAGCTTTTTCTGAGTATTTTGAGGTAGGGTAGCAAGTATATTCCTTTAAAACGCTAAAGCCAGTTGAAGAAAGGCCGTGGCGACCTATACAAAGCCCCAACAATGGAAATCAGAAGAAAGTGCAAGACTAAGAGGAGAGAGAGATCAGATCAAGTTCATTGATATTAGATTTGAAATATACACATTGTGTAACTGCTGAGTGACGAAGCGGGGAGGGCATCCATCATGGAGGGGGGGGGGGTGTGAGCCTCTTGTCTGCAAAACAATTAGGTGCACTTCCCCCCACAGCTTCTCCTATTATGATTAGGTACGATGAAATAATTTCTCACACATGATTTGATCAAAGTAACTTAGCTCATGGAGCCCCCCAGCGATCACTCGATGATTTATGACGGTGCGGATTCATGACGCAGGGGTCGTGAGTTCGACTCCTCCATGCGTCAATATAAAAATGCCATTGGTGAGGAAGGCAACGGGAGATCACAACATAAAATCCACTTCTCTAGAAAGCATTCAGAGCCCTGTCTCTGGTTTCTGCTTCGTTCGAAATCGATTACGCAATCCAGTAAACAATGAAGGTGCGACATCCCGAAAAAGTTGACCTCGAATACCAATTTTATGTGTCATCGTTCACGGGAAAAAATAGAGCGTCACCTGATCCCACCATGAATGAGTAACTCTTAAATTTCATGGCTAGTTTCATACGGAAAATGAAAGAAAACAGCTATAAGACAACACAGAGAAAAGTAACATAAAAAGACAGAAGACTACCAAGCGGCAGTTCCGTGGCCGAAGAGGGGAGACTAGGAGAAACTTAGCCCCCTGAAAGATCTTCAAATGTCGTTTAGCCCTATCCTAAGAAATCTAAACGATCTATTCTTAGTACAGTTAAGAAATTAAAAGAGAGACATCAATGAAGTTCTGTGAAGTAATGCATGCAGTGCATGATATAACAGTATCCCTTAATTGTCATCTGAAATCAGAGTTCCACATGAGATTCACAAAAAGCGACAGGTCGACACTTGTGCTTTTCTTAATACCGTTATTGTATTTATGTGTCTTGTGAATCTGTGCTCTCAAGGAACAGTAGTGGTGGCACTTCTCCAGCTATTTCTTTTGATATTCTTCTCAATTTTGATATTCTTGAGCAATTCTAAATTGAATGTTGCCTATTTTGTGCTGAGGGCTATGTTGCTTTGAATTTCATCTTAAGCGACATCATCTACCACCACCAGGCTTTAGTAACGTTCTAGTTTGTTCGTCGATTCTAATCTGATACATCTTTTTGACTGGAGATATAGTCTAACCAGTGCTAAGGAGATGATGGATCAGAGAGGTCACTGACCCGGGCCTCCATAGCTATATGTAGGGGCCCATTGATAGCAACTCAATCGAAGAAAATTCGTTTGCCTTACTAATAATCTCTTTCGTACTGACCCGTGCCCATGGATCCTCTTCGTGGCCCTAATTCCAACTGTCTCTGCATGCTGGATCATAGAATGAGTGTCAGGTGCATCTTCTTGAAGCCTTGTCATTTTTTAGGGTGTTGGTAGTAACTATTCAGCTTCTTTTTGCATATTTTTAAAGACTGCAGCCTCTGATTTTTGTTTCATGCAGTCTAGATTTTGCAACAGTCCCTTTAAAAGTTTTCTAGAAGATATCTTGGCCAGCGTGTGTGTTTATGTCTCCTTGCATCAGTCTCGTGTCTCTTTTGGGCATGATCTTCGAAGCTTATTCCAAGTCTTTATCAAACCCTTCATCAATCAAAAATTGCTCATTGGTGAGTGAATCTGACTATCTTATTGTCTCTTGGCTGGCTGATGGTCTTGTAGCTTGTTTGTCTCAGTAAGTGGACCCTTGTTTAGGTCTCTAGTTTTCGGACAAGAGCGTCCAATCTGTGACAGTGATTGTAGAATAGAAACATTTACTAATTATTGATAATCATTAATTGCCTCGGATAATTTTGCACTCTTATTCTCCACGTAATTTTTGTGAGTTTATTTAGTGCCATTCAATTTTCCCTTTCTCAAGCTTTTCAAGATCCAAGTACCGATTCAGACTTCATTCTTGGCCAAGCAGCAGGGATCCCTGGTTGCCCGTCAGTAGCTGACACGGTACTTCACCTAACAGTGGGTTTTTGGTACAGCGTGGCCTTTACCATCCTGGGCCTTGGTCAATTATTCTGGGTTAATATATGGGTTATCATTTCAAGTGCGATTGTTCAGGCAAATAATCCCAGCAGCTTCTATCTCCTCTCCATGATACGAATGGTTCTTGGTTCGTGGGGATTTATCGCCACCCCTCTTTAAAGTCTTAGATATTGTCTTCCGGTGGGCTGAAGCACCCTTCTGAATTGTCAAGTCAAGTGAGGCGGCAATTTAGCTGTTAATACCGTTTTGTCAAAAGCAGGTAGCTTGTTTACTACTGTACGACTGTCTTTGATATTAGATAACTGTATTGATAAATGTTGAACTGTGGAGATTTTGGGATAGAAAGCTACATCGCAATAAAGCTAAGACTGAAGCATTGTGTCAAAAGCAGGTAGCTGTTTTAATGCCGTAAGACTGCAGCCATTGTGTTAAAACAGGTAGCTTTTTGATTACTGCACGACTTTCTTTGAAGTTATTCTTGCAGATATCAACAGAATATTAAAGCTATAATATTGCCAATTGCCAGCGCAAAATTACCAGTCTGCCGTAATGAAGTTAGAAAACCAGCTGTCCTTTCATTTTGGATTGTAGGGTAACTGGGGTGAAATATCCTTTGACGTAACTCTTTACTCTGTAAGGCCGTGATGGCCCAATGTTGGGCAACTTTTTCGCACCATTTTAGTTCAGTGAGCCTCCTCTGGATGTTTACCAGTAGGGTAGTCTGCAGGTGCCATCATGCACAACAAAGCACAGTTCATAGACCTCGCCCAAAAAGACAATCATCATGCGTTTTAATGCAATGTTTCATGCAACAAAAGCTCATGGTTCAATGACGCTTTGGAGCTACTGAAGCCTTAGAAGTTAGAAAGTAACTAAGGTGCCTGTTGCAGATAAGAGAAGAGCGAGATTTTTACAGTTACTGTTTCCAATAGGTCTGGCTGACTTGCTCACATATTCTATGCAAATTATGACTGGAATTTCTTGTGTGAATATGTGAATAGCCTCAGAGTATTCTGCGAGTTTTGAAACCTAGAACTTCTCTTCACAGTTGTCTACCTGATCTAGAGCAAGTGAGTTAATCTTCTCCATTGTCGAACTGTTTAGCAAACATTCGTTGCATGTAAAAATTTCCACGTTCAGGAAAAAGCCATAGTGCAATGAAGTTGAAATCCATAATTGAAATAGATTATATTAACAATTCCGCGATTCTTCTTTCGCATATTACTAAAGTTCGAAAATTTCATCCACAATGGGGTGATGAAAAATTAATGAGACCTAAACATCCTCTTATCACATTGGCCGGGTATGAGCAGGGCTACCCATAAATTCTGGCATGTATAGCACAGGTTGTATTCATAATGAAGATTAAAGCATGTCGAATTAACTGCAAGCTAGATACGATGTAGAGAAGCATGCAAGAGCAGTTAAAGTCACTTTGACAACAAACTAAGTAAGTGAGTAATTGTGGTTGAATACAATGCGCTCCTTTTCACTTCGTATTTAAGTGCGGTTACCTTTGCAACAATACTTAGATATAAGAAAGCGTTTCACTTGTTGGTTAGTTTACATAGACTAAAGCAAGCAAGTATGAAGAGCTCCAATACGCTTAGATAAATTTTTAAAAGTTTTAGCGTCCTGCCTTTATAATTTGTGGTTGAATAGGGCTGCTTCTTTTTGCCATACATCTTTGCGTGAGTTTTTTTTCTTTTTTTTAGTCAGTTATGTTAGGGATGGGCCATGGTGGCCTGTACAAAGCCCCAACAAAGGAAGAAAGAGAAAAGTGAAAAGCTAAGAGGAGATGGAGATAATATCAAGTTTATTGATGTTCAATTTCAAAGATGGCAAGTTGTATGAGTCAGGAAAGCAAGAAGAAGGCAAGACGTTCCATAAATTGCAAATTCCTGGGAAGAAACTTGATTTGTGGGATAAAGTTCGTGGATTAGGCAGTGAAACTTAGAAAGGGTGTGTGTGGACTTAGATAGGGCCAGGCTAACTTGAATCGATTTGTTTGCAACACCAATACTCCTTTTTCCCAGGTGCTGATTAGTAGGCAGGTAAGCACGGTACCCTTTGTACTACTCAACTAGTGTGCAAGCCATAGCCTACCACACAGAAAGCAGGGTATTCCACTGCTGAGCTTTATTCAGGCTATCTTAGGAATCTAAGAAGGCGCAAGAATGAAATCACTTTGTGGGTGAAATTTGAAAAAATGCTTCCAATTTTTTTAAAAAATTTCTAATGAATTTCTATTTTCCTTGATTTCCGGCTTCAACTGTCGAGTTTTTTAATTGAAAAATTGGCACAGTTTCCTTCATTAGAGGTAACAGTTCTATTTAATCCGTAAAAATCACAGCTGCTTCTGCAGAGTATCCTAATGCAAATAAAAAGGAAAGAACAAAAGATAAAAATGTTGATATAAGCCGATCAACTAAAAAATAAAATTTGCTGAAATATTTTCATTACTAGAGCTGACAAACGATCAACGTGAGATTGATATCAAAATATTTTCAAGATGTACACAGTCTTTCTTACTCTCTCAGTCTTTTCGCATTATTGAACAATTTGCTAGGCATTGACTTCCCTTCTGCAAGATCATTGCAAACACAGTGCTTCGCTGTGAGTTGCCTGCTTGATTTCATGATTTCATGATTTCATGATTTCATGATTTCTGTGATTCCTCATCTCAATATAAATACAGTGTCTTTATTTGTAGACGTTCCAGTTGATGACAGCTCACAATGGATCTATTTCTGACATGGTCGACCAAGATATTCATAGCACTTCAAGTAGCATCTATTATCATCAATGCTGTCGGGATCTTTGTATTGGTTAAAATGAGAGCAGGATGCACGAACCAGAGCTTAATTCTGAAAAATCTCAGTGCTTGTCACATCTTTCTCGCCATCTCGCGCATAAGTTACCGACTTCTGGAATTTCATAAAATTCCCATCGAGTGTAGCTCTAAGCTTGTATCGTTGATAGGCATTTACATCAGCCTATCAATCTATTACTTCGTTGTAATCAGCCTGTCAATTGATAGATTCATTGCATGCAAATACCCTCTGAGGTATCCAATGATGCTCTCGAGAACAAAGATGAAAATCCTTCTCACAGCGTCGTGGGGATTTTGCATCACAGTGCACCTGCCGCAGCTTTTCCTGAGTCCCCAAACTACCATTGAGATATTCAACTTTGGGACTCTACCCTTGCTTGATTTATTATTTATAATAACTGCAGTTATTGGATATGGCTACATATTTTACAAAATCAGCAGCAAAAAGTCGACAACAGTTTTGACTGCACGTAACAATACCTCGAGGCCACACAATCGAAATCGCAAGTTCATCAAAATGGCAGCTATCATCAATCTTCGATTCTTTTTGCTCATCATCATTCCTGACATAGTCTTCGCGATCTATTTCACGCTGAACTTCGGGTCGAGCAGTGTTCTGCGCACCGTACTCATCTACTTTTGGTACCTGAATCCCATCTTAGATCCGATCACCTATGTCCTTATGCCACAGAGAAATCAAGCTTCCATCCAAAGGGCTTTTCGCCGTCGAAAGGGGGGCAGCATCGCTACAGAGTCCCACCGGGAAATGTCCACTGTCAGTGCTGTGAGACTGGGTAATGAGGCCACGTACGACACAAAACTTTGATGACAGCAAAGAAGCTTACATATTGTAAATTTTGTAAAGTTGTTATAGATATATTTTGATAAAAATGCAGTCTATTTGTAACCCATCGGTATGGAGAGAATCATCTTAACGGCATAGCAAGTAAACAAAGTGAGAGAGCCAAGCAAATATTGGATGATCAGAATTAGCAGTATCAATCTTCATGCACCCATCAAATACTTTTGCAAACTATTTCTAATCTTTTTTTCGGCAAAGCAAGAAAAATTTCACAATTTCGCAGCTCTTCAAGAACGTCATAACTTTTCAGTTCTCTACTTATACAGCATATGCTTAAACCCAAAATGTCGATTCATTTCTTTTGAGCGCCAAAAATACCAAATTTGCACAAATGAGGAACCCTGAAATCAGTAAGTAATCATATTCAACCCCTGCAACAAAGCTACTTCATTTCCGAGAAATGAAATTGGAGCAAGCATTTAACACGAGACCAAGAATTTGCGACGACAAGAAAAAGATCTTGTTCTATTATCCAACACTTGAATTTAAGAAATTTTGAAGCAGTGCTTTCAAAGATTGTTAACTGAAGCGCACTGGCTGATTTTAAGGTTTATCGTCTTATCTATACATACATATATATATATTCATACATCTATGTATATGTAGGAATATATATTTATTCATATATTGGCAATGGGTTCATTGGATATGGTAATGTCTTGAATGATAGACGATTGCTTTGACGAAGAACCTCAAAATCTATATACATATAAATATATGAATGAATGAATGAATAATTGAATTACATAGTAAGAGAGTGAGAAAGGAGCTGTTTTCCTTGCTTCGTGCAGGTATTCACAAGTTTCGCTGGTAGGACGGCCTCCATTCACGGATTCATTTGTAAAGTGAAGAGCAGAGAAGAATTGTGAATGCAGAGCTTGTTGAATAATGCGCGAATTTGCTTTTTTTACACGAGGAAGTAGCTTGCATAGCAAGTTCCCAAAATTATTGTAAACTGGTTGATCATACAGCGTATAGAGTTCTAAGCGCATTCAAAGGCATTGCCACGTTTGTTTCATGATTATGTCGTTCAGAAGGATTCTTTCCTCGTTTAAATTGTAATTTCAAAACAAGTAATTGACAATCAACGAAATTATTGGTTTGATTAACATTGAGTTTGCATGACGTTAAACTGACGTAGTTGATTTTAGCATAATCGGTATGAGAATACTCTAGATTACCATGAGATATGCATCTTAACTTAGGGTATGACAAGTTCATTGTTTGTACTGCTGATAGTTTTCATGCTTCTATTAGTATATACTTACATTACCTGTATTACTTGTAATTTTCTTCGCGACTTCCGTGATAACAGTATATGCTATGTGTACCTTCTTTAACTATGATATGATTGTACAAAAATCCTGTATGAATATTCATTACTACTAATAATGTGTTATTCATTATCCATAAAGTAATTGAAGAATCGGCCTGAGAATCTAAAGGAGTTGCCGTTTTCGACTGCAGGGACAACACTTTTATTGATTAATAGCTTCGGCAGGTACTGTGCAGAGGACGCAGAAGCCCTTTTCATTCCAAAAGTGGAACATTGGTCAACTCTTATAATCATTCCCGCCGAAGAGCACCATCGAGTGAAATGATTAAGGGGTAGTTGGTTTTCACTTTCAAGACCACTGATGACAACAGCATCGTTAGCAAATTGAAACCAATGAGCTGGATAAACAGAGCTGAGAGAAAAACCACAATTTTTGAATTTTCTCGTGAGACGTAGCGGATAAACGTATTAATGCAAAGATTGAAGGTCCAAGGGCCGAGGCAGTTTTAATAATGATAATGGTAAACATGATAATACCGCTAGTTTTCGTTTCAGTTGTCGCTTCTCAGTGTTGCCGTGTTGTAGTGGTTAAGCGAGAGGATTCATGGCACGGGGTTGTGAGTTCGAATCCTGCACTTGTCGCGGTGAAAACGCCATTTCTGGGGAAGGCAGTGGGAACCACCTCATAAAACCCACTTTCCTATAAAGAACTCACCACCCTGTCTCTGGTTTCTGCTACGCTCGAAATCGAGTATGCAACTCAGTTTTTGGTCGCTCTCTTAGTACCACTCTGATGAACCCAGATATACAACATCCCACATTCAAGATCATGTGTCTTCCATTAAAACTGTTTTCAGTGCATTATATTAGAGTAAATTCGGCAAATTTAGATCTAAATGCGTTAGTGACATAGATGGATAAATGATGGAATGGATAATTAATTAAGTACAAGAAAAACAAAGGATGCTTTGAAAGAATCACATAATCATGACCCCAGAATGACACTAGTTGAAGAGCGACTTCGTAGACTAGTGAAAATGTAATGAATGAAAAAATGTATAAATGAATGAAGTTATGAATAGATGAATCCATAAACGAATAGATAGATGGATCATGGATGAATGACTGAATGAATGAATGAACATATTAATGGATGAATTGAATGATGGTGGATGATGATTTAAATGATAAATAAATAAAGAGTGAATGAATTAATTAACGAACGAATGAATAACTAAATTAGTGAATGAATTAATGAGGAACATATCACAAGTTTGTCCAAATGAAAGCTGCGTTATGATAGAAAGTAGAATTAGATGCAGAAGATGAGAACCAAGGATGAATCATAACGGATCCAAAATTACTCAAATCTTTTTTATGCATCGTTCTACTCTCGAGGCGGCTGAATCTCATTATATTGTGATTTATTTTCTATTATAACATTATCTAAAAAGGAAGCGCTCAAAGCTTTGCAATTCATACAGTTCTTGGGCCAAGCTTCGTCGGGCTGGTCTTAATTCTAATGAGGATGTGTACAAAAGCTGATTATTTACCAAACATAACTTTTAGCTTATTAAGTTTTAGAAGAAGCTTGTTAGCCATGCTGTCAGCTGTATTTGTTTCAATTAGACGTATTCTGCGAGATTTCGGCCTCAGATGACAAACATTACAAAGCGCAGACAAATGGTTTCTCAGGGAATTCTCAGAATCAGGGTGTTGGTGATTCATTGCAGCTTGAACGGGCATAGGATGTCTACAACGGACATTGTTCTCAGGAGATCAGGGATATTATTCCAGTTCCTCTGAGGCGTGTCAGGACCACCAGAAGCTCAACTCATTCCCACCCTTTCCAAGTCTCACTGCCTAATCCACGAACTCTATCTTACAAATCATCATTCATCCCAAGAACATGCAACTTATGGAACGTCTTGCCTTCTTGCTTGCTTTCCCGAGTCCTACAACTTGCCGTCTTTCAAATCTAAGATCGATAAACTTGATCTTATCTCTCTATCCTCTTAGCTGCTCGCTTTCTTCTTTCTTCCTTTGTTGGGGCTTTGTATAGGCCACCATGGCCTTTCCTCAACATAACCCACTAAAATAGCAAAAAAACAATTGCATAATTGCATGGAACTGAATATGGAGGAAGGAACGTTGAAATCAACAAGCAGCAAGTCTACTATGACACTATTTCTGTTTCAGAGAGTTCCACCAAACCAAGTGAAAAGTATCAAGTTCTGAAGCCTCGCTCCTTGCATCGATAGTATTACTTAAGCATTTCAGATGCCTTTTACATAAAGAATATAATGCCTTGTTTTTGCGATTTCATTACTTTAACGACTAGAATTTTGCATCTAAAAATAATTCAATCCAATGCTTATCAGTCAATTGCTGATTTGTGTAGCAACCGATTGTTCTCTGAAAGTTCCATGCCTGCTAACAACTTCCCATTGTCATGACATCACTCAAACCTGTTTTCTGTCTTAAAAAACCAGCTTTCTTCTTCTTTGTAAAATATCTAGCTAAGATATTTAACAAAGATACTTAATATCTAATACTTGTCTAATACTGATATGATATTTAATTATCTAATATTTAGATACCTTGTTAAATATCGAAGGGAAATCTCAAGACACTAAGAAACTTTTTCCTTAGCGAGTAGTGTCCAGGTTTTTCCTTTCGATTTGACGACACCTCTTGATTGCTACGCCTTGGATTAAAAAAAGCTAGCGACTCTCCTCACTCTAATTAAAACATAGGCTGGAAGTTGCCTCGAACCTCGTTTGAGGTCAACTAAAGATCACCTCACCTTTCGGTTGTTCTTACGCTTGTTTATTCCTTCCTATTGATGGGAGTAATGCGGAAATCCTACATTACCAACGCTTAAACTAACAGGCCTGTTACGCCTTGGATGAAAAAGAGCTTTAGCACTCTCCGTACGTAAGGTTTTTAAAAAGACGCAAATTAGCTTATAGCTAGACTCCATCGTCGCAATCGCTACACGATGAACCCCCGGAGAGGCAAAAGCTATGTAAATATGAGCATGGAATTAGTTCTTGTGGAAGTAGGTGGAAAGGTCTCATACGGAAATGCTTTGTGCAAACGTGCAAGGGCTTTAATCGTTGGTTGAGGCATCGACTAAATTCAGAGTACTGACAAGAGGGAAGAGAGCTGGACAGCAAGATGAAACGTCAACTGATGATCTTTGCCATTGGTATTCTTGTATTGACTCATGATGTATCGGTCAGTGCCAGCACAGGTAAAGTTACTTAGCATTTTTGCAGGAAAATCTCTAATAAAGTTTCGATTTGAAAGAGGGCCTCCCAGTTCCCGCAGATCTTTCCCAGATGAGAAAATTGAACTTTATAAGCGTGCATTCCCAATGTCGTTCCAAAGTCCGGATAAACAGAAAGGGTACTGGACAGGAAAGACACCTGACTTTGAATTGAGCAGTCCCCATGTCAAAAAGATATATGATATGAATGCAGTTAAACGCCAATCAGCAAAAGCGACACCGCTTAAATGGGGTCAAAGATAGAAGAAGAAGAATTAGAGAAGGAAGGAGAAGAAGAAGTTGAGGAAGGAGAAGAAGAAGGGGATGAAGAAGGAGAAGGAGAAGTAACGAGCTTGATTACAACTTCTATGAATTTTTTCTGTCTGATAACATGCATGCAGATATGAATTGATAATCGACAGAGGGGGGCGTGATATTAATTGTGAGGGGGGCTGAGGACCAAAAAATTATAGGCAAATGGTGGACTTGTCTACGTGCCCCAACGGTTGCATGACTTCGAGAGTGACCCATCTTGAACTAATGAATACATTTATAAACCGCATTTTATACCCATTTTAAGCTTAGCGTAGGCAAGTGGTAGGGCTCAGAGACCATTACAGGAAAATAGAGCTTCCACGAGCTTTTTTCTCGTTTACAATATCACAGATTGTGCTTTTCCTGTGAACAATGCAGGAATGGAACCGCCAACCCATAATTGTGTGCACATATTTAAGCCAAGGATACCTCTATCTTTATCTCTCTCTCTCTCTCTCTCTATATATATATATATATATATATATATATATATATATATATATATATATATATATATATATATATATATATATATATATATATATATATATATATATATATATATATAGAAAGAGAGAGAGAGAGAGAGAGAGAGAGAGAGAGAGAGAGAGAGAGAGAGAGAGAGAGAGAGAGAGAGAGAGAGAGAGAGAGAGAGAGAGAGAAGGAGAGAGAGATAGAGATAAAGAGAGAGGTATCCTTGGCCCAAATATGTGCACGCAATTTATATATATATATATATATATATATATATATATATATATAGCAGAAATGCAGAAAAGGAAGAGACCGATTCTCTGTTACTCTGAGTTTCGTGCGAAGGCACTCGTCAGACAGACTATAACTGAATCACATTCCGAATTACATTGATTTTAAAATAAATGGACGAGTGCCTTCGCACGAAACTCAGAGTAACAGAGAATCGGTCTCTTCCTTTTCTGCATTTCTGCTATCAACGCTCTGTACTTTGTACATAGAGCACCATATGGTGGTGAAGACAGCACCCTCTATGTGATATATATATATATATATATATATATATATATATATATATATATATATATATATATATATATATATATATATATATATATATATATATATATATATATATTCATATAGGAAAACAAAAGAGAAAAACCAGTACTAGCTTAGAACTCAGAGTTTCATCAATGATTGCATGACATGAAACTCTGAGTTCTAAACTAGTACTGGTTTTTCTCTCTTGTTATCCTACCATTCGCTCTAGTTCCACTATTGAGCACTCTTGGTGATTCTTTTTATCACTCATCTCTTAGACACATTCACGTTTGCAAATATATATATATATATATATATATATATATATATATATATATTTATCTATATCTATATATCTATAGATCTTCATTGAGTCTTTCCCTCAAATGTGCTTTGAGGGAAAGTGGTTGCAGAATCGGTTACGAGCCGACACAAATTAGTCGAGATCATTTTTGGCGGTATCCAGGGACACCAAAGTGGAGGTTTCTGCATTTTCCCCATATCTATATATAAATTCGAAGAGCAAGAGAGATTCTGTATTTATTCTTCTGTATGGCGAGAGTGTTCAATGGGATTAGGCAGAGCAATATTCTTCGGAATGGAGCATCAAAAACGAAAATAGAATTGATTTGTGAGTTTAATGGTTTAAATGACTCCGAGATTCACACTGGCTCCCATCATCAGATTCTTCTATATTCATATGTCTGTCTCTCTCTTGCAGTCATTAGAGTCAAGTAAGGCCTTTTATGTAGCGTTTGCTTCTTTGAACTTTTCCGAGTTGCCGTTGTTTTCCCGTCTTTTTATTTTTTCTTTTTTTAGTGGGTTATGTTGAGGAAAGGCTATGGTGGCCTATACAAATCCCCAGCATAGGAAGAAAGAAGAAAGCAAACAGCTAAGAGGAGAGAGAGATAAGATCAAGTTTATTTACATTAGATTCGAAAGATGGCAAGTTGTAGGACTCAGGAAAGCAAGAAGAAGGCAGGACGTTCCATAAATTGCATCTTCTTGGGATGAATAATGATTTGTGAGATAGAGTTCGTGAAGTAGGCAGTGAAACTTGGAAAGGGTGTGAATGAGTTGAGCTTCTGGTGGTCCTGACACGCCTAGGAGGAACAGGAATAATCTCCCTTATCTCTTGTGAACAGTGTCCGTGAAAGTATCTATAAAAGGTGGAAAGATCTCCAACTAAACGAGGATGGGAAAGAGCTTGGAGCGATTTGGTGAGGTTAGGATTATTGATGAGACGAATGGCTTTGGACTGGACTTTGTCGAGAAGACAGAGAGTAGATTTTGGAGCACCACCCCAGACGTGGGAGCAGTACTCTAAAGAAGGACGGATTTGGGACTTGTATATAGATAGAAGGTGAGAAGATGAGAAAAACCTGCGGGCTCTGGTGAGGAAACCAAGCTTTTGAGATGCATGTTTAGCAAGGGAATGGATGTGACTTTTCCAAGTGAGATTACATGAAAGAGAAAGGCCAAGTTGTGTGAAAGAAGCTGAAGTGTCCAGTTTATCACCATTCATGAAGGCAGCTGGAAAGTTTTGATTACGTTTGCGTGAAATGACAGCCTGTTTCGTCTTGCTTTGGTTGAACGAAACTAGGTTGTCTTTACCCCACTTCTCAATAACTGTCAGATCATTGGATAGAAGCGAGGGTGAAATGTTTCTGTGGAGTTGGATATCGGTGGAAGCATGGTCATTTGGATTGAATGAAAATGAAGAACATAGGAAGGTATCATCAGCAAAGGAGTGAATGCTAGAAGACGTAGAGGTCAGTAGGTCATTTATGAAGAGAATGAAGAGTACAGGGGAGTTGGTTGATGGCCAGTTGTTGCACTACCCACATTAGTGATAAGACAATCTACCATCTTTTAAGTGGATAATCTGTAATAATTAATCTACAAAAAGAAAAATTCTTCACAGCAGGGTCCACTGCTTCAGTAAAGTGAAAATCTAGCTTCAAAAGTTTAAAAAGGAAGTGATATACAAGGAATGAAGCGTCCACGATACCAGCAGTAGGAGATTGTCCGCACGAGTTCTTGCAATGCGATTTGAAAATGGATATGTAGCGAGATATAGTTTGACAGGTCTTTTTCTTGCGGTCGTGAATCCCTTCCTCAACAGTTTGGACTTAGATGTAAGCCAAAGAGCAGCGATAATGAGCAGTTTTTTATATCAAATGTAGTATCGAAATTTTTTTAGATGACCGAACCCATAATAGAATTGACAATGTCAAACATCCTTATCACAATCAGAGTTAAACACGTTAGGCATAGTAATGTATCAGTAAATGAAAAACGCCGCAGATTTTGTCTTGATTCCTGAAGTTTAGCTAGAGGAAACATTAGTACATTTCTCTTGGCATTCCTTTTACGAGGGATAACTTTTTGGATGCCAAGAGAATCCTGTTGATATGTTTAGCAAGGATAAATGATTAAAAATCAAGAACTGAAATTTATATCAAAATGATGCGAACGCTTCGTATAATATTTCAAAAGCTGACGAAATAAAATTCGCTATGATAATGTATCCGTCAGGTAAGATAGGGCTATGTTATTAAGTGCTTTAAATTCTAATTGCACAATCGATCTGTCCTGTTGCCTACCGTTAGCTAATGCAATCCTCGCAGTATTGGGGCTATATAATCATAGCTATAAGTCCCAGTAATAATTCTAACCGCGGCATTCTGAACACGCTGCAAATTTTGCAATTGAGAACTTGACAGGTCAAGCAGAACACTGCTACCATAGTAAAATTCACTTGTGATAAGAGCATGTTCTAGTTTTGCAAATGTTTTGCTTTGCGTTCTTGTCGCCTTTAGAATTATTAATTCATAAGAAGGTGAAATACGAGTAGATTTTGGTGGAGATAATGTTGAAATAAGCTTCTTGTTTGCTCCTTAAAGCGGTACGCAGGAGATAGATACAGCAGGCGAAAGTTAGAGGCGATATTTTTGCTATAACAAAAGATCTAAGCGTCTTTGCTTAATCGATAGCTTGATATTCTGCCAAACTTTTAACGCTGCCATCACTGAAATCAACTCAAATATAATTTCTCGGTACAATGGACAAGCATAGGCCATAAGGAACTTTCCCAGCTATGAATATCTAACAAAAAGAGACAAAGAGTATTCTAGCAAATTGTTTGAGACTTTTTTATATCTGCTACTTCTGATTACTTTTAGCTTGTGGTGACAAATGTGGCACTCCGCACGGTACAGGGTCGTGTCAATCTGATGGAAAATGTCTCTGTTGGTACGGTTGGACTGGTCCAAGTGCTTCCTTCGTCAAATCTGGTTCAAACAAGGGGAAAGTAAAGGTAAAGCGGTTGATATATTGATGCCATCTGAAATTGTATTGTTGCATATTTATAATCATGTTCGTCGTTTACCCTAAGTTTGCTGCTAGCATGTTTACCAACTTGCATACATACATAGATAGATAGGCATAGATAGATGGATAGGCATAGATACATAGATAGGCATAGATAGATAGATAGGCATAGATAGATAGATATTGATATAGGTATACTAATTTGATGAGATTTTATTTATTTTACAAACAATTTTGTAAGATTAACCAGATAGATAGATAAATGAAGCGATTCTCGTTCAACTCTTTATCGCCGCTGTAGCATCCGAAACTAGCAATTCAGCCATTTCGATCATAGTCTACAACAGTCACGATCATCTGCGAAGCTTAGCATCTCAGGCATATTCTACATGTGAATACTATACCATACTATACTATACTATACTATAATATACTATACTATACTATACTATACTATACTATACTATACTATACTATACTATACTATACTATACTATACTATACTATACTATACTATACTATACTATACTATACTATACTATACTATACTATACTATACTATACTATACTATACTATACTATACTATACTATACTATACTATACTATACTATACTATACTATACTATACTATACTATACTATACTATACTATACTATACTATACTATACTATACATACTATACCATACTATACTATACTATACTATACTATACTATACATACTATACCATACTATACTATACTATACTATACTATACTATACTATACTATACTATACTATACTATACTATACTATACTATACTATACTATACTATACTATACTATACTATACTATACTATACTATACTATACTATACTATACTATACTATACTATACTATACTATACTATACTATACTATACTATACTATACTATACTATACTATACTATACTATACTATACTATACTATACTATACTATACTATACTATACTATACTATACTATACTATACTATACTATACTATACTATACTATACTATACTATACTATACTATACTATACTATACTATCAATGTACTGTTCTATCTCGCTTTAGGCAGACCATTGCCAGTGGGCATGTCATTGGACACATGACTATCAAAATGCTGATTGCGTTGATGATGATAACGGTAACTGCAGTGGTTCAGATTCCGGTAGTGAAAGCGACTCAGATGATATCTGAACTATGCAAAAGCAGATAACTCAACTTGTGCGATTGCAGGGTTCTATTATGATCTTAATTCTTCTTGCAGTGTAGTTTTTCAGTCGTAATTCTCAACGCTTTTGTTTCATTGCTCTTCTGCGTTATGTTTCTTACTGAGAGTCTTAATCTAGATGACCCATATCTGATAGATTCTCTTCCTCGGGCATTGTCCTTCTCTATTACCCTCTCGTTGTCCATCATAATAATGTTATATAAGCAGTTTGAAAGATAAGACCAGACAATGGTTATCAGCACACTATGAAAATAAGATATATGTATTAATATTTAAATATTTACCTATAATTCTGATCGAATAGCAAAAATTGTGATAATAATGATATTGATGACTTTAATGATATTGATAACGATAACGAAAGGTCAACCGATAAAAGCAGGTGGTACTTCATCTCTTGAGTAATACTACCTAAAATTTATTCAGGAAAAAGAATGCCTCCTTGTTGGATAACAATGCTCTACTCTATTAAAAAAAGAATTTATTATCAGAAGTTCAAGGTTTTAGTTAATGCAGCTAAACTGTGTAATCAACGATGTTACCATAATTAATTAATGCGCCCGTGGCTCAGTGGTAGGTCAGGGTTCGATACCCGGTCGAGTTGTACCAAAGACTTGCAAAATGATACATGCTATTTCCCTGCATAGCACTCAACACTTTGCGGAAATTCATGGGATATAAACACACGGCGCTACCTGATGGCCAATCCCAAATTGTAGCACAAGCACTGTGCGTGACCAGCTGTGTGGCCCACAGGTTAATGAAACGGAGATGGGAGCCATCCTATTCACCAAGAAGGGCGAGGGAAAGAACTTTGACTTTGCCATTCGACTACCATACTTCATGTTATTAACTGCCTTCCATACTCGATTTCGAGCGTAGCAGAAACCAGAGAAAGGGCTATGACTTTTTACTAGGAAAGTGGAATTAATGAGGTGGTTTCCCGTTGCCTTCCTCACCAATGGCGTTTTAAAAGAGACCCATGGAGGAATCGAACTAACAACCCCTTTGTTGTGAGTCTGCATGCTTAATCACTACGCCAAGGCACCACTGATGTCATTAACACACCATCTTTACTTTTTCGAAAATTTCATTCTGGGCAGAGCTAAGATTTTTCAGTCAGTTTGGAATTGACTGCATTCGTCAAAGTATCATTCAAATCAGCTTTGTTTCGAGGGCAATGCATTGAAGTGACGTGATTTGAAATATGACCCAAAAATCTTAATGCAAGCCCCAACTTGGACAGATGTTCGCTAGAAGTGAACTGCAAAAAATATTGTATCTTCAGTACTTTTCTACTCTTCGGAGCTGACCAATCTGATCTCTCTCAACTCGTAGCCTTGCCCTTCCCTCTTCCTTCCTTTGTTGGGGCTTTGTATAGGCCACCACGGCCTTTACCCAACACAACTCATTGAAAAAAGAAAAAAAACACTGTTGGTGCTAAATGGTTGTTTTGTGATATCTAGCGGCATTGCCATGCATCAGATCATGCTAATCTTTGATAGATCACTTGACCCCCTGATTGGAGAACAAATAGCAAGAATATTCATTTAATAACAAGGGAGTGTGCAAGCAATTCCTTTGCTAATCGAACTTACTTGAAGCGTGTTTGAAGAGATCTTCTTACAACTGCCTACGGAAGTGAGACTTCTGAGATTCGAGAAAGATGCAAGCTGCAGTATACCTATGGGCTGGGCTACTTTTAGCCTACGCAGTCTCGTTCTCTGCTAGCTCAGGTAAGGCTTTGTTTAGCTGGCATAACCAATGCTCAACTTTGTAAGTACATGCTATAAAGACAGAGAACTTCATTGAATGTTGAGGATGCCATCCCTCAGACTCACTGGCTTGGAGAGGTTGGAAGTTTGGTGAAGATAAACTCACGAAAACAACGATTGGGTTCATTTAGCATTTCTCCATACGATTCTCTTTTACTCTTTATCTCTACTCCGATATTTATAATCAATGAAATGGAATTCATCGCACAAATAATGCAAATAATGCAGTTTATGTAATTATCAAAATTGTTACAGTTATAATTAATCCAAACTTTTGATGAATTAATGACGCAATCAACTGTTATAACGCAATAGTCTACCATACTCCTTCTCAGTTCCTACATTTGTGCTGCATTCTGTTGTCCATTAAGGCGGGACACTTGTTGATAGAATTGTACTTAATTATTTGTGTTTCATCTTGCTCTTTAACTGAAGCAAGAAGTTCTGATTTCATCTAAGTCAGTAAAAGACGTTGCAGTTTCGATGGAGGTCCAATGGACACTCCATCTAAAGATTTTAAGTCAACGAGTGTAGTTCGCCTTTGACGTAATCACTGGGTTTCGTAAATAAGCAAGTTAGACAAACATTCAAAGCTGACAAAAGACCATAGAATATTGCAGAAGCTGCTAAGTTCTTAATTTGGTAAGAAAATTTCCCTGATGTCTAATTCGAGCCTTTGGCTATTTACCAAAGAGCTAAGAATCATTGTGATTTTCGAAAAGCTGAGAGCAACGAGTTGGTTGAAATCTATTGATAGAATATAATGAGGCGGCCAGAATTGAATTCTTTTAATGGAAAATTATCTGCACAGGAATTAGGAAATCAATGACGAGATTAAAATTAATAGTAGGTTGACTTAAAATTTTGATATAATTAGAGAATTTCAGTTCACTAAGACTGCACGACTGTGCTCAGAACACATCCAGCGCACGCAACATTTCTAGATGGCAAATTTCTATGGCCGGGTAACACGGGGGTGCATGGCAAATTACTACGCCATCCTTTGTATTAAGGGGCTATCAACAAGAATGATACTTGTTTGACTTTGACCGCCTTTTTCTGATGCTTATTTATACATATTATATGTTAATATATATATATATATATATATATATATATATATATATATGTTTATATATATATATATATATGTTTATATATATATATATATGTTTATATATATATATATATGTTTATATCTATATATATGTTTATATATATATATTTATGCTTATATATATATATATTTATATATATATGTATACATATAGGTACATATGTATATAGATACATACATATATACTGTATCTATAAATATGAAAATATGCTTATATAGATTTATGCATATCTTTTTTGATGCTTGAATCTGAATGATTTCTGTTCATGTTTTTATGAAAATTTGATTATCTATACGCTTTACACATATGGCATATATAGATGTGAGCTGATGCCATCATTGCAGCTGCATAGCATAAGAGTCTTTGTTGCCAATAGCACTGCTGCTATTATACTGATTACAGATTGCCATGTAAAGTGTGGTATGCCACCTGGAACAGGCGTATGCCTGGACACTGGGCGATGTCTCTGCAATCCAGGATACACGGGCCCCAACGCAAAGTATGTTTCACGTGGAGGACACTGTATTGTGGAGGTAATTTTGATTTTGCTTTTGATCGCTGCATATTATAAGAAACTCTGAAATTCCCTTTATCGTCCTTTTGAGAGAGAGACTCTGAGAGAGAGAGAGAGAGAGAGAGAGAGAGAGAGAGAGAGAGAGAGCGAGAGCGAGAGAGAGACATCATCTGTCATTCTTCCATAATCGATTACAAATTTAAGAATCATTTTGACCATTAAAAGCCGTCTAGATAATTCACAGCTAAAATAGATTCCATTCCCAACGCTAATGCAACAGAAAGCTTTCCAAAACGTGGGGAAGTTCATTACTACATTTAGAGTCGATTTCCGTTTGTAGGATCCAAACAATGCCTTTCGTATGTCCAAGATTGCTTTAATTTCTTGGTAAAAATTTTATACATTATCTAAATGAAATGTCAATGGTAGATCCAGCATTTCTTGCTAAGATAAAAAATTCCGACCGTCGCCAAATATCTATCGTTACAGTTAGTGCATGGGTGGAAAGGGGATTCATCTGGAAATTGGGATTTCTATCAGTGTTTGCGCCCCCTAAACGGGATATTTATTCTCACTTTTTCACATGCAAATTGAAAATAGGCCTTAACTAACTTTTATGCAACTTTGAGAGATTATATCCGGGTGCTAATTTAGAAAGTTGGCAACTAAAATGAATGCTACAGTAGGTGGCTGGTCAGTTGGTCCCACTGTAAGTTTAACGGTGATTAACATACTCAATTTTACTTAAATCTTCGAAAACTCGAAGAAATCCTTCCTCTCCATTTTTTGAATAGTGTGTGGCGCCCACCTCAAACTTTTATATGTTTTTTAGTTTTTTTTACAGGATTATATGAAATTTGGATCTCCTTTAATAATTGCTCTTTAAATTCCAGGCCGAGCACTGTCAAAGACGCTGCCACTGGACACATGAGTTTATGAATGCTAGATGTGGTGATCCTATGGGCTGCATTTCTTAACCAGGAACACAAAAAGTGACTAGATATTTAGAAAGCAAATTTCATAAAGAAATCTAATTAAGTTACCTTTCAACTTGCTGCATTAAGATTGCTTTTTTGTTATCAATTTTTGCTTTATAAGCTGAAGTTCTTGATTTTCAAAGTGATAAAGCGTGTTGGACAATTTCTTCTTGATTTCTTTTCTCCTTCCTTTAGCTTCATCTCTACCAATTGTTTGCGCCGCTGCCAATTGCTCCGTTTTGCATCATATGCAGTTTGACACGAGTTCTAAAGCCGTACGCCCTTTCTGCTGTGGAGGGGATGCTTTGAACAGCACTCCCGTCTGCTGGCAACATATACTTTTGCCCAACAGAGGAAGCTAAAACTTCGCCTCTTCGAGTCAGCGATTTGTCCTATTAGCCTGGCTTCTAAATTTGATTTACATTTCAACTCACTGAAAATTAGGCTCTGCGCGTAGCATAATTTGTTTTTATATATATTGACACAACTTTAAGACTTAAACTGACATGTAGGCTGCCATTCTTATTCCCTCAATAAATGTCTTCAACTTTTTATATTAAGATGAGGCCATTAGCATTTTCTACCTCCCGCTTACACTGAAAGAAACAAAATTTCAGTAAGCATGCAAGGATAGTAGCAACAGGGATAAAACATGAATAGGAGAGCAAAGCACGTCACTAAATTCCACGATTAGGCTTCTAAAGAAGTATTAATCATTATCATTCGCAGTTCGAAGGGGACAGATCCATATCCCTAAAGACCAAGACGAAACTCCCACAAACACTCGTCTTCCCAATAGCAACATATGGCGATGAGTACTGGGTATTGAAGAAGGCTGATCAGAAAAGAATTTCGTCCTTTGAACTTTGGTGCTACTGAAAACTGCTTCGTGTAAGCTGGACAGACAGGTGGACTGATGATTGGGTTTTGGAGAAGGTCAGCGCAAGCAGACGGTTACTAGATTTGTTAAACGAGAGGAAACTTAGCTTCCTGGGGCACATCTGCAGGACGATAGGCTTGAGAAAAGACCTTCTACTCTGAACAGTTCCTGGTACAAGAAAAAAAGGGAGACCAAAAACAAGACTAAGTGACAACATAAAAGAAATTGCAAACATCAGAATTGTGAAGTTACACAAATTGGCGCGAAACCGTGGCCAGTGGCAAAAATTTCGTGAAGGGTGCCACGGCTAGTCAGCAATGACCTTCCGGCCAAGAGAGAGTTCGATGTGGGTGCATTTCAACAAGTATGGCCAAATTAGGAGGAAGGACCATGGCACTGTTCTATAAGCACAGCTTTTTAAGGCTATAGTATCTTTGTTAGGATGTCATGTCGAAAGCATAGGAAAGGTGAGGGCCAAAGAACGCAGTGAAACTTAAGTACATAACAAGAAGGCAATCGGCTCACGTAAGTGAGATGAAGGTGCAGAACCAGGGCATTATTGATCACTTTTGAAGATTAGCAAGACTTCTGCAGTTACATACTCGTAAATCTAGTTCGTACAAGCGTTTTGACAGGGCCTTGAGGGCCTTGTTAATTTGAAAGAAAATACTTTCATGTTAAAACACATTATGAGATTCTGCGTAGCAGAAACCAGAGACAGGGTTCTGAGTTTTTTCTACTCGACAATGGTGTGTTTTTTGCGACACATGCAGAATTTGAATTCGCAACCCTGCGTTATGAGTCCGCACGCATAACCATTACACTACGACACCATGAGGTTCTACATGATCTATGCTAATGCCGGCATTAAACTTGAATACTAGAAATCTCTTTATAACAACTTACTTAGTAATTGTCATTATTATATGCAGGTTTCAGGGGTGAATAGTGGGGAACTATACGTTTCAGTTTGCGTCTTGAAATGATGAAATCTTTTAAACCCTTGTATCAAATGTGCCTGGGATGTTGTCTGAGCGATAGTAAGAGTTTCACTTAGCTGGTTTATGAATTAGACGGTCCCTTGTCAACAGGCACTGTTGAATGGGTTACCGTCCTAAAATAATTCAATTATTATTATTTTTATTATTATTTCAACCAGATAGATGAATAATACCTTGACTGCATTGAAAAATACTGTTCTGTGGGGAAAGGCAACCATGGACACATGCCTTGTATGTAAAAAAGTAGCCAATCTTTGTTGCACTTTGTTTCGGGTTGTAAAGTTCACCTGGAAAAAGGTAGATACACAGGGAGACACAACTCTATTCTTGCATTTCTATTGAAATCATTGATGGGCTGAGAGATTTGAGAATTTTTGCTGATATTTCATGCTACCCTTGCCCCCACAGCTGTCACTGGAACACTGAAGAGGTCAGACGCCATCGTAGTCTATCAAGAGAAGATCGTAGCCGGAGTTAGCTTGCGGTGTTGTCACTAACGTGAAAGAAAATGGTGCAAGGAAAGCAGAAAGGCAAAAGTCTACAATCGTCAATCCGAAGAAAATGTGCGAGAAAGTCACATTTGTGAATTTGAGCAAGAGTGCTCGAGGATTGATATGCAGAGACACTGCCGAAAATGGCATATCAAAAGAGCTAGGGAGCATCAGAATTTCTGTACTGGAATCAAAAATCATCCTTAGGCAGATTATAAACATATGTATCAGATCAACGTATCATGTTTTTTGTAAGAGGGACAAGGACTGGACTTATCCAGAACTCTTAACATTTTGAAGTTTCATTTTTGAAGATGGTAAGGGTTGACTACCATGCCCTTCTTTGGAGTGTGGTAGTCAAGATTAACTTTGGTTATAATGTGATGTTATAAATTTGTTCATTTCATTTATTAGAATGAGTTTCCATTATAGATGAAAATCTGAATCAAATTATGAGATCGTATCCAGCAAGAAAATTCGACACGTGCAACTCAAGCTGATTAGATTGAATAATCTCACCCTCTATTCACTATTCATTTGGGTTGCAATTCGCAGCTACACTAAGCATTAAATGCCCCTGGATCGATGTTTCCAGTTAAACTTTCCATGCTGGCTGCAGCAAAACTTAATGAAGTTAGCTCAAAACATGGCGAGAATGAATGCAAATCAGAAATTTGTCGTAGAATCTTCTGCATTGCCAGGGAACACATTATTAGCGAGAGTTGACAAATTGTGAAGCTGTGTAAACAAAGCCGGCATTAAGCTGAGATTAATTGCAAAACACTTACGTTGATTTCACAGCATTGTCAGTACAGTTGATACAGATGCAGAAGATAGTGGAATATAAGCCATGAATATACACCAATACCTAAGAAAATACAAAGGAGGCTTGTGACATACCTCTTTCAGTAGGTAAGACCTCGTTCAAAAGAATAAGACTGTCATATTATTGTGTCGAACGTTACGCATTGCCATTGCCGAATGAGAAAATCTCAAAACATGAGGTTAACACCAATTCTTGTGCTGATTACTATGGTGATGACACTACTTGCAAGGGTTTTTGCACACAGGAAAAAAGGTAACTGAGATTGGGACAATTTCTAACATTTTCCAAGTCATGCTTGATCAGGCTACATGGAGAGTATTTTCGAAAGGATTGCAAGCCAAAGTCAGATACTGCCTGGCTATCATCATATCATACTCGATATAAGAGGAGCAGAAACCTGAGACAGGGTTCAAGGGTTTTATAAGGAAGGGGATTTCTACGAAGGGTTTTCTATTGCCTTCCTCAGTAATAATGATTATGTTTTAAGCCACGCAGGTTACAGCCTTCAGCCATTATACCATTGATGCAGTAATTTCAATCGTTTCAACTTTTCCATGGTTAATTCAGGCCCGTAGCGAAGGGGGGGGGGGCCTGGAGGGGAAATGCCCCCCTTGGACTTGTGAAATTGGACTCTGTGCCCCCCCCCCGCAGAAATGAATCATGTATTCCAAGTTATAACCAGTGGCAGAGTTTTTCGTTCTGCCAACTCGGTTCAATGAAGACAACAAGAGAATGCGACCTCGTGTTTCCTTCATAAGAAAGCAAGGTCCTCTCATTAACGATATAACATTTGATGAGTTTTTTCGTGAATGGAGCTCAAAGCCAAGCAAGCCTGGGAATTACCTTCTCCGTTCGTTTCATGATTTTCTCGTGAAAAAATCGCATTGTTTGTAATCATTGTTTTCATCAAGCATCATGATTGGTTTGAAAGTTAATACTTGTGATCTTGTTTATTAGTTGATTGGAATCCTTAGTTCTTGAACATATGCATTTTATATATATAAATATATAAATATATAGTTATAACAACATTGGCTGTGCCCCCTTGCAAATTCATGCTCGCTACGGGCCCGGGTTAAATATATTGTTAAACTGAAGTATCTTGTATGCATTATGACCAGTTATAACCATAATGATAATAATGTAATATTTATACTGGTTGCACTTGTTCAGCAAATGCTGTTATTAATCAAGGACCTATCTAAATAATAATAAATTATATATGCGTTGCTAAGAGGAAAAATAATAAACTGTGGCCATTCCACAGTTTTGCCTCTCGATAGGAGAAACATCTCTAGCCATTGTTAGACCTATTCTTGGGTAATAAGATCATCGATTCACAAGAATAGGCTGTCATCTTCAACTCCACCATATTTTAAAGTGCTTTTGATGACAGGTCTTTTCCAACATCAAACGCAATTGAAAAATGAAATAACTGCAATATTCACGACACATGTACATTGATTAGTTGTATGTGCTTGCCTACGTTAGACTGTCATCGTTATTGCCAAGAAGGGAATTACACTGGGAAATGTCTAAGGAATGGAGAATGCTTGTGCACGTGGGGATACACTGGACCTGGCTCACATTACGTCAAAAGCGGGAAGATGAAGGGACAAGTCAAGGTATCGAATAGTATTTTTGCGCAAAATGTAATGGATCCAACATGGGCTATTTCTACTCAGTTAGCAATCTGCACCTAGTCAACTCTCAGGCATTGATTCTTTTGAACCACGCCGTGGCGGGCTTATCTTCTTCACATCTACCGTCCATGCTACCAAGCGACATCGGGGCATTGAAATTAACGCGATATTTGCAGCTGAATACAGGAACCATTGATCCATCCCATGCATCCTGTCATGCAAGACTGCTAGAATAACATATATACTGTATCATTATTTCATAGAGCTTCCATCTCTCAACAAATTCATTCATCTCAGATGCTTATGGGTGTTAGGATAGCTCACTTGTAAGATTCTTGCGTACCTATCGATGGTCAGTGGTTCGAGTCCCCCCTCAGCTAAACTTTCACTTGGAGTGAGGAGAGTCACTAACTCTCTGTAATTCCAGGCATATGAACCACAAGGCTTGGTTACATCGAGAGGAAGGACCTGGACACTGTTCGATGCTCGATAAGGAAAAAGCTTCTCAGTGTCCAAATGTCTACCTTTGATATCTATAGCAAGTAGAATCACATGAAGAGATTCATCACTGTGTTACAGCTGATTTTATTCAATAGTTAACTCCCCAAAAAAAATGGGAAAACCCACTGTTCCTAAGCCTCTAGAACTGACGATTGCATGAAATTCTCCCATGCCATTAACCGATCACATTAACTGTACAATTCCTTTTCTTTGTATTCCTATACACTGTTTAATCCAATTATTTTATCCAAGCAAATCTTTGGATGCTTGCCAGAACAAATGAGAAACTTGATGCTTTTACGCATCTGTGAACATATTCATTTTCAGGTCTATATTTGATATAATCTATGCATCTTTCATCTAATGTAAAGATGCCTGTGTTGATGCATCCATGGACTCGGAGGTATGCATATCGAGCAGCGCCTTCAAGCACCGCGGAACAGGGGGGCTATGGGGCTATAGCCCACCAATTTTCAAAAAAATGATGTTTTAAAGAGTTGCACACAAAGAGCGAACTGATAAACTGTCATTTATCGACATTGGCAATTTATTTGTTTGCAATGAAAATAGACACATAAAATTTGGAAGATTAAAGATGACGAATTGTAGAAACAGCAGCATCTCAAAGCAGCCACATTTTGTATTTTAAGGTTATTTTTCCTTCGAGATTTCTGCCAGCATGTCACATTGTCCGTTTTTTAAGTCTGTGATTCGAATTTCTAAATACCAATACAGGATGCAAAATTTTACAGGCATGTCTTCCAAAATAGCCATTTCTTTGATTGTTAAGGGGGCGTGGTTTAAAAATTTTTTTGGGGCGAGCCCTTAGTTTCCTATTCTTTCTCGAACCACTCGATTTTAGCCCCCCCCCCACTTTCAGACCCCTCCACGGTGCCTGGCCTTGTCTTAATTTTGATGCAACCAAAGCTCATAACTTTTACGACTAGAAATGCAGGATGTGACACTGGTTACTTTGCGGAAACGTTTAGCTCATGGTGATCTCAACCCATTGAGCAAGCAACCTACCATTGAGCACTTGTTATGCCTAAATAATGATACTTGCATTGAGATATCTGTAGCAACTGTAAGTCATTTATCTTCCATGGCTTAATGTCACACATAGATAAACAGTCTCAATAACTGAGAGAGATTTCGAGTGTTGTGTATGTAGCACGTTTTCCTCGATCGTGTCATATTTGCTGAAAACCAATCTTTTTATCCCTGATGCAAAGAATTCCTGATTTTGATTGCATGGGAAGAATGTGTCTTAAGTTGTTTTCTTGTAACATGGACATCCATTTCCCAAACTCATTGAAGAAACTATGAAATTTTACCTGTTAAAGATTTTTGCGACCTTTTCTTTCTTACGATAGGCAGACTTTTGCAGATGGCAATGCAACTACAGCAAACAATTGCAGAACCCATATTGCGTTGAACATGAATCATTCACTGATTCTGAAGGGAGTGGCTCGGAATCAGAATGCGAGAGTTATGATTTTGCAGAGTAATCAAGAAGAAATCATCAGACGATCAAACTTCCATCCATTTTCATGAGCAATAGGTGAAAACCTGTTGCCCTTGTAGTTAAATGAAACAAAGATAAAATAGTTTGTAATAAAAAACATGTCATTACTAAAAAATATGGAGCATTGACAGATGAATATGCAAACTCATTATTACTTCTTTCAATTGACATGGAGATTCTTTTAACAATGAGCAACCTTTTCAGATGATGATGATGATGATGATGATGATGATGATGATGATGATGATGATGATGATGATGATGACGTTGATGATGATGATGACGTTGATGATGATGATGATGATGATGATGATGATGATGATGATGATGATGATGATGATGATGATGATGATGATGATGATGATGATGATGATGATGATGATGATGATGATGATGATGACGATGATGATGATGACGATGATGATGATGATGATGATGATGATGATGATGATGGTGAGGATGGTGATGATGATGATGATGATGATGATGACGATGATGATGATGATGATGATGATGATGATGATGATGATGATGATGATGATGACGAGGATGATGACGATGATGATGATGATGATGATGATGATGATGATGATGATGATGATGATGATGATGATGATGATGATGATGATGATGATGATGATGATGATGATGATGATGATGATGATGACGATGATGATGATGATGATGATGATGATGATGATGATGATGATGATGGTGAGGATGGTGATGATGATGATGATGATGATGACGATGATGATGATGATGATGATGATGATGATGATGATGATGACAATTGCGATGGTTATGATTGCGATGATGATGACTGCGATGATGATGATTACGACGATGATGATTACGACGATAGTGATAATGTTGATGGTGGTGATGATGATACACGATTATCATGACAAAAAGCAGGGGACAATGCAGAAACCTCCACGTTGGTGTCCTTGGATGTCGACCGCCGAAAGCAATCTCAACTCAATTTTCGTCGGCTCCTAACCGATTCTGCAACCACTTTCCCTCAAAGCACATTTGGAGGAAAGACTCGCTGAAGATGACAAAAAGCGTACACAGTTCCGGGGGAATCCCCAAATATTTTAGGACGAAAAGGCTTTCCTACGCTATCAGTGAAAAACCTTGTCTGGTTAACGATGAAAGCTGCTATAAGAATTTTCATAGTACGTAGACGGCAATGTTTGAGAGGATATGAAGTGTGATGATAACAGTTTTGAATTACCTTTGGAAAATATATAATTTCGATTAAAGGAGTGAGAAATAATCTAATTAAAGACGTTGCTTGGCGAAGAGAACCCATAAATAATTCTGCTCATTGAAAAGATTTGTGTGACCGAGTTCCCATATTGGATGAGCCTGTGAAAATACTTACAACCAACATGGTGTGTTGTCAATCATGACCGTGATTTCAAACGTCGTAAACAATGTTTCATTATGGTTACGGTTTATTAGTTTTAAAGTGTTCGAATGGGCTCCTTACTTAAGAAATAAAGCATCGCTATTTGTCTATCAGAGTATCCTAAGAACTAATTCATTTGCGAAGTCCACCATTCAGACTGCTCAGTGAATGCAAATTCCAGTCATTTTCAAATTTCATTTTGTATCGGGCAGGCTTGAAGTCATTGCTTGAGATGAATGGGATCTGTGTCTTGATGATCAATGCAAGTCAAAGTATTCTCATGTACCTCTTCATATTCAGTAGTTAATACTTAATCAAATGTTCTGAGTTTCTCTAAGCGAAAGGAATTAAAATTTTCAGAAATTTCCCTTGTTGGGAATCAGGGAGGAAAAACAGCGCAGAATCAAGGAAAATCAATGCCATGAAGATGATAATGGTGATGGTTATGATGATAATCACGTTGATGGCTATGATTGCGATGATTGTGATAACTTTTGATAATTTTGATGGCAATCACGATGATGATGGTGATGATGATGATGATGATGATGATGATGATGATGATGATGGTAATGATGATAATGATGATGATGATGATGATGATGATAATGATGATGATGATGATGATGATGATGATGATGATGATGATGATGATGATGATGATGATGATGATGATGATGATGATGATGATGTTGATGTTGATGATAATGATGATGATTGTGATAGTTTTGATGATCATGATGGTGATGTTGATGATGATTGTGATGATAATGATGACAATAGAAGATGATAATTCAGAATGATGATAATGATGGTGTTACTGAACGTTATCCTCCTAGCGATCATTGTTGGTCTAAAACCACTGATGATGATAGTGACTAATGCTGATAGCGACAATAGCTACTGCTTTGATTAAGCAAACTGATTGATCGCTATACAATGATTGCTGTGGTGCTATTCTTTTCGCTTAAGCTGGCGTCTTTAGTTTTGGCTAGAGGCAGGTGGATGAGATTTCAACACACCTGTATTCTAAAAACCATTCGATTTACTACTCAAGATTGCTATATTCAAAAGTGGTTTTTAATTCGTGACCTCAAAGGTTTTATATTCAAGAGAATTTTCAAAGAGTACAACCTACGGCTTAAGAATAAGCAATTTATTGAACAGATTTCAATGGCGGGGCTATTAATCGAGAGAAGCATGTGTTTTCGCCTCGCTTTGCAGACAAATTACGACAGAGAAATCAGTTAGCTGTGGGAATGTGTTGTTCTGGGCGGCCAAATAACAAAACTCGTAAGCTACAAGCAGGGCAAGCCATTAGCATCGGTGCATGCGAAGAGATGGTTAGCAGTTGGGTTGCTTGAAAATCATCTGGATTGTCGCGAGACTGTTGTGGGAAGCAGCAAGATTGATTTTCGAGATTTTTCACCAAATTTTTACTTCAACCAGATATTGGAGTTAGCATTGTAGGTATATTCTGTTGTATCTTGATATTGGCGAGCTTTCAAACTACTCATTACGGAATTATCGTATTCAAACATGCTGCTACCTATAACTGATAATAAAGAAGTAAATATTTGCATTAGAACATACTGGATAGGATAATTTTTTGATATTGAAAAGAGTTTAGCATGATGCTCTCCGTAATGGGGTGAAGAGGTGTCAACTTTTAAGCTTTGCTAATGTGGTTGTTGAAAAGATTCAACTCCGAGTGTTTTTTAATGGTGTATGCGGTTCTATACTCTTGCACCAAATGAAAACTCCATGCTGTTCTACCGGCCCCGCACAATGGCTAGAAAACAACGCTTTTCTTTAAGAAATGCTATTTCAGCAAAGCTCAAAACTCTGCTAAATTTTACAACGCTAATGTCCTTTCTGAAAGAATCATTTTCACATGAAGTTTTTGCAAGGAAGTAGACATTCAAGGGAATCTCATTGGGTCATTTTAACCTAATGATAAACAATTTTGCCTTAGCAAAAGTTGCAGGAAAGTCTCCAGAATTTTTCTTCGCTTTTAAGAAAATCCTAATGCATCTAACGACGAGCAGGGACGAGGGCCTCAACCAAAGCCACAAGTTTATCTCTGCAAGTTAAATAAATTACAGCTCATGTTGAGAGAAAACTACAGGACAGTTCGCACTCAAAGTCTCATATCAGTGCATGGGAAACCCCTAATGCTGTTTAGTACGATAGGACTTTCCTAAGCATTTTTAATGCAGATATTTTCACTCAGTGGAAAACCTTGTCTGGTTTACAATGAAAGCTGCCATAAGAATTTTCAGATTATGGACGGCAATGTTTGAGAAAGCATGAAGTGTGATGATAATAGTCTCACATTACCTTTAGAAAATCCATAATTTCGAATGAAGGAGTGAGACACAACCTAATAAAAGACGTTGCTTGGCGAAGAAAAGCCATAAATGATCCTGCTCATTGAAAGTATTTGTGACCAAGTTCCCACATTTGATAAGCCTGTGGAAATATTTCAAATAGCAGAAGAATCGCTCATGGGATTGTGCAGGAAAAGGTGATTACGTAGAACAAAGGACGAGCATATTGGACGTGAAGAGTCTATGCTTCTACACTAAGAGTGAATTAATTTCTTGTTATTATAGCACGGAACATGTGTTAGACGCGACGCAGGCCTAGTCAACGAGGAAATGGCAACAGATCTTGCCGAATTGGTTTAATTTTGTTACAACTACGATTTTCAAAGTAAAACAAAACAAAGTGAGCTATCACAAAAGCGAACGTTACTGAAAAGGTAAGATTTAAGTAGAATTCGTTGATACTGAATCACAGTGCTATGGGAATCCTACAGTTTTTTGCTAATTGAATGTAATAGCAGTATGAAAAGATCTAAAATCACAACTAAAGAGGGTACAAAGCAGTACCACGAGTGGAAAGAATACGATGCATGTGAAGAACGTCAAGCTAATTCCCTGGAAACTTCCTCCGCCCAGTTAATGTTTCAAATTTGCGGGAATTTCCTGTGAAAACAAATATCAACAGTTATCTAGTACACAATGAGATCCTAATCATAAAACGGTTGTGTTTATTGGCTGACATTTGACGGAAAAGAGCTTTAAGAAGATCGATTCAGATTTCAAAGTTTTTAGTTACGAGTGTTTATGCTATGGCCAATGTCTTGTGTTCGTGCATCGCTTGGAAATTGTAATCTTTAGTGACGAGACTGTCTAAAATCGTTATCGGTTTCCAACTGCTCACACTTGAGTGAAGATTTTTCAAATAAGGTGGGCTTTCCATGGCAAAAGGCTGAATGGGGGAAGCTGGTAGAGTCCTTGGGGAACTCATCTCTTTGCTGAAAGCTCATGGGCTCACGTCGACTCTCAGCTACATTTTTCAAAGCCCTCTTACTGTCTTCAAAATAGGAAAATGGTGCCTGATGCCAGGGCTCGGTGTTATTTCTAGTGAAGTAAATCTATGTGGTGGTTTCACGTTGCCTTCCTCACCAATGGCGTTTTTTATTATGACACGTGTAGGATTAACCACTATACCAAGGGCACCGGAGTGGAATTCGTAAGCGAAAGGAGCTGGCCCCCTACCTTCTCATCCTTGACTCAGAGTGGTACCTATTTAGCAGGGTGCTCCCCTATAGTCATGTCAAGGTGTCAATCTTATTTTACAGTTATGACGAGAGAATTTGTGAAGATAAGACGGAGAGTAACGAAAAAGCATAATTTAAGTCAAAGCTCCGTCGTTCCTTCACCATTCTTGGTGAACAGGACGTCTACCATTAGCCTGTGAGCCACACATCTGTGCAAACATAGTGAATGTTACAGTTGGGGGCTGGCCATCTGGTAGCGCTGTGTGTTTTACTCCGATACTCTTTCCCTGAATGCTAACAGGGAAATAGCATGGACTATTTTTCAGTTTTTAGTATTACTCGACCGGGTATCTATCGATCCCGGACCGATCGCGTACAAAGCGAGCATTCTATCACTGAGCACTGTTTTCGCACTCATTTCTAGCTCACCTAGAAGAGTGTTTTCGAAGGCAACCAGCATCCATGTATTTGAAATTTTCCAATGCTATTCTGAATAGACCACAAAAACAATAAGCATCTGTAAGAAGCATCTTCTCTCTGGATAGACAATTTGATTCGTGCAATGCAATGCCATGATAATCTTTAAGCTCGTTCACTGTTAAAAAATACTTAAGGACAGTACTTTACATCCATCAAAATTAGCTCCTCTTGAGGGGGTAAGTTTCGTCTATGATACGACAAAAACCTGTTGGTATCTTGGGGCCCTGTAATATAAGATTATCAAAAAGAGTAGACTTGCAAGAAATTTACCTGTTTTATGCATGAGCTATGAGCTATACGGCTTGTAAGCCTGATTTTAGAATAGGTCGGTTGTAAGCTTCTTGCGTATTGAGCCTATGATCCGTGGTTCGAATCCCCCTTAGCACTGCCACTTGGATTGAGGAGAATCGCCTGCTCCATGTAACTGCATAGGCAGGAAAGATGAGATGAAGTCACATTGAGAGCAAGGACCTGGACACTGCTCGATAAGGAGAAAGTTTCTCAGCGTCCAAATGTCTACCTGTGACATCGAGGTAGAGTAATTTGTATAATAAACCCTGGTTGATACTGGGGTTTTGAATTGCGGTTATCTTGTTAGATTTAAACGCATTCGTCGTTCCCACTTAGCGTCTAAGTTAAGTGCACAATAATAATGCATTTAAATGCTGTTAGGCCCCTATTGTGAATCATGCTTTAATGATCAATCGAATAAAATACTTTTACACTTAAGTTTGAAGTGCTCATGAAATTGGATACAAACACTTAAGCATGGATGAATTGGGGGCTTTGGCGAAAAAAAAGGGCGAAGAGGGGGCGCCAAAGACAGGCCGAGTTGAAGGAGAGATGCATCTCCATTTAGAAAGTACTGTAAATGGGAGAAGATCCTGGAAAAGAAAGCTTAAAAGTTAGATGGAGTTGAAAGAACGTCAAGGCAGAATAATATTTCGTGGTATCTCAACAGAATAATGATAATAATAATAATATACGAATTTGTATACAGGAGTAACCTATCAGCATGTCAAGCATGCTGTTATCATTAGGGTCCTGTGTTATCATTAGGGTCCTGTAGTTAACTGACTAAGTAGGAAAGTGGAGATGGCAAGAAAAGCATCGGGCACAAGCATTCGATTACGTAAGCCGAGCATGTATTGCTTGCTGTAGGTAGCAGTAAGGGAGAATCAGGTCCATCAGGCAACCGGTAACTACTATTGCAAGAATCACGCAAAATGATACGTTGTGATAATTGGAATGGCAAAAGCAAGATTACAGAACCCTGAACATGGATCTGAACAGATTTGCATGTTTTTGAGTCTTTGATATGGGAATTAAAGGGCGCTGAGTCCTTTGTTTTGAAGAGATTTTCAACGATTTTTCGTTCGAGGCTTCTTCCCTTTTCATGCCTCAGTCGTATGGAAAAATCTAGCAAACATCGCGCTTTTAGGGACAGCTCATTATTTACGCCTCGGGCTAGAGCCAAAGAGAAATAGGTTGGGCAAAAAATTTTTCAGGCAGCTTTAGATTGGGTAATAATTTTTTTGTCTTTCAAGGGTTGGGTAGCTATATAGTCTAATAGCTCCATATTGGTTGGGGGACTATTTCTTGTAGTCCGCAAGGTTGGTTAGCAGAACAGTTTAACCAAATGAACATTTCTCTTCAGTCCCAACCTGAGGCATAAATAATGAATGGTCACTTACTACATCCGACCTGTTTACATGTCAACAGAGTCCACTACAGAGATGAATAATAACAGTGTACCTCTTAGAACACAACGCATTACATCCTGCAGTAAGGCTATCCGTTTAAGAACGGCATTACCAAATCGTGGAATGGCTAAGGCGCTTGGCTTGACTTTTAAAATGCAAAAAGTATTTAGAAAATACCAGAAATGTAATTTTTTAGTAGTGCGACAGCCGCGGTCAATTCATATAAACCTTACCACCAGGATTCGTGGCAAGACAATGAAATAAAGCGGGTACCCTGAGGCCATTATTAAAGATCAAACTGGCATATTTTTTTCGCGTCTTTTGGGATTTTTAAACATTTCAATCTCGCGCGGCCAGTTGATGCAAGTATTCGATAATAATCGACATCTTTCTCGTTTAGGAAGCCTTGGCTTGGTTTCAAAGCAATACTAACCCTCTGCGATGGTGAATTACAGCGCAGAAACTGTGGCAAAATCGACACGTCCTGAAGATTAGTCGGATCACAGCAGAGCAAGTGTCCCCTATGAATATTGAAAAGAAAATGATAAATTAAGCTACTTCATTATCCTGCACTGAAAAGGAGTTTGAAATTCTTTGCCGCTCCGTTCGATCATTACCGCTGCAAGAATTGACACGATGGTTGGTATCAGAGTGAAGGGAAAGCCATATTTGTGGGGAGAGAATCGATTTCTCGCCTGTTGAATCGTCAGCCTGACAGACCCAAACATCATTAACAAAAGGCATTGTGAGGAAATTATCGAGCTATCATCATTTGCACCTATAATTCACAGATTAAGTGGAGCGAATTTGAGAAGTCGGTGAATAACCAGCAGACGCAAAGAAACTTTAGTGCTTACCTAGTCGGGAGTGAATATGGGGTATACTATAGATCGATTCGTAAACACTGTAGATCTGAACCTTGTTTGCAATATATGTACCGGAGTGATGGACAAGGCTGTTGTAACTCTATGTGGACATTCGTTTTGTGAGCTGTGCCTCAAGACTTGGCTTGAAAAACCTGATACGGACTCGTGTCCTTCATGTCGGTCTTACACGTCAAGATTCGACATGATACCTAACATAGCAGTTAGGAGCATCATCGATGCATTGCTGGTGTGGTGCGACAATGCAGAAAGGGGATGCAAGATCGTGATGAAACTCGACTGCCTAAAGAAGCATCTTGACCAATGCGAGTACAGAGAAGTGAAGTGCTCTGCTTGCTGTGAGACATTTCCAAGGAACGAACTTGCAAATCACTACAAAGCATGCACTGTAATCGAAGAAGAACTTAAGAAGGCGAAGGATCGATCGCTCATCGATGTTACGGTAGAGTCGCTGCAGCGCCAGATCGCAGCTTTGGAGTTAGATTTAGCCCGTACGCGAACATCGTTGAAGGACTCGGAAAAATATGCATGCGCTGTTGCGAAAGAGCTCGAAAAATTACGGCAAGAACACGAAACACGAGAATCGAATCAAAGACAGTGCCCGGATTGGGATCCGGATTACGCTTACGGCTATTCGCCTAGCAGTATAGCGCAACTTGCATGTTTACTGTCGAAATACCTTCTCGATAGGCCGTCATGTATCGACAGAAATCGAATTTTTATGGCAATAAAGCGATGCTACACGTATTATCATAATTACGCCGGATACGCGCAGGATGTGCACATGCTGTTAGCGACATCTTGCGCCAGTAATTGGTTCCAGGAACACCAAAGGCTATTACTTGAGCGCTGGTTAGAACAGGTTACTGCATCAAGAATTCAGCCCAGCATCATAACTAGAAATATAGACATAGAGTATCGATAGAATTTACGATTAGACGATATCAGGACAAAGTCATCTGAAAATTTTTTGATACCCCCCGAAAGTGTCAGGACTTTTCACAATCTAACAAGTTTCTCAAAGGACTGTTACAGCATTTGGATACTGAGCAAATGTAGCGTGTTAATCTTAAACTATTTTACTGAAAACTGACGACGCAAGAGCGGTTGAGAAACGTTATTTCGTAATCATCATTTTATTTAGTTTTTAGCAACCTTCGATGCCTTTTGATGCCTCTCGATGCTTTTCGATACCTGTTGATGCCTCTTAGTCGAAGGCAGCTGAAATCAAATTCGGATGAAGGTTGCATAGTCAATTAACAAAACTGACAAAATCCGCCCCCCCCCCCACCACAATTTCATTGCATGTCATTGTTAAAGAATTGCTCGTAAGTTGCAGTAAGACTGCATTTGAATGTAATGTAGTTGGCAAACAAAGCATCATTCTCATTGCAAAAGTCCAAGGTGATTGTACGGAATTGCATTAATTTCTCGAAAGGAGCTACTGGAGGAAAACAACCCAGTTAGAAAGCACCTTAAGAATCTAGTCAGAAAATGGTGCATTTATTATTATTATTTCAAAGAAAGTGAACTAGAAGAAATTGGGGGATGATTTGTATGCACATTTAAAAGACACGTGCATGTGGCAACGGAAGCTTAAGCCCTGATCTGATCTCCCATTCCTCTTAGACTTTCATCTTCTTCTTTCTTCCATTTTCGGGGCTTTATATAGACCATCATGGCCTTTCTTCAATACAACTCACTAAAAAAACCACGTTTTGATTCTTAAACGACAATCCATCCAGAAACGTCTTATTGAATTAATTGTGTTTCCTATCAAAGCAGATGTTATAAACGTCCTTTAATCGTGGCATAATGTTTATATGCTGAAAAAGGCCCACAGTATATTTAGAATTAAGCTTCTCTACGAAAGAAATGCCCGTAAAGCTAAGCTTGGATAAAATGAGAATGCCTATTTCTATTTTGAAGTTCTGAGAATTGAACTGTTCTTCCCACCAACGATTTTAAGTGGGTTTGATTAGCTAAGGCTAGTTTTGAGTAGCTTTGATTAACTTTGATTAGCCTTGATTAGCTTTGATTGGCCCTGATTTTAGCCTTGATTGGCTTTGATTTGCTTTGATAATTGGCCATTGTAGGGATAAGTCTAAGTGCTCCCCCTAATTTTGATGGTGTATCTGGAACAGACCAACAAAAAATGGAAATCAACTTGCTCGTGAATAAATCGAGTTTGCCCTCTAGTCGTTCTTTTTGCTTTATTCCCACTTAAGAAGGATCGCCCGAGCGGATGGCTATCCATCTATATCCGCATCGTGCATGGTCTGGCATTGGGCTCAGGTAGACGACTGGATGTTTTTCTCAGCACAAGTAAATGCAAAATGACAGTCTTTAAATAGTGTGAATAAATGCAACGTCCTATTGTTTTACATTGTGTGAACGGCTAACAGTTCAGCTCTGCTTTATTCTTTCCTACATTTTCGTCGCATTGGCCCAAGTACTCTTTGAATTGAGACAATCTGGGCATAGCTACCGCAAAATTGGTGTTTCTTGCAACTGTCTAAAACACATCTGATGTGTTATTCTTATCAAAGAAAGATTTCGTTCAAGCTCTGCCTGTCTGCAAGGAGATTGAGCAGAAAATCCCTTCGAACGCCCTGCCATTCAAAGCTCAGATATTTATAAGAGTAACATTTATTTCTGTCCAGGACTCTAATTGCCAATTTAGCTTTCCATAACGAAGGACAAAAGCCCACTTAATCAAGATTAATCAGCTATTAATGGCAAAATTTCAGTTTAAAGGAGATAAGAAACAAAGGAATTATCAAGATTGTTCGCTTATTCTGGCTTGGGATCTTGGCGTTTGCACCAAGGCATGTATTGCATCGCTTATATGTTGCATCGCATTCCGCCGGGAATAACGAAAGAGTAGGCGGTGGAGATGCCGAGGATACCGCAAGACCTTTGATGACGTAATTCTGTGTCGAGGGAATGATAGAGGTTTGCGGAGGAGGATCCGATAATTTGTGGGCGGGAATGCTTCATTCAACCCTGAGGAAAACCACTGTTATTAGAGGGAAAATACCCACGCAAAGAGGATTGACAGTCGCGTTGCCTCCTTCTTCATTGAATTCGCTTTCAATGGTAAGATATCGACTGTCAAAACAACCGCGTCAGATTGGTTGCGAGCAACCCAAAGAACAGGGATTCAGTATTGTAACTGAAAATGTTGACAGCGCCAAATTGATTTCAACGTATTTCTTTTCATATCCGTACGGTTCCCTTAGAAGAATGGGACCAACGTATTCTCAGCGTGTCGCAACAGGGAACTAAAAGAGTTCAGTTGTAGGAGTTTCATCCGACTCACCATAACCAAGTCTAAAAAACCTTATCCAAATCGCCATCAAGGAGTCGACTTGATGTTTGACACTCCATCCATGCCAACATCCAACCTTGGTAGAGGAAAGCCTGCCTGGGAACAAGTCTCTTCATGTGATAAGCATATATGAAACCATAAAGTCAATGCTAAAGCTGTTTCCCTCCCCGTTTTCGGGAATGGGGGCGGTTCCCATCTCTCTTTCCTTAGATTTTCGGCCACACAGCTGTGCGTTTTACATTTGGATCCCGGTTATCTGGTAGTACTGTGTGTTTAACTCCCATGCTCTTTTCAAAAGCAGGGAAATAAAATGTCATTGATATGATGCTGACAGGTATCGAGCCCCGACCTACCCCTACCAACCGAGCATTCTTCCACTTGGGCCTTGGACGCAGTTCGGTATAGCTTATTTCCTGCTTTTCGATAATGACATCTGAAATCGCATTATCTAACTTAACTATCTTCGTGATCATCAATTTCTTGCTTTTCCTATCCTGTGCCACTTAGAAATCATCCGAAAAATGCTTCACATGGCTTCGATTGATAACTCAGGAATCGACCCGGCATCTTTTTCATAATTAATACAAACCATCATATTCTCTAGTGAGTTTGACACCCGCGGAATCATCCTACGTCTTCAGTTATCACCCAGCGAGGATATTTCGCGCACAAACCAATCTTCCACTTGCTTTTCAATCCGCTTGCGGTCAGATTACCTGCCAGTGTGCACCGCCTTTGTTTCAATGAGTGCTACATTTCAATCCTATTTGCTCGTCACTAAGATGCAGTGCTGAACCGTAATAATATGTTTTGCAAAGCTTGCACATCACTATCGGTCGAGATATACATCTATGTAATCAACACCTCCCCGTAACAAATGCTTCATCTTGATCAAGCCTCCCTTTGATAGACGCCTCTTTTTCATCTCCTAACTGATCAACACTAATAGATAACCTTTTTCTTTGATAAGTACCGTACACAATATGAACATCTCCTTCATGACGTCTTTATATCATAAGCGCCTTTCTTCGAGAAAATGAACCTATTATTCATAAAAGTTTAACTACGGTAAACGCTTTCCATTCATAATCGCGCCTTTATATAAGTGCTACTGGTATTAGCAAGGTTACTTGAGGGTACAGGGAGATCTTTATAACTTTATCCGTCCAAAATTCCCACCTTCTTTTAAAGGCAATGGGGGCACGTAAGTATCGCAGTTCAGCTAGCAAGCAAGCACCTTTTATGTGTAAACGCAGTCTAGGCATATGACAGCTATACAGCTAGTGTGGGCCTGCGGCATTACTGCTTGTACCCTCAGACTTACATCTGAGTACTCTTTTACCGACCTCAGGGTGGACAGCTGAGTTGGCTGTTGGTTTGTGGCTAGTGATTTCGACGACGGAATTCGAGGTGGACTCAATAAAGTTCAAATCAACGCGCCTTAACCACTCGGCCATATCACCATGACAACGAAATCCGAAAGTCACTTTGACCTGAGAATCCGAATGCTCTGCAGTCAAAAACAAGAACAGAGGAGGGCCGGTACTTCAGTTTATCTTCAAAATTAAAATTCATGAAAAAACTGGCTTCCCCTGGGTTGAACGGACAAAAACATACTTGAGACGTCGAAGATGACTGATGTCCAAAATATTTTAAGCTCTGAAGAATGAAGTGTCCTACTTGCTAATTGCATAAGTTTCCAATATTAATAGCATTATTCTATCCTTCCCTTCTTTTGTATATTTTGTATATTATTGTTCAAATATGTCTTTAGATATGTATGTACGTAAGTTCGTCTTAATTAGTCTTTAAACATACTAGCAGCAAACCAACGGTACATGACGAATGGGAATGAATATGAAGAAAATACAACCGCCATAGGTTGCTTCGACTGTTCTGGTGGGTATTACTTCTGGATGAGGCCTTGAAAACAACGATTGCTCGTTTACGTAATGGGATGGACGGGGCACGTTGTCACAGAAAATTAGCATAGCTATTATTCTAAATATTCATTGAGAGAGGGAAGTTCAATAGCAAAGTCCTTAATACCGGATTAGATATATCAAATAACAACAAATAAAATTTTAAAGATGCTAGGGTTAGGGCTAGGGACGGTGTGCGTTTAGTACTTCATTTCATCGTTATTTTTAGCATGTCAGGTTGAAAAGCACATTTTCATAAGCCTTTTTAGTCTTCATCAATACCAGAAAATGAAGATGAAACGGATGAATGACTACCTCGGCAAAGCGCAGACCAAGAGGATAGCCCTCTACCATTAAGCAGGTTTCACGCTGACCCACGCTATGCCATTAGCTCCTTCGTGCTCTGCTCAGCGCCCACACAGCGCCCACACAGAGCTTTGTTTTGAAGAAAAACGGACTCTGGAATCATTGATGGCGCCCCCTGAATCCATTGAAGTTCTTTGCCAATTCTTAATATAGAAATCAACTTCGCTCATAGTCAAAGTCATTCGCTATGGTCAATAGGATTCTTGCAACAAATTCAAGATTCGCTAAGTATTCAATCAATCAAAGTATTTCTTTTCCTCGTGCATTGGAACAAAAACAAGGACTTCAAAAACACAACGTTGTCAAGTTCTTTGTGCTTGAGATGAATTCTCGATGGGAAAAACAAGTTAGTAATCCACCCAATATGCGTCGCTTTATGGCGATTTTCATACAATACGGCATCGAGCGGTAGGGAAGGTTGATAAAGTGGTTGCAGCAAGCTTACAATGAAAAAGTACGTGGATGCGGCGAGAAAACGGATTTGCCACCCTGGCCTACGATGCAGTTTTTTCATCGAGTCTTTCCCTCAAATGTGCTTTGAGGGAAAGTGGTTGCAGAATCGGTTACGACCCGACAAAAATGAGTCGAGATCACTTTTGGCGGTCTCAGCCTGGCCAACGTTGCAGTGACTAAAAGTGTTACCACTCTAACAAGGTGCTGCATGATGTTCGCATTGAATATTGAATAAAACTTCACTTTTGTGTGATGGGAAACTGCAGGAAAGTAGTTCAACGGACAAGGCCTTGGCACAAGGACCAAGTTAACATCATCACTACCGATTCTAAGCAGCAGTGAATTAAGCAGGAGGCTGCTTTTTTATCAGTAATTGACGCTTGAAAAATCTTCAACAAATTCTCATATCACTTTTCTAGGATGCTTCTTTAATGTTGTGGAGTCTTACAGTGCTGAGGAGAGGGGAGTCAGAGGGGTCACTGACCCGGGAGCCCAAGCTATAGGGGCCCAGGAACAATATCTCAATTGAAAAAAATATATTGTGCCTTGTTAATAATATTTCGTACTGACCCGGGGCGCATGAATACTCACCGCGCTCCTGGTATCTTATGATATTAGGGTTCATTAACGGGGGACTTCTCGCTGACGAAACTTGCAAGCTTCTGCGCGGAGGAGGGAAAATAACTCAGTCAACACTCTTCCACCATGCCATACAAGTTAGAAATGCTGAGAGAGATACGATTATATTATATTATTAACACCATAGAGATCTATTTTAAAAAGCTTATCAAAATACGCAGGTTTTGAGGCTTCAACGTCCACCAAACGTCTATAAATATTCCGGGCCAAATGTGAATTAATGCTGTGCCGTACAAATAGTCGATATTTAACAGGAGGGAGGAAGCATAACTTCGTTTACGCTGAAGACCTTTTCGTCCAACAACCACATAGTAAGCACTAATATGCATCAATCGCTCACTTTCACAAGTTTCAATCCACGCCTGAATATAAATCCTCTGCTATTTTGGGCTGTTATCGGACGTTTTAAACGGCCTGGGTAATGATTCGAGCCGCAACCGTGGGTGAAGTTCTGTCCCTGAAGAAACTGAGCTATTTGGAGCGTGGAGCCACCAGCCAGTCATCTTTGTTCTCAGATTCGTCTTGGGCCAGGATGGTAGTACCCCCAGAGTTCTCAGCGTCTTGTATAGCGTGAAAACGCTTAAGACGGTGTCTCGACAATGATCCTACCTATACTTAGTAACCGGGTAGGGTTCGTGATAGGAAGGGCTTCGGTCGTAAAAACCATGCGAAGCTGCATGATGATGATGCGGAAGGAATCAATTTTTCACAGGGCAAATTGCAAACAAAGACTGCTGAATTGCAGACCTGTAAAAATAAACTCAAAATGAAACGAAATAATCAAAATACAGCTCATGCTAAGGTAACCCCCGGAGGAGACACGCAGCAACAACGCCGGACAGCTGAGAGCAATGAGCAACAGCTACCTTGAACGAGGAGGATGCCAGGAATATGATTAAGGGGATGAGAGCTACACCCACACCGGCGACTTAAACTAGCTAAGAAACCGGAGACAAAAGAGGAAGGTGAAATCTCTTGTTTCAAACTCTTATTACTGTATTTTTCAGTGTAACGAAATAGCTCTTGGCATTTCCATTCAAAATTGAAATGCTTGTCTACCTTATCATAACAATATACACACATCTATTAGCCGTTAACTTCTAAAAGAGAAAAGCGAACTTGCTCTCCAGCAATAAACCAAAATCCCATTTCGACATTTACTTGCTCGCAAACACAGTTGCTCTAAAGTAACAACGGACTTTGGCTTCTAGAATAAATGCAAACATGCTACGATAATCACGTAGAAATTCTGGAAAGCCGTTAATCTAATACCCATTATTGGGTCACTGTACATTTCCCATCTACACATTATGAGGTCTCCTACTGTCTTACTGAAGTGTTTGAGCTCTGCCTGATAGGGTAGCATTCTATAAATTACGACCATACTCATACTTCAAGAGTATCATCATAATGAGTAGAGCGTATCCCACTTGTGTTCAAATCCCTTCTCATCTAATCACTACATGTCAAACTAGCTGTCAAAGGCCGTTATTTGGACATTGAGAAGCCCTTTGCTTAACGAGCAGTGTTCATGTCCTTCCTATCGGCATGACCGTACCTCGCGAGCCTCACGCCTGGAAGTACAGAGAGCTGGCGACTCTCCTCACAATCTCAGTGAAAATCTAGCTTAGGGTAGATTCGAACCACTGACCATAAGAGCAGTGCGCAAGAATCTTACCACGAAGCTATCATCTCATTCATCAAAGTCTCCAGGTGATTCTCCTTGAGGCCAGTATTGTTGCATAACTGTGTGGTCTTGGTGAAGGCGCATAACTGTGTGGTCTTGGTGAAGGCAGGTCTTCCTGAATTCTCTAACTGTGAACAGAGGTCCAAACAAGCACAGAATCGCTCCTTGTTTGACTGCGGTGGGGACTCTTGTTAATGCAGCATATAATTCACTGTTGGCGATGTCCTGCCCTCAGTTAATATTTAGGTTGTAGCACAAAAATACGGTATTCGTACAAAAGTCGATGCGACTCATTGAAAATTGTCAAACCATGCTTCAAATGACGTAAAATCCGAAAACATGCAGGGGGTTAGATAAAGAAGCTAGGGAAATCGAATGTTTACTTTACGGACTTGCTGCGATGAGAAGTTTGTTCATGAAATCCAAGAACCTTCCATCAGTCTGATCTTGTGGAAATTTACGGATAGCCGAGTGCTGAAAAAAGAAAAATTTAATTCATGATAAGATAATTGAATTTCACCAGGGATGCGAATAAATCGCTGGTCGTTGGCTTGGCTTCAATTGAGACTTATGCCAATAAAAACCGCCATCTGCTCGGCAAAAGCATGGGTTTTTATCTACAGAAAAGGCAACAAAGAAACAAAGTAGGAAACGTAACATTGCAAGTAAAAGCAATGGAACCAAGAGAGTTCCTGTTCCTCTGCCTGCTCCTCCTCTCTTTTCACCCTCATCACCCGCTGCCCCGCATGCGGTACCACGAGTTATGTTTCTCTTCTTGTCCTTTCTCGTGATTAGGTGAGCGTGCACATGGTGTAGGTGTCGGTGCCGGTTGCGCAAGCCGGCACCCTCTTGACAGCCTGCCCCTGAACTCCTGGGTGGGACTAGGGTCGGGTCACCGGTAGGGACGAGCTGCTGCAGTGGGAGCGGCCGTTGGCTGACAAGGAGCTCATCCGCCCTCTGAACATCAACCCTTGTAAAAAGCATTGCTCAATGCAGCATATGGCGAAGTCCATATTGTCAAACAGTACAACCATTGGTTGCAATGGCGTAGTCACATAGGGGGCGGACACGAATCCTCCGTGGTCCACCATAAAAATGCTCCATTGATGCAAATGGGAATTCTATCGGTGAGGAAACCAACGGGAAACCACCTCAAAGAAAATCAACCTCCTTATGAGAAAAAACTCAGAGCCATGTATCTGATTTCTGTTTAACTGTAAACCAAGTATGCCAGTTACACGTGCATTGCAAACCAGTAGCAATAGCTAGCAGGTGAAACTGTTATTGGGAACGGATAGCAGCAGGAAGATGGTTGTCAAGAGATCAAGAGATGCCAAGATTCTAAACAACACCATTTCCAAAACCTAAACCTGAATCTATGGTCGGCCAGCGAAGAACTGCATTACACCACGCTGTTCAGAGTATTATAAGCAAAAAGGAATTTGAATGAGAAACCTTGATTTTATCTAGATATGTCGCATTTGAAGTCCAAATATCCGTGAAGCTGATACTGTCTGGGTTTCCTTTGCAGAAATTCACCAATGAAACCTTGAAAATACAAAAATCGCATGAAAATCAAAAGAGAAAGATGGCAAGTTACAGCTCTGCTGCTTTGTTTACCTGTTACATTATCCATCTATGAGACGAATACTTGACATTGAGCGTAGCAGAAACATGAAACGGGGCTCTGAGTTTTTCTACGGAAGCAGAATTTTTTTTAGGTTTCTCATAGCCCTCCTCACTCGTGATGTGTTCATGGTGCAGGATTTGAATTAACAACTCCATTCGCTGAACCAAAACATATGGACACCACTTCTATCCATCTATACCGCACTGCACACTTAATTCTGAGCGTAGCAGAAACCAGAGACAGAGCTGTGAGTTTTTCTATGGAAGTAGAATTCATGAGGTGGTTTCCCGTTGCCTTCCTCGCCAATGACGTTTTAAAAGGGACATATGGAGGAATCGAACTGACAAACCCTGTGTTGAGTTCGCATGCTTAACCACAACCCCACGGCACGGCACGGCACGGCACGGCACGGCACGGCACGGCACGGCACGGCACGGCACGGCACGGTACCAACTATCTACACCTGTCTATAATTTTTTATGTATTACCCAAAAAATTAGAAAACTGCTTCATTTGTACCTGGATCCCAGTCGAGACTTCGATCAAACGATAAAGGATTCGATCATAGGCTGACTCACACTTCAATGCCTAATAATTTTTCATAGGCAACCGAAGAATAAATTTCAAGCCATCACTATGTATGACTTAAGTTAGCTGTTTGGTTTGAATGCGCCTTTTTGCTGTCAAAAGCAAATTTTTTATTCAATTCAAACTGAGTCTTGAATTTCAAGAATTTGAGCCCAGTGCCATTAAACAGGATTGTGGAAGACCAAGACTTTTGATGAGATTGTTCTCAAAGCATCCCGACTGTCGAATTACTTTCCATTCGTCATTTCTATGCTAGAAAAATCTAATGATCTTATGCAAAATATAGAAGGACTTGTCTGAAAAAGGACAGTTAATGCGAAGAAATTAAAATAACTGAACAGTTAAGAATACAATAGGAGCAGAATAGCACAGAAGCAAAGCAAAGCGAAGCCGCGCAAAGCAACTTTTATTTGTTAACGCAGGCTGGGTATGTTGCAGCTATACAGCTGATGTGGGCCTGCGGCATTACTGCTTGTGCCCTTAGAACTACTTCTGAGTACTCATTCACCGACCTCGGAAGGATGACCAGCTGAGTTGGCTGTTGGCTCGTGGTGAGTGGTTTCAACGACAAGATTCGAACCCACGCGAGTAGACCTCGCATGATTTGAAACACTGCGCCTTGACCACTCGGCCACACCACCAGCACAACGCTCGCCAGCACAAGCACCAGAGCAGAGTTAGAAAGAGCAGAACAGAACCAAACATAACACAATTGAACAGAATTAGCCTGACGTAACATGACAGAGCCAAACAGGATTGGACATAAAAGCAGAACATGACATGACACGACACACCTTAAATGAATAGGGTGGAACAGAGCGAAGTCAAGCAGGACACATTACAGAAAAAACACCAGAGCACAATAACTCAGACTGTCCACAGCCAACCTCCAAAAGCCAGTTCTTACCATTTCGTTGATAACGTCTTGCGTCAGCTGTTGATCTTGCTGCGTTGTGAAGTTCATACTCAGAGGTAGAGGTAATTTATCTGGATGGAATGGAGCCTGTTCTTGAATCCAAAATGCTTTAAAGGCAGCTTCCTTCTTGTGGGAGTCGTATGGTGCTACAAATTGATCAGCAAACGTACTAAACTGACATAGTCTGAGTTTTCACTTGCATACAAAGCAGATTTTACAAGCATTTGACCAAATGCTTATCGAAATACTTTCTAGTTGGATACTGATTCACTATGATTTTATGTTGCTTCCAAAGTTCTTTTTTTATGTTAAAAACAGGACCCTTGGTGATACACATTACCATTACAACTGATAATGTGATCATGTTTATATGACAAAGAAATCACCATAACCTGCTTTAAAAAATAGATGCTGTTTGCATGTAAGTATGTAAGTATGTATGTATGTATGTATGTATGTATGTATGTATGTATGTATGTATGTATGTATGTATGTATGTATGTATGTATGTATGTATGTATGTATGTATGTATGTATGTATGTATGTATGTATGTATGTATGTATGTACTGAATTCTTGCTATTCATCATCATCATCGTCAAAGACCGTAGACGCACTTTGATGTCAGAGTATTCATCTATTGCTATTGATCACAGATTCTATTGCTATTATACATATCATTATCACTACCATTGTTGTTTTAAGTACCATTATTACTACTTCATATCACGATGGCCTTAGCTTACATTCGGTAAGCTACAAATGCCAGAAGACTAAGAAGCTCCTCTGACATTCCACGTTGGAATAGAAAGACACTGGAGAAATATGACTTACAAACGATAACCCCGATGCACGGTTCGCATGAGTTTTCATCTTTGAGCGTCTTTTGATAACTCAGCTGGTTTTTGATGTCTTGCAATGTTGGATCTGGTTGGCAAAAGGGATGACTGTGGTACCAACCAACAAGAGTCAAGTCAGCCCGTTGCATGTCCTCGCGTATCTATCAACGTGAATAGCAGCATACCACATTATCATTACATTGCATTTACCATGTAGTCGGGTTTACAATACGCATGATTAAAGAACTTAATTGCCAAGCCAAAGTCATAGATTTATTCGTTGATTTATTGATGAATGAATCCACTGGTGAATCGGCTAACTGGTCAGTCAGCAGATTGATTGCTTAACTGATTGATCGATTGATTGATTGCTTAACAGATTGATCGATTGATTGATTGCTTAACTGATTGATTGACTGCTTAACTGATTGATTGATTGATCGATTGATTGATTGATGAATTAATCCAATGGTGAATCGGCTAATTGACTGACAGATTGGCTGATTGATTGGTGGACCGACTGCCTGACTGCCTGACCAGTAACAGATTGATCGACTGATTTTGTGCACAGATTTGTAGATCGAACTACCAAAATCTCCATTGATCAAAAAAGCGATCAATGGAGTGCATCGAATTTTGGCAGGTTGATGAACTGCTTGATAGGTCGATGACATTTTCATTTGCTTTGAGCAGTTGATATTAACAGCACCTAAACCATGATGAATAAACACACCACAAAAATAACCACCAAATAAGAGAAAAAAGGAATTAAAGAAAAAATGAAATAAAGAATCAAATATTCTAGGAGCATAATAAAAATTCTACGGGAAGAATCACCTGATTTTCAACGACCAATCCATCATCCTTGTCAGAAATTCTGCACTTGCAGGGGTATGCTTGCATGATTTTCAGATCTATGAAAACGAGCCCAGCAATGAATCCGTTTCAATACAAAAGCAGAGACTCTCATTATTGAAACTCATATAAATAATTATCAAATATTCAAATTTTTCCTACGATAACATTGTCAAAATCACCTACAGTCATCAGCAGCTAACATAAGAATAGGAGCGAATAGATCATGGGTTATGGGTTCGAATCCAACATGCCATTAGCTATGAGGAATGCAACGGGAAACCATCTCAAACAATCAGCTCATGGTAGAACCTCGGAGACCGGGGTTTGGCCTCGAAACTGTTTTCTCCTTAGATGACAGTCGATTATGGAATGCAGTGTATAGTACAGGGGAGGCGTGATAGCAAACAGAACGACATGAGGATAAACTGAACTGGTCTTACGTTGTCGAACCGGGTCCCATTTTCCACCGAGATACCCTGTCACTTCGCTTGTTGAAAGATGGCAATGAAAATCCTGGAAACAGAAGAGGAAAGCAGATGAGAACCCTTGCCACTTTAAATTATGATTATGAATGAATGAATGAATGAATGAATGAATGAATGAGTGTACATGACAGTGATTCTTACGTTGACTGAGATCATACTGCACATTCAAAAGAGGAACAAATATTTACTTACAACTATGAGCATGGCGTTGGTTGCAAACGTCACAGAGAAGGGTTGGATTTTGCCAATACTAGCGAACTGAGCACATTCCACCAGAGTGAGCGGGTCGCTGGAAAAGATTGAAACAGAAATTGAATGCACGATGTAAGAGAAAGCTCTGCTGCGAATAAGACGGGAAACATGTGAAACTATTCGACCAGTATTTGAAATGATTGGTGCAATTAGAAACGTAGCATTACCTCGGAGAACCCAACACTAGAATACAACCAGAAAGAGGGAAGATCGTCCTGTGGTTGGAGCAAGGGCCTATTGTGCAAAAGGTCGCGTGTTCGAGGCTCACTTGTGCCTGGCTCTACCTCACTGGATCTTTCAGGAGTCAGAGTGGGACGCGAAAAATAATCATATCCATATGGATTTTCGAGACAGCTGGCTTTGGGTGGATTCAATAATTTTCTTCAAATAAAACCATTTGAAAGTGAGTTATAAAGTTCAGCAATTTTTTTCTTTTAAAAAAGTAGTTAGAAACGGTACTTACCCATCTGCATGCACGCCAGCATGCTTGATTGACATTCTGGTTCGAGACACTCTTCTGCCTCTACCTGAAAGCGAGAAACCCACCATCTAACTGTATCAACAAAAACCACTGGAACGAATCTCCACGCATTGAAAGCTTACTGACAGTCGATGTGATTACCAGACCGGTCGAAACATGACACTGATGAAGCTACATCTTACTGATAATAATTAATCTGGCTGACTATCATCCTAGCTCTAAGATCAGCTCTGATCAAACCACAGATTATTGTCATAAAGATATTTGATCGATATCGGCAAACATAAAACTACTAACTCTAAGAAGCAATGAATTCTCGCATGCAAAACTATTTGTGGGAAATTACGTGGAATTGTATCTCTTATGCTTTCTAACGAGAGTCAGACGACCGTTTTTTTGAAACTGAGAATCCATGCTTATCAAGCAGTGTCCTTGTCTTTTCTCTTGCTACAATCACATCTGATTTCTGCACCTGGAAATTTTGAAGGCTATCGATTTTCCTCACGCAAGCCACCAGAACTAGGATCGAGATGCGTTCGAAATACTGGCCATTGGGTTAATGAGGAAATACTTTATCACTGAGCTGTCCACAGCGCTAACTCGTATTAAAGCCATGCACTAGCACTCGAGAGACTCAATGTCTGATATTAACTGCTTTGAATGATGCAGCTGCACAAACCTCTAGATGAAGATGAAGGTGATAGGCTTGGAACATGAGGCATCATTTGCATCATGCTTTGCTGTGCTGCAAGCTTACTTGGGTCTTTGGGTGGTCGTCCAGGCTTCCTAAAAGAGGCGTTCCCGTGAGAACTTTCATAATAATCAGAAATTGTGACAACATCATATCTTTCTGAGTAGCAATGGAATGTGGATCTTCTAGACACTAGCAGTATATCCCTGACGCAAAGCAGTGTCCCTGCCCTGCTCGACGTGACCAAAAACTGCGAGTCCAGTGCCTGCAACTACATATGGCTGGTGGTTGTCATCATTTTAAGTAGACACTTTGCTTCACTAAGACTTCAACCACAGAGCCCTCATCTTCGCTTTCCTTAGGCCAGGGACTGAGGGTAACAATGCTACGATACCCCTAGCCCGGAAGGCGAAGAGCAGGTCCAACTGGTAGATAATTCATTGATAGTAAATTACTGGGCAACTGTACACTTTCATTAAATAATTTGTACAGTTAAGTTTGTTACCCTTAATTAAAAAGTAGAGTCGAGTGGTGCTATGGTGTAGCAGTTAAGCGTGCACACTGACATCGCAGGGGTTGTGAGTTCGAATCCTGCAAGTGTCACAATAAAAACACCATCGCTGAGGAAGGCAATGGGTAAAAACTTCACAAAATCCACTTCCCTAGAAAAAACGCAGAGCCCGCTCTCTGGTTACTGCTAAGCTTGAATGCTTCTGCAAAGCTAATTCAATTGGAGTTTTAAAGGCGAGCCTTATACTTGGTACGAGCGTCGGAGAGAACTTACTCAGAGCGGTGGCATAAGCTAATTCAATTGGAGTTTTAAAGGCGAGCCTTATGCTTGGTACGAGCGTCGGAGAGAACTTACTCAGAGCGTTGGCATAAGCTAATTCAATTGGAGTTTTAAAGGCGAGCCTTATACTTGGTACGAGCGTCGGAGAGAACTTACTCAGAGCGGTGGCATCCTGAGCTACGGCATGGTGAAGTGGGTTGGCTTTGCGCCAGGTAACTATCCACTGCTGGGTCAGCAGAGATTGGGCGTCAGGAAAAGTGAACCAGCATGCCTCGAGTGGGGCTCCTTCAGTACAGTAGATGCGCGCCCTAACAATTACCCCAACTATCAACTTGAAAGAGCTCTGGCATACAACTAGTAAACTGAACGTACCTTTTGTAAACCCTGCCACGTACTGTATAAACAGGTTGGTGACCTGGCGCCATTTGTGGATTCCCGTGAGAACTAACTTCGTGTGTCCGTGGGGAATCATACGTCCCTGCTTGTTCCATCTTCCTTGCCGACTGGTGCTTCACCAGCTCCAGGGCTTCGCTAAATGTCATCACGTTCCCGGTCCTGCCAGGGATGGGCGGTGAGAAGTGCGATGGCCTTGAATGTCCTTGAGCTTGATGACTTGGAGGTGGCGATTTGATGGCATGGTGCATGGCAGTGGGTGATTCTCTATGACCAAATGCATGGTGATGATGAGGGGGCGATCCGTAGCCTGACATGCCAAACGGGGAGCCATCACCGTGAAGATGAGAAGGTCTAGCCGGCTCGTACATAGCTGCCTTGTTTTTGGGGGGTCGACCTGGGGGTCTTTTGCTTGGCGTTACCGTTCTGTGGGCTTTCTGAGGCAGCGACTTGGAGTGGTGGGAGGGAGACGTGTCTATAACTAGATTTCCCGTTGGCTGATATGGAGGCGACTTCATACTGTAATGTTTAGCTGTTGGACTCATTATGTGGTGCACATTGCTCGGTGATAGCAAGGGTGACTTCTTCTGAGGTGGTCCTTGCTCGCTGCTTTCTCGTCCTAGCTCATATCTCTACAGAAATCAACAAGATGAAAGGTTCAAGTGAAACTGAGAAGAATCTGAAGGAACGATAAGGAACCAGAATCTGGTAGCAAGTTTAATGACTTCAGGCCTAGCTTAAAGGTCACATTTCTGCTGCGTCGAATTACATGCAATTAATTTCGACTGTAACGTTACAAAACACGACAGCAGATTTAAAGGTCGCATTTCTGCCGCGTTGAATTAAATGCAATTAAATTCGACTGTAACGTTACAAAACACGACAGCAGATTAAAAGGTCGCATTTAATTCTGTCGTACCAAAGTCAGAAGTGGCGCTAAACATATGAACGCATGCGCTATAGGAGTTTATGCGTATTGGCGTGCTTTTGTTCGAATTGCGGCAAAACTCATTCCAGCAAAAAAAATTTCTTGCGATAAATGCTCCAAAATCTGTACCAAAATAAACATGAGCTCTAATAAAGTAGCTAATTTCACTGAAGAGGAGTCAGAATATGACGATGAAGGACAAAACAGCAGTGGAAATAAAGGGGGTGATGCAAGTATAGAAGGATCGGAATTTTTAGACGGTTTAATAAGGCCCACGAAAAAAGCAACAGGAAAATGAAGGAGAACTGGTCGCAGATCGATATGGCCTGAAGAGATGACTGATGACCTGGTAGACATTGTTTGTGAGGACGACTACCTCCGAAAAAAAGATGCTATCCACGAGCAACAAGAAGAACTGGAAAAAACTGAGATCGATAATAAGGTTATTCGTGTTCTATCGGCATGATGCAAGAATCGATGGGAGGTATGCGAATTTACGGTTGCACAGGCACGAAACAAGTTCAAAGCCTTAGTAGCTATCGTAAAAAAGCATCCCTTGCCAGGAAAACCGCATAGGGGATTGAGGATTTTATCCTAAACAGGGGTACGGTAAATGGTTTTCCCAGCTCTTCCCGTATATCCAGAGCAAAGAATCCGCACACCCAGAACAGCGTGTCTTTACTCTTCGCATTCTCACGCACTTTCCCACTTGATTTAAAAGAACTTAACAACGTAAGCTTCGCTGTTTGAAAAGTTGGCGCCATTTTCTACAACTCGCTAGGCATTTTACGCCTACGCTGCGGACTGAAAATAATCAAAGCCAATGCTAAACTCCAGAGCACGGACTGAATCAATTTAATTTGATGCGACAGGAGAGCGACCTTTAAAGCCAGACGCGCTACTGCCATTTTATGCGACGAACCTGGTGAACTACTGTCGAATCGAATTATTCAATGCGGCAACGGATTTAAGGGCAGCACTTGCGTCGCATTAAATTTACATTTAGCTTTTTTATCGCCGTTTGATTCAATACGACGCGGCAGAAATGCGACCCTTAAACTAGGCTTCAGATCATTAAGATTTTGCCTAGTAATTGCATTTCAATGATGAGGGCCATGACGAGAATCACAGTCAAAGAGCTTCCAGGTAACACTTTCATCTCATTTATGAATCGACCCTACCGTTGAATTAGGCCCTTACTGTAGACAATACCATTAGCATTGACACTATCATGAAATTAGATTATCGACGCTACCATTGACAAATCCTTGTAAAATTACATTGGAGCGTTTCGGGAAGAGCAGACATGAAAAAACATGCAAGATACAAAGCAAAGGGCGTGTAAACATGTAAAAACAAGGAACAAGGCGTCTTCAAAAACAAGGCGTGGATAATCTAATTTCATGATAATGTCACTGTTAATGGTAGCGTCTACAGTAATTGCCTAATTCAACGGTAGGGTCAATTCATAAATTAGATGAAAATGTGACTTGGAAGCTATTTGACTGTGATTCTCATCATCATGGCCTCCATCATCCAATTTATCATTAGGCCGTGATTCCCAGAAAAGTGTCACTACATTTCCATGACATTCTGCTAACACTGAAAAAAATGCTCGATGACCTCATATCGGTATTGATTTAATGACGGTGGAATGTATTCCCTGCTTCATCCAAATTAGCCTGGAACCTAAATAGTTTGATACATCAATAAATATTCTAACTGATTGATTGATTGATTCCACTAGACTACCGAGGTTTTTTCATGCGGTGGATAGCGATGCAACAATCAGCTGTCAGAAAATGCATCGTACGGATCGCAAACTGTGCTAGCAGTACGCCGAGGGGAAGAGAGGCAGTATCGAGCCCGCAGCCCTAAAAATTCTAGGCGGAAGCTATCGCCTCTATCGTGTTAGCTGTCGGCCAAATGAAATCAGCTACACGGTACATCATTTCAGAGTCCATGCAAAACCTTAGTTATCATACAGTAAATGCAGTTTCATACAGAAATGCTGACTCGTTAGTTCTACAAGATATTATCCTACTTCTGGAAACATAATTTACACAGCCGCTTTCAATCTATTTGGATTCAGTGCATGATGACACCTACATACATTGGACAGGTCAGGCGATAAATACACTTAGCGTTTATTTCATGGGAAATTTTGCTATTCAGTAAACCGTGAACGAATCGAGAGAGGAAACAAAAGAATGGATCTTACCCCTTGTCCGTGAGACTTTCGTGCGGATATGTTTGGCTCCTCCGATTCCATGCCTTGTGGCTGTTTCTGTCGTTGACTTCTAAACCATGTTGATTTGAACTGGTCTAGCTTTCGTCCCTTGTACCTGACCTGAGGAGAGAAGTCAAATAGAGCAACATTAATCGCAGAAACGTAGAAGCCAAAGGACATCATCAACATAGGAAAATTTTTGAAAATATTAAGACGATTTGAGCATGATATAGACTGAAGTGAAAATGTGGTGAGATCACACCACTGAAAGTACTAGAGACCATGCGACAGTGAATTGACACAACGTGGAGAACTGAGGAGTTTCTTTATTCTGTGTTTTTACAGCAACGTATGCTCAGAATGAAATAACTCATTCATTTACTGAAATGATAAGTGCAATTTGGATACAACAACCTCTTTGGCAATCTGTCGTGTTTCCATCTCATCAGCTCTCAATAATACACAACTATTTTTGCAGGCCCATGCTCAAAATGAGCCTTTTATTCTTCAAAACGTCTTCATTTTCATCTCATCTTTACTTCCATCTAGTTTCTCTACTTTCCTATCCTTAATTCCTGCCAAGAAACTTCTTAATGATCAAAATGCATAGGATTACATCTGATGTTACTTTTGTTACTTCATTGCTGCTTCACTATGCATCTTGCAAGAAAACCAAAGTATGCTTAGAGTCATCTTACTGATTTCTCATCAGAAAAAGTTCTGCTTGAGTAAATTTGAGCACCACATTCGACAAAAGCATTTTGGAGCGTGTTAGAGAGGTATCACGTTACGCTACAGTACAGTGAGGATGGGTGGCCAGCTCTTTCCCTTGATGCTATTTACTGCCAGCCTCATGGCCTGCACCCGTTTACTGATGGGTGGAAAGAGGACAGAGAGAAATGGGCATGGGAGCATTTTGAACCTAGACTGTCTGCAAAGTGGATATGTGCTCTGATCACTATGCCAGCTGTCCCTCTAAATATATTTCATGACCAAGAATAGGATGTAGCTAGCATAGGGCTCTTCTTGTCTCAGTTAATGGTGATGAACAGTCTGCATAGCTACGGCATCAAATTTCGTTTTTGTAGAATGCCATCTTTGAAATCCAAGATCAATAAACTTGATCTGATCTCGCTCCTCTTAGCCTTTCCCTTCCTTCTTTCTTCCTCTGTTGAGGCATTGTATAGGCCACCATGGCCTTTCCCCAACTTAACTCACTAAAAAAATGACCATGATTGCCCGTCACTTCACAAGCGCAACTTCTCAAAATGATTTAAGTTTTTGGAACTTAGGTTTACAGTCAACTCAAGTTGCTCATATATTATAAGTACAAATTACGTGATGAAAATAAGAGCAGAAAGATCTTCTTTGATCGACTCCAATTGTCATCAGTGTACTTTAAGATGTGAAGCAAGGAACTTACAGATGCCCAGCCACAACCAGACTTCTTTGTAGGATTGACAAGTTTTTTGCAATACATTGCCCAGGATGATGGTGAGCTGAAAATTTGCCCTGTTTCACTCCATCTTATTTGACCATCCGGTAACAAGTCACCTTCAAACTTTTTCCCCTGAAGATAAATTACATAAAAATGATTAAACAAGTTAAACAAAAACTTGATATGAAGGTCACGATGAACACAACCAACAAGAATTAATCAAATAAAATAGATTGAGATAATATGGTTGGTGAGTTTTTCAAAGTAGGATACTTCAGTGACACCTCTAGTGGCAGAACGTAGAAAACATTTTAATGTTTTCCAACAAAGGTTCTGTGCATCATTAGCTTTTTTAACTTTCATTCTACGAAATAACCATCCTTTCTACTTTGTAGATTTTAACCAGTTGTATTGCATTTTTAGGAATCCCCAGTTTCAAGGTGTGCGCATGAAACTGGTCCTAAAAAGCTGCTGTTCGATTCAACCCACATGGACGATTCTTGCCTTGCTGTCTTGTTTAATGTGCAGAGAACACGGAGTCAGAGAGACGACGATTAGCGCTGTTGTGCTTGAATGACTGACTAACTGACTTATTGAAATGAAACACATGTTTATATAGGCGAATAAGAAAGAGCTAAAATTACCAAACTCATCGAATAAGAATAGGAGCGGAAGATTGATTGTGAATGACGCAAGCAGATGAATGGATGATGAGCTGATCGGAATTATGACAGGAAATAACAATTGATTGGATGAATAGAATTGTATTGTTAAGCAAGGTGGTAATGGGGGGCATGGATAGCGAATGAGGGTAAGAAAGCTCACATTGATGAAAGTAACTGTTGTCAGATTCCACTAGTAGGCTAGATAAAGGACCTTCATGAAAAATATTCCTATTGCATAAGAAAATCCTCTCTCAGTATTTGCATTATTATTATAATTATCAATAATTTCGGATTATTATAATTATCAATAAGTTTTGGCTCAACTCATTCACACCCTTTCCAAGTTTCACTGCCTAATCCACGAACTCTATCTCACAAATCATCATTCATCCCTAGAACATGCAACTTATGGAACGTCTTGCCTTCCTTTTGCTTTCCTGAATCCTACAACTTGCCATCTTTCAAATCCAAGATCAATTAACTTGATCTGATCTCTCTCTCCTGTTAGCCTTTCGCTTTCTTCTTTCTTCCTTTGTTGAGGCATTGTATAGGCCACCATGGCCTTTCCCCAACATAACCCACTAAAAAAAAATAATAAAAAATAAAATGCTTATAAAGGTAGGTCAAACAAGCAATAGCAGTGAGGAGATCTTACCAAGTAATCAATTGAGAGCAACTTCTCACCAGCCTCAAGAATACTGTCATCAATCAACATCTGCATTGTCACTCCTCTTCCCGTCAATAGAGAGCCTCTTGCTTTCCTTCCCTTTTTAACTGGCCTCTCTTTCTCACCACCGCTTACTTCACCAGTCTCATCATCGACCTCTTCACCTTCATCCTCATCTTCCTCGTTGTCACTTTCTTCCTCTGCCTCTCCGATAAGTCGGTCATCAGTGAACAGATTTTCTCTCGCTTCTGTGTAATCAACAAATTGATGGATTGAAAAGAATGTGGCAGTAAATGTGATTATGTTTATAATGAGAAAACATTTGCCAAACAGTGGTTATAAACCCTATGGGGTTTTTACTGTTTGGCTATCAATGGTTTCAAAGTTTAAGAACTGCTTTTACTGCATTCGCATGGAGACCACTTATCTTGAACACTTTAAGAACTTGGACTTCATCTTCTTAGACTTTTAAAATCTTTTATCTCATAAGATTTTAAAAAATCAGGGGTTGAAAAACTTGTATGTCACTTACCATGAAATGTGGAGGATACCCTGGTCTTACACTACCCTGACAACCATTGAGGTGCAAAAAGGCACCCTATATTGTGCGAAATAAATCCAGGAGCGACTCAAACAGGTAGAGGGTAAATATCCTAGCATGGACGGATTAAAAAATAACAATCTTCGTTTCAAATATGCATTAAGAGTTGCGAATTCATCTTTAAAAATGTTACTGGGTAAACATACCACGGGGCTAGTCTGTGTAACGATTGATGTGTTATCCATGTCGTGTTCTCCTACCAAACTCTCCCAGGTTTGAGCGAAAGCTCACAATTTAAAAAAATGTTCCCTGCATAGCTGATTCTCGATTGAGATCTACTTTAAAGTCCGCTTCAAGATCTTACTCTGTATATCCTGATCAACCCTAATAGGACTAATCACATGGTGCCCTTCACGAAGGCCTAAGCCATAGTGCTCACTACACTACTAATATATGATAATTCGCTTTCCTCCTTTATAAAAATAACTCATCTAATATTTCAACTCTAAAATAACGCTCTGCTAACTCTACTAAAAGAAAAAGGCGACAATTAGTTGATAACATACCCATTTTCAAGGAAAAGACTTTACTGATCTGTTTATGAGGTCGGCTACCGTAACTTGGATTGAATAGAAACAAAAGCAGCCTCTCTATCAGGATGAGGCATGTTTAAAATCGATACACCCCTGCAACTTTCCTCCTCACTTTTTCTCCTGACGCAGAAATGCTTGGTCTAGATATAGCCCGACCAATTCATAGAAGCTGAAGCCCGTCTCGATACGTTATATATCTATGAATCCCCAGAGTCTGAGTTAGCAGATGAAACTTAACGCAAATGGCAATTTTTCTAGAAGAGACTCCACACGGAATCCACCCTCAGCTAAACTTTCATTTGGAGTGAGGAGTGCCGCCAGTTGTCTGCAATTCCAGGCGTAAGAATCACGAGTTGTGTTTAAATCGAGAGGAAAAACCTGGACACTGCTAGATAAGCAAAAACATTTCTCAATTTTTAAATGTCCACCTTAAGTTAGTTAGTAGATGGACCTAGTTAGTAGTCCACCTAATCGGTTTGTTTGTAGATGGACGGCCCCTTGTAAACCAGCACTGCTGAATGGGTTACCGTCCTAAAATAATTGAAAGTATTATTACTATTATCATTTGACATCTAGGTAGGATCGTGTATAAAAAGGAGCATTTGGCATAGTAGCTAGAGCACGTCCACTCAGAGGAAGGTGCGTGTCGAGGCACACTTTTGCATGTTTCACTTCACCCTCCTGCTTCCATCCAGCAGTAGCTTGCGTGAAGCAGAGGTTAGGATACGACGAGGGAAGGAGCTGCTCAGCCTACCTCACAATGCTGCGACTCAGAATGTCTTCTCTCTAACAAAGTACTCCCCAACGCTCGTTTCTACCACACGAATCAACTCTACTTTGCTTCATTAAGTGTACTTGATATCAATGCACCTTAACAGCTCAAGGTGCACCCATCAAGAGCTTAGACCCTGCTAGCGTATTTTGTCTGCTCAAGAGCCAAGACTGGTGTCAAGTGAAAAGCTAAAGATTGGCATGCGCAAATGAGATCAAGTGCATAGCAGACATTGACTTCTGGCGTAGCAGAAGCTAGTGACATAGCTCTGAATCCAGGAGCGGAGTTTAAGATGGGGCTTCCCGTTGCCTCTATAACCAACAGCTTTGTTCTTGTCAACCGTGCAGTATTCAATCCCACAACCCGTTTTACTAGTGCACACACTTGGTCACGAAACTATCACATCAATACAAGGCACAGACAAGTAATGCAATATTTCAAACTGAAGAACATGTTTTAATACGATTGATTGGCATACAAATTACTATGAGGGTTGACGCGTGCTAGATATTCACAAAGTTCAGGTATCTGTGCAGTGCTTTACGCATTTCAGGCTTGCAACGGAAGGCGACGGCAAAACAAAAGTCTTAAACAATGAAGCAATACTATAAATTTGCAAAGAACAGGTGGTAATTCTCTATTTCAACGTTGCGCTCAATTTCGACTCGAACAACTTCCCCCTGAGTCTCTGAGTAAAACACTTCTAATGATTTCTACATAGCACCCGAAGTTAGATTTGTGGACACTGGGGAGCTTTCAGTTGATAGAATATCGTCCAGGTCCTTCTTCCCGCTGTGACCGTACCTCGCTAATCCTATGCCTGGAATTACAGAGAGCTTGCGACTCTCCTCATTCTCAGTGAAATTTTAGCTGAGGTCGGGCGTGAACCAATTATCATACGATCAGTGCGTAAGAATCTTACAACCGAGCTATTTTGGAACCGAATTGAAATGCACTCGAAGGTCAATTCCATCAAATGCTCCTATAAAGGTCCAAAAAAGTCCCATTGTGGGAAAATGGTACAGCACTTCATAGAGCACAACTAATAAGGATTAAAATTGTATATATTGTAGTAATAAAAGCTAAGAACCTACACATGTAGACATACATGATTAACATAAAAATTGCTAAGAACATGAGGAAATAGCGGTAAGCAAACTGTATCAAAATGTGATCAAGATTAGAGGTGCATCTCTTGACAGGCAACAACTTCAGGAAAATGATTGTCATAAATCAGTAGGTATTGATACAACTAGTAGTCTGCTACAGTCTCGGCATGTCCAAGCCAACGACAGGCTAGAAGGCAAACATAAACGAAATATATCTGTTTAGCGCATCCTAGTAGCTGGCAAGTACGTTTGCCTCCCTTACTGTCTCTTAAAATCTCAACTTCGTGCAAAATGAAGACACCTTGGTAACGGAGACAATCATCGACCTTTAAGGCAACAATAGGTTGATAATTATGGAAAAATATCGAAAAAAGCTCGACATAATTACTGTGCGTATTTTAAGGAAAAGATGTTTTGGCAGGAGCATCCATGCCAACATAAACTGGTTTGGCGGCAGATTGGATTGCTCGAGTTGCTAGGTATGAAAGCAGGCCTTGAACGGTCAAACTTTGACGCAGCATGATGTCCTTGTAAGTCGTTGCTTCGGTCGCGTATGCGTTAGTGATTGCGTCTGCTTCGCTCTTCGCTTTCGTCCGCGTAATACGCGATTGTGTCTCCGCAGCCTGTATTGTGATGTTGGCTTGTGTTTCAGCCTCCCTCAATTTCGTCGTAGCTTCGGTTATAACACGAGGTCGTTCACTCAAGGCGATGTCGATATTCTGCTTTGCTGATTCCTTTTCCTTTATCACAGTCTCATATTTTGAGGGCCTTTGAATATCATTCACCTGAAAAGAACGTTAAGTATTACGTGTAGTGATATCCCTAAGAAACGGCATTCAAAGAGAAAGATAACTTTTGCAACTGGCGTGGGCAACACCTGGACTCATCGAAGAAATGAAATTCTAAGAGGAGGAATTTGAGAAAGTAAAAATCCTATCTACCTATTCAAAGCCAAACTCTAATAACAATAACAGTAAAAGTAAGAAGAATGTTTATACATGATTTACACTTCAGCTGCTGCTGTTATCAATATGTGTCCTCTGCCCTATGACTTGAACCATAGAGCCATAATCATAACAATTAAAATGAATCGCATAAAGATAATTAAACCAAATACAATATCAGCTCTGAACTATTTACGTTGAAATTCTCTTCTTAAAAAATATCAAACTAGAATATTTTAAAATTTTCTTTAAGTTGCTTCGCTAATCTTGTTCCCATTACCCTTCATTTTGCTTGGAATCTATAAGACGTATGCGTCAGTCTCCATAGGATTGTGGTTATGATCATGGTCAGCCACTGTCGGCCCACTGCAGGGCGAGGTAGGAATACATTTATATATACATATATAATAGATTCCGTTAAGATTATTTAGTATATGTTTAGCTGAAGATATATATATATATATATATATATATATATATATAGTATAAGTATATGCATAAATGCAAAAAGCTAAGTGCACATTGATAGCTTGGAAGCGGCACGGAGATGTTCAATACCTGGACATCGGAAACTATGCCATGTAAGATAGCAAAGTCGGCAGTGAGTTTGTTGAAAATGGTTGTTTTGAATTGGGCTCTCTCTGTCTGGAAGCGCGTAACATTGAATTCACTGCACGAGTCATGAATAGCAGATGAAGCGACATGCCTTCAGGTAAAAAAAATACCAGGTAAAATTTTACATTCAAACAAGGGCGTATACGCAAAAAAAACAGACCAAAATGAAGGATTTTAGAAAGCCAAAATCATAATTTTCGAAAGTGCTTGCTAGTATGGGATAAAAAGACTATGAACGATCATTGAATTTGTTTCTTTGAAGCCATCTTTCAGGGTACCATTCGATAAGGAATATGAAGTCAAATTTTGCTAGGTTGAATGCAAGCTATTCAAAACTTGCCATCTCTAATGAATTTCTACATCCCCTTAATTTCTATAATATCTTATCCAGATACAAAGTTGTGAACTTTAACATGGCTACCTTTGATTCTTCAAAATATTGAACAGAAATTGTTGCTTTCTGCATGCAGCGGAAAGAAGCTGACAATCTCGGACGTAAAGTGAAACAAAATAAATTACATCCGCCATCATGTGCAGCGTGCGGACTCCAGTCGCAAGGATGGTGGCTTAGAGTCCTGCATGTATCACAATGAAAATACCATTGATAAGGAAGGCAATGGATATAACCTAATCAAATCCACTTCCCTAGAAGAACTCAGAACCCTGTTTCTGGTTTCTACCAGGCTCGAAATCCAGTATGCGATGAAGTTTTATTCAGTCATTATGTGTCAGTATTTGAAAAAGGGTGGTGAAAAAGTAGATTGTCGCCAATAATCGATGAAGAGCATACTAAAATACGGAATAAGTTCAACTGAAAAATATTATACGCATTTCAGCCATGAAAATACATCAAAGAAAAAGTAGCACTCTCTTGGTATATCTCCTTGCTTGAAACATAGATTCTCTTTAGAATAGATAAGGAAACCAAGATATTTACAGAGAAAGGTGCGACTCGAGAGATCATAAGCAAGAGTCAATACAATGAAGAAGAGAAGAAAGAGGAAAAGAGAATGAGAAAAGAGAAAAGAAGAGACGAGAAAAGAGAAAAGAAGAGACGAGACAAGAAAAGAGAAGCAAAGAAGAGAAGAGAAGAAAGCTAAAACTGTTGATAGTTTGAAATAGAACCATGCGCACCTAAGAACTTGGACGTATCTTGCATGGTTCTGGAACTGCAATATGAGTGACTTGATCCTCTTTTCGTTTACTTTGTATTGGAATTGTACACTGAGAGTGATTGTCAAACCATCTTTATTCAAACATTTCAGTTTATTGAATGTTATAGTCTTAAAGACCTTGGGAAATTTGATGAACTCATATCCAGGCGTGCCAACATGAAGTCCTTCCTGGAAAACGTCATTTCCTAGTTTGTTCTGGTGAATGTCATACTTTATGCCAACTATGGTAAAAAAATCAAACTTCAGCAAAATTTGAAAAACTGAGCAAACATCTAATTCTTCAAGCATCTTTAGAAGTAATCATTCACACCCTTTCCAAGTTTCACTGCCTAATCCACGAACTCTATCTCACAAATCATCATTCATCCCAAGAACATGCAACTTATGGAACGTCTTGCCTTCTTCTTGTTTTCCTGAGTCCTACAACTTGCCATCTTTCAAATCTAATGTAAATAAACTTGATCTTATCTCTCTATCCTCTTAGCTGCTCGCTTTCTTCTTTCTTCCTTTGTTGGGGCTTTGTATAGGTCACCATGGCCTTTCCTCAACATAACCCACTAAAAAAAAAAAAAAAAAAACTGTATACCCTTGGCACTACTCACATGGGGAAATCTAGCAAGGATGAATATAACAGAAAAAGATGTTCTGTTTCAAACAATGAATAGGTATCATCATAATCATCATCGTAACCACCGTCATCATCAAAGTAGCTTGTGTTGGCATGCTTTTACAATTTATAGCTTCCTCTGGGAAAATCACTCCAAACTGCTGTGGCTTTAAGATCACTGAACAGAATTACTGCCAGATCCAATTTTTAGAAAATTCTTTTGTGAAATTCTTCAAACTTTTGAGGTTGGTGGGGTCAATAAACTCCTATATATTCCCCTAAGCGTTGCTTAAACATCAAAATAAATCAGATGAGGTGAAAATTCAAAGAAATTTGCCTATATTACTACGAATTTTAAACAGTGGACCGAGAAATGTTTTAATGTACTGAGCTCCAGAGAGTGACCTTGAATGAAATGGCAAAGCAACCCTATTCTGACTTGGGTGTTATTTGTGGGAATCAGACTAAAGAGAAGCAATTCTCCTTATATATAAGAATCAATCAGCAATAAGAATCACCATGTTAAGAGCTTAACTTTACTACTTGGCATACCAACTATTAATTTTGCAGGTTCTGCGTGCAATTATTCCAGCTGATTCATTTGTAAACATGTTACGTTACCCACGTCGATATAACATATCAAGAACTGCAAGTAACCTCTTTCAAACATGCTTATTTCCTTCTAATTAATGTTCTTTGATCTGAAAGATGTATTTCCAAGATGAATGGGCATTAAAGTTGGCCTTCAGTTCATAAACAACTCCTCGCGTCCAAGAAAATGGCCTGGCATCTAGTGATAACAGGTTTGGAGCATTTTGGAATGTTCCATCACAACTCTGAGCTTGCACCAAAAGGCGTGCTGCCTAAAAACGAGCTCGCATTTGGGCGAATTAAATTAATCAATCAAACTATGAAAGAAAATTCATTACTTTTACTCAAACAGATTTGCTGTATGATACAAAAGGCCTTTCGCTGTAGGCAGTTATGAGCCCTGGCTAAAATCAAAACTGTGTGGTCATACCAGAAACGACTACTCCCCTTCCACACGGATACTTGATTGGATTCTGATGGGCTGAACCATAAATCGCCGCGATTCTATCCGGTGAGGGTCTACTTGTCTGCATAAATGTATGTGCAATGGACAAAGGCAGAACATTTCACTTCAAAACGAACGAAAAAAAGGAAGGGCCTAAGTTTGCGTACACACCCTCTGCTGGTTCTAGCTAACTCTGACGGAGTTTCAGGAAAGAAAATCATTGCTTTTTTACCTTCTTCAGTACTGAGCCTTTTAAACGAGCTTCCAAGTAGGCCAATGATTATAGCCAGTATGGCTATAATAACGCCGGCAACTATCTTCGTAGACGTCTCCATTTCGCTGCAAACACTTAATAAGTTTGCAGAGCAGATAACTCTCTCTTTGTGTACATTCGCAGCACTCCTTCATGTGATTGTTCGCCAGTTTTACGACGGGGGTTGTCAAGTCACTTGCAAAAATACAAATCCCTATATTGCATCAGTCGATAGTATGTAAACATATACGATCAGTGACAAACTTGTGAATTTATCAATGCTTTGAGTATTAATTCTCTATTTTACCATCAACAGCCCTTTATGCTGTGATAAGGGATGATGAGTAACATTAGATGCTCAAGCAACCCCCGTCTCATTTTCGAAGCAATCCCAGTGGTCAAATATTCAAAAAATGCTGACATAGGCAATGTGTTCAATGAAATGCAGGCACCAGCAAGTTTGCTACATTTGATTGAAGCCCGTTCCTCGTTAAAAGGAAATGCTTCGTTGGCGTTTTTATCAAATGCATGTGCCAGCATTATATATTAACTGCGATCTCTAGGTAGAATCTTTTCCAGACACCAGCAATTATACAATGTTTTTCAATTCTTCTTTTCAATAATTAATTTCTTTAAGGAGATTCCCTGTAGCAACATGAGTATTCCTTTGCAAGTGATGTTTTGGAGTTGTTTCCATGGTATCTTCATCTTCTTTTCAGGAGCAAAGCGATATATTCGAGAACATTCGAATATTCATAATAGCTCGTCTTTCCTCTTTCTTTGGCGCACTATTAAACATAGATATTCATCAATACTGGTATTGCTTCTCGCATCCTCTCCTCTGGCAAAGCAAACTTTGCTTTGCATCAGATGATACGTGCTAGGGTCACACCAGAAATAAGTGATTCAGCAATCGAAGAAGGCCAGCAAGTAAAGCGACGCTTTGAAATGACACCCATTACAAAGAGAGCAAAGATTTTCATTTTTGGCGGATTTGTTCTTACCATCGCTGCCATAGCTTTGATAGTAAATTCGTTTTCAGCTCTAGAGTACTACGAGGTAAATAAGGACTTCTCTTCGTCTGTATGAATTCCTTACAGTCGTGACTTGTTTCAAACACGATATGCAGAGTATGACTTAGTTCAAAATATGTCGCATGTGTCGAGAAGTTTTACTACCTGCAACGTTTCATTTCAGATGGGTTTTGTCAAAGAATCCTTCACCGGCAAGGTGGATAGAAGCAAAGTGTATTTTGGAGGCCGCCATTACCTGGGCTTTCAACATTCGTTCAAGAAATTCCCACGAGATGCTCAATTTGTCGAGTTCAGTATCATAATTTTCAATGCAGACAAACTTGAGGTATGGGCATTCAATGATCTATTTCTTGGCTGTGTTTTCCGCCTATCGTTATGTGCTTTCCTTCTAAGGTGTCCATCGTGGACAGTAGGAAACGAGTAGCATTAAATCTGAGTGGCCTATGGTATAGAACAGGCAATCTGTACCTAATGCTTTAAAGCTGAGTTGAAGTCCCTCTTCAAACATCACCATCTATTTAATTCATTGCAAACAGATGAAAAATGGGAGGGGTATGTCCCAATAAGGTTTTATAGGGACACGGCTCCAGGCTCCACGCTTTTCGTAACCCAGAAGGGGGGTCCCGCACCTAAGAGATAAAAGATGCATTGAAAAGATCTTTGCTTTTAGACAGAAGAAAGTAAAGAGAAGAAAAAGAATCGAGAATGGTTTTGGTTAGCAACAAAGTTTCAAACTATGGCCCCACAGATGATTTCGGCCCCTAGACCGCAGTTCCTATAACCACCAGTGAGATTACCTTATCCGTACTACTCGTGTGCTGGAATGACGACGAGCACTAATACCTAACTGGTGCCGCGATGCAGTGGTTGAGCACGCGGACTCATGACACAGGATCGTCAGTTCGATTCCTCCAAGTGTTACTTTCAAAACGGCATTGGCGAGGAAGGCAATGGGAAACCACCTCATTAAATCCCGTTCCCTTGAAAAAAACTCAAAGCCATTCCTCTGGTTTCTGCTAATCTCTAAATCGGGTATGAAACGCAGATACCGAGCCCGGAAACATGATCTTCTTCTTCTTCTCCGTTGTCTATTGAGGCCGTCAGTGCACCCACTGTTGCACATTACTCCTCCACCTCTCTCTGTCCTCCACTATTCTTTTGGGTTCTGCTAGTCCTTTTCCTGTCCACTGTTTCAGGTTATCTTTCCACTGTCTCCACGGCCTACCTCTGCTACTTTAAGCAGGGTACATGCTGTTTTCCTGCTTAGCATTCAGCATTTTGGGAAAGAGAACATGGCATGCAAGCACACAGTGCTATAAGATGGCCAGCCCCCAACTGTAGCTTTCACTGTGTTCGCAAGCTGTATGGCCCACAGACTAATTGTTAAGATTATAAGATTCCAGAACGAACAGATTGAAAAGACGTGTATGAAATCAAGAAATCAGCATCATAATTTATACTTGAATCGAATGAACGAATCGAAAGAATTTATATGACAGCAACAGAACGTCAACAGCATCGAGTGCCAAGCCACAGTCATGTACCAGCGGTAATGGCATTAAAAAATGACCGATAATGAAGTCGCGAGTCAATTAAGGCTCTTTGAGCTAATGAAACAGTGATGGGTGCCACCTTGCTCACCAAGAATGGCGAGGGAAGGAACTTTGACTTTGACTCTGCAGTCCTCTTCGTTCTTCTTCGATTTCTGTCTGACGTGATTGCCCGCCACAGTCAATCACGCCATTATATACATAACCTGTTGGCAGTCAACGTTTATCTCATCATCAGCTTTCTGTATTTGTCTTTATGAATTTACAAGCAGGAATGGTGAAGCGTGCAAGGATTTGCAAATAATTTGTCATGATCACTGTTCACTTTAGACTCTGTCATTGCGGCCCCGCCCATCTTGATCGGTCATGATGATGATGGTAGCCCCCTTCACACGGTGCGAATGAACCCTTCTCGTTTGCATGCAAAAGTCATTCAATATTGTGTTAATACAATCCGGGGTCCAACTCGGGTTTCTCTTTATACCCGCATACACAGATTAAAGACATGAATTCATTTCAAAGAATGGCGAGTAGAAGTTGAGATGAAAATGATGAAGTATCCAAAAGATGGTGACGTCGATAAAAATATTTGGTCAAGATCTAGGCTGGTATCTTCCATGTCAAGACCATCTATAATAAATTCATTTTCATCTCCTTCAAGAACATGAAACAAGGACAAGAAATAACATATGTCACGGCAATCACTTCGCCCCCCCCCCTCTTTTCACTTTATTTTGCACTTAATGCTATCATACACTAATTAACCCTTCAGTATAAAAGAATCGTGAATTTACAATTATAGCCCCTTAAGAAAGAACAACTAAAACCCTACTCCTAGCTTACTGTAATGCCAGGCGCACACTAGAGCATTTTGCTGTGCCATGAATGACACGTTGCTTTAAGAAAAATGCTTCCGTGGGCGGCGGAATTGAGAGCATTCAGTCTTCGCGGCATAATTTCCTAATATAGAACATGTTTGATCATTTTGGTCACTCGTGGCACTTTGCTTCCGTGTGCGTCGAACAGAAGTATTTTGCTTTCGACTGAACAAAAAAGTGCATTCGTAAGCAAAAGGTGTCAAATTCAATTTTTATCAAGCTTAAAACACATGAGAGCTATTAAACCATGAGCCAAATTATTAACGAAGCACTCCTTGAAGAAAAAATAGTGGATTTGTGGCTTGACTACCCATGTTTATATATATGATGCGAGATCCCAACATTTTAAAAACTATTAGAAGCGGGAGAAAGCAATGTCAGAAATGGCTGAAAAGCATGAGCGAAGTAGCAAGTCTGAACCAAGTTCATTAATTTTCTTGAAACTATGTTGATATATCTTAGATCGATTTAAATGTTATTTCTGCTTTTATATACCCAAACGTATATAATTAGATAACTCGGTGAAAGCTAAATTGAAACGTTTTGTAGGTCGAGTGGACAGATCTCGTTTCGAACTTATCCCATTGGCTCCCAGGGTATAGTTTGTTCATGATCTTGAAGATCACAAAATTTCGATCGTAACAGAAGAGACTTTCTACGTTTAACCGAGAAGCTGACCGGTTATCTTCAACCCTTCCTATCATTTGAGCACGCCCTGTCTTGAAGAAGTCCCCTCTTGCATATATCTAATGGTTTTGCAATAGACCTGTTTCCCATGACTTTTATCGACTTTGGTGAAAAATTCAAACACCACTCGAATTTTTGACTCACAGTAGAATTTCATTCTATCCACTTTGCTGGCAACCCGTCTATAATAGTTCAACACGTATCCTATATCGACATTTCACAAGCTTAATCTCCCTTGCAGGTCTTCTTATCAGGTGCATTGCTGTACTTTTTGAACAAAGATGAGCTGAAACTTCTCCACGATGCGTATGACCTTGGTTACCGTCCAATCATAGAGAAGACTTCACTGCAAGCTATCAAAAACGCTGCGCCGAAGTTCTCTGTGAGTGAATACCGGCTAGAGAGAGAGAAGATAGCCAAGGACTTAGCAAACGCTGCAAGGCATGCTCTTGGTGGGATTTGCTGTCCGAAAGACAATGATACCTATGGAGCAGAACCCGGCTGTAAAGCCTATTCAACATGTACCGATGCTGATAAGGGGGTATTCTGCGTTATGAAGTAAGTTATTAAATGCTCCATTCTGTATAGCATATCATCAATATGATTGAAAAGTGGCAAATGAACTTCATTATCGTCATTATTATGATATACTTTGTGATATAAATACTGGGCGTTCTCATAGCTGAATTCCTATCACAACAAGCGGACAAAACCCTTGATCAAGGACCACTTGAAGTCATCATGTTTGCTTTTGTATTTACTCCTATCTTCTTTATTTCTTTCATTGTTCGTCTGATTTTTTTTTGTCATATATATATATATATATGTCATCAGTCATTATCACCGATGAAGCCCTCACAAGGCGAAACGTCTGAAGTAATCGATCAATAAATTTGCCTTTAAAAGTAGCCTATTTTATATTCACATTTTATCTGAGGCATGGCCACACACAAATGTTCAGCATATATATATATATATATATGTATCTTTTCATTTATCAATTTTTCTTTTCTTTTCGTTTCGTTGCAACAACAGAACCTTCATTATCAAATTCATATTGATTAAAATCGTATTAAAATCTTGTTGATTAAAATTGTAGAAGTTGGTTACTCAGTTTTGGTACTTTGGCTGACAAAGGTTTACTCCTAGGCACTTCCAGCTCGAGCACGTGAGCATAACAAAAGAACAAGAAGAACGCTTTCTCAAGAATGTTCTAGAGCAAGAGAAGTACTTCACAGAGCAGTTCAAGCAGCAAGAGAAGGTAATTACCATAAAGAGTTGCCAGTATTGTTATTCCTCCCTTGAACCAAGTAACAGTTGCATATGGGGGACTTGCATTTTGCTTCTCTAGATGCATTTCAAAAATCAAAATTAGAATTAGGGTTGTGAGCTCTAACCCTATACGTGTCAAACTAAAAATACCGTTTTTGAGGAAGGCAATGGAAAGCTACTTCATACACTCCGCTTCACTAGAAAGAACTCAGAGCCATATCTCTGGTCTCTGCTACGATCGATATCCAGTATACGGTTAAGTTTTTTAGTTCCTCTTTTGTTAGCATAAAACTATTAAAATACGCGTTTCATTTCATTTCATATTAACACGATACTTTCACGGCAAATATAAAAAATGCCAAATAGATACAGCTACAAAGTTTTTGCTAATTTTACCCATTCATGTGTCATCAGTGCAGCTCAAATCAGCTTGAATGAAGTCAAAATGCTTTTGTATACCCACCAAGATTGCTCAAACCACCGGTGTAGTGAGCTATGCATAGTGAGAAACAGGTGTAACGGCAAACACCAGAATGTACAACACCCCACTACAATCACGGAGTGTCTATCACACAGGATTGCACAGAGTCTCGCCGAATTTCGGAGATGTGGTCTGGGAACACCAGACTGCTGTCTCGTCATTCTTAGGCTTCATCAGTCGTTTATACCCGCGAAACCTATTAATGTACTATATACCGCCTTCAGCTGATCTTCCAAGGATTTGTCCATGGGGCTTATGTCCTTAGATGTGTATTTTCTGAAAACAGGCCTCCGATATTTCTTAGTAGGTTGTTCAAAATCTTCACAGCACAAAAGCAGAAGCAATTTCTCTTGTTAGCTCAAAGCGAGATCTTAAGACCTGGGCGCGTAAAAGTTTCAAGTTATATCATTAGAGATCTGAAATCGGGGTTCGAATCTATATCTAATCTTTTTCAGAGCAGCCTCTACTTGACAACTTTTTGTGAGTCGTCACAATTTTATAGTAAATACGTGTTTGAATGCCAATGCAAGCATTCACCAAGGACTCAATGACGCAAATCATAGACAAAACCATGCAAATAGGTAAACCAGAAATCGCTTTGCCTTAGATACGCAGAGAGCTGACTTTATATTTGAGAAAAGGAAATATTTAATGGTTTTGAGTCAACCAGTGACTAGATGAGATCCTTAATTCTTTTTACTCTCTTCAGGTGCCGCAAACTTTGCTTGAGTACCCTACTTCTGTCGATTTGAGGACAATTTTTTTACCGCAAAGGATGCCAACAGCTACTGTTTATCTTCTAGATCGAGAGAAAGAAAACGGAGCAGGAGAAGAATCTCATACTTAATAAAGTTGCCGAGGTCACACAGCAAGCGGTTGCGAAAGCCGTGTACATAAAGGCCACTGCCAATGCCGATGCACGTGCCGTAAAGGAGGGCGCTCGAAACAGCGGTCTAAACCTCATTCACTCACAACTGAACATAACCAACGCAACGCATAAAGCCTCACTAGACTACATACGAACGCTCCTCAATCACAAAGGGGTTTCTTTGTACGTCGGTTATAATTCACTGATTGCACGGGAAGGAAAGGTGTGAACAAAATCAAAGCACACACTACTGAAAACGAGGCGAATGAGAATGGTGTTCGAATGATGGAGTCAAGAGAGGCGCTTGTACAATAGGCACATCTCAAAATGTTTTCATTCTGATGAAGAGGCAAATCGACAATATAAGTCACATACCACTGTACCTTATTACAATGGTACGGCGTAACTGGGACGACACCATGAGAATCGAGATTATGTGACTGCCCATGGCTTAGAAAATACAAGGGGAAGTGATTGGGCTAAATTAAGTTATTAAGAATACAAGGTGAGAAACAAATTTCACGTACAAACAGACAAGGGTAAATAGAGCCGTAGCTTGTAACCAAATACACGTCAAGATTCACGGTAATCAAAATCCATCAAATTGGCCATAAAAATTTCAGACTGATGCCAAGTGTGTGATTTTTGTCTCCCATCTTTAGGAAGGTGGGAAACGTGCAAAATAGCTGTACAGCAGAATAGCATGTATTGCATCGATGTAAGAAATATTTTTAGCGTGTAATTAGATAATTAGCAACCAGCAGTTAGAGTGTAGTGAATTCGTAATGTAAATTAGGATTTGGCTGATGAATTATGATTGTGCACTCGACTTTGAAATTTTGAATGGAAGGCATCCAGCAGTGAAATCACAGACCTCTATGCATGGTCCAATTTTAAGATCAGAGAATTTAAGAAATTTGCAGATGAATAAGAAAAGGCATCGTTGTCCTTTTCAGACTCCCTCTTTTGCGATCATAGTAGTGAATCCAACATAAAAGTTAGTGTTCTTGTGGTTCAGCAGTGTTCTGATGTAATCCAGTGATTTTTTGTGAGTTTCGTTCGTCATGTTCACAGCAGTATAGATGGCTTGCAAGCCAGAATTACGTGCTCCTTCAAGGGTAGCCTTTGATGCAGCATCTGCCTGCGCCTTTATCAATCCTGATCTTGCATTGGCACTTTGTGCCACCTCAAGGGCATGATTCCCAATTTTCTTTTTCAAAAGTTCCGTCTTCTTGCGTTCAACCTGAAGAATATTCATTTACTTATTAATTAAGATGTCAAAATGAACGAGTGCAGAGAAGATCTGGAAATCCTCAAAGCATCCTCTTTGATCATTCAATCTGAAATTCAGCGTAAAATACAGCACAACTAGTCGAAAGACGACGGCACCGAAAGCTCAAGCCATAAAGAAGACAGGTGCAGTCATGTAAAAGAGGCGAGTCGTCGTGGCAAATAATCTGCATCTGTAACAAAGTACATGGAGCAATGCTGAACAACTTTGATGCCATGGAAAGTAGATGCAAGACTACATAGTCCTTATGGAGCAATGGCGGCATGGAAAGGGAGATTTGGAATCCGAGTAAAATCTCGTTTACAATAATCTATAGTTAGACCACAATAAGGGTCAGCATGTGATGTGAGGTTTAAACGCCGTGGTGCAAAAAGGATCCAGCTTTGCATCTGAGAAGTCCAAGGTGGGATGTAAACATAAATGCCATAATATTCACTCTCGTTGAAGCTTCCGTTTGCTTGTCTTTTCCTTTCTCAACATTGTTAGCTCGAGGTGTGAGAGGATTGTTGAAGTAATGAAGAACATTGCAGTCCACATTGTGGCCCACCATACTGTCTGATGTGGCCTACGCTGAGGTTGAAATGAATAGAGGACTTTATTTTGGGTTGTAAAAAATTGCCTTAAAAATACTGCAGACCGACCAGCATGGACAGGCAATCCGAGAAACGGCGGTGAGAGACTCGAAACCAGATGACTCGAAAGTCTCGCACAAAGAAGCCGGTGACTCCTTAACATTGTTCTGATTTGTCTGATTTGTTATGTTGCATGCGTTAGATCTTAAATGACTATGTAATGTAATTTGGCCTAAATCTGAAAATGTACCTTCTTGAAAAAGAATAGACAACCACGATCTAGACGACCAACCGTTAATAAGTGATGAACCAACCGTTAACTAGTGATGGACCAACCACTAATTAGTGATGGATCAACCGTTAACTAGTGATGGACCAACCGTCAATTAGTGATGGACCAACCGTTAATTAGTGATGGACCAACCGTTAATTAGTGATGCTTGAATAAGACAAAGAGGGACGGACCTGCTCTTGCTGCTTGTAGTTTTCCGTATCTCGCTTCTCTCTCTCTATCACCCTCTGTAGAAACTTCTCTTCTTGTAGATCTGTAATGTCAACCTCTTCCAGTTGAAAATACTTGACAAATGCAGACAGACCTTTTGTACAATTGCTTCTACGGCATTCAGAAAGGCAGTCATATTTTTTACAACTACTGTAGCAGCATGTTCCTCCCAGTGAAATCTTTGCTGCCCTGAAAAGACCTTTCGCCACTTTTGTTCTCTCCTTCCTGTACTCATCAACACTGTACTTGGTTGCAGCATCTTTAATGGCAGCTCCAACTGTATTGCGGAGTACAGGTCTGTAACCTAGATCATATGCATCATGCAATCGCTTCAGATCCTCGGGCATCAGGAAATACTGTAAAGAGCACGATAAAGTAACGGTCAACTTGTCTTTATTGAAGAATTCCATTTTCTGGAATGATTCAATGTGAGCATCAGCTGGGAATTTTTTGAATGTGTAATCAACTCCAATGAAATGCCGTCCACCCATGTAAACTTTACTCCGGTCCACTGTTCCTGTCGACCTTCTCTTTGTGAATCCCATCTGTTTGGAAAAAATTATGATCACATCATAAGAGGAGTTTTTTAGAAGAAAAATTATTCCACAATACTAGTAAATTAAAATTCCTTCCCTAGTCCTATCTATCGCTTTAGGCTAATTTCTCATTGCTCCATGCTCGCATTCCTCAGATCCATTTTGTCCGTTCACACTGCTCCGGGTAAATTTGAAAACGCCATGAAAACGATGAAGTGTTCACATTGCTCGGCTCCAGATAAAAGGGAAATGATATGAAAATGATTCCATTCTCTCTCTCTCTCTCTCTCTCTCTCTCTCTCTCTCTCTCTCTCTCTCTCTCTCTCTCTCAGGGTCTCTCTCTCTCTCTCTCTCTCTCAGGGTCTCTCTCTCTCTCTCTCTCTCTCTCTCAGGGTCTCTCTCTCTCTCTCTCTCTCTCAGGGTCTCTCTCTCTCTCTCTCTCTCTCAGGGTCTCTCTCTCTCTCTCTCTCTCTCTCTCTCAGGGTCTCTCTCTCTCTCTCTCTCTCTCTCTCTCTCTCTCTCTCTCTCTCTCTCTCTCTCTCGGTGTCGCAAGCTTTCACAAGATTCAAAACTCTGTTTTGTGTTCCATTGTCCACTATTTCTTAGTCTTTTGGTTTATTTGTATCAATTTTGCAACAGGGTATTGTGTAGTCTTGGAAAGATCAGTGATGAGATTCTTGAGCATCTTATGGTCAGTGGTTCGAGCCCATCTTCAGCTAAATTTCACTTAGAGTGAGGAGGGTGGGCAGCTTTTTGTAATTCTAAGTGCAGGGAAAGCCAGGGCACTACGTGATAAGCAAAAAGCATCACAGTGTGCAAAAACCCATCTTCCGATGCTGGATAAAATGAACAAAAAATGCCTTTTAGCCAGAGCCATTGGGGTATATAAAAATAAATTTATAAATATATAAACATATATACTTATAAATGTATACATATGTAAATATTTATATACAGATATTCATTTATATAATCTTCATATACGTTTGTGAATATGTCCAAGAGACAAGTGATAAATCACCGAGAGTGCTCAGTAGTAGAACTAGAGCGAGTGATAGAAAAACGAAAGAGAATGAGTAGTATTAGATTAGAGATACAGATATATAGATATTAACGTCTGATTGAAAAATTTCTGGATACCGCTTAGCTTGCTTTAAACCCTTGAATCAGGGTAGATGGAGAAATAGATGAATTAGAGAAAGGTTAAGTCCGAGTCGAAACCGTTGAAAGTTGAAACTTCTCAATAAAGCGTACCTCATAATATTCCAAGTCTGCAAAAGACATAGGCACTAGGACCACGGTGAGCAACGCAGCCAAACTTAGAACAGTGAGACCACAGCATAAGGTTAGGCCTGTTGAAGAAGTTCCACCAATTCTGTCCATCGAACGATGATCGGTTTCGTCCAACAAAGTAATTCCAGTGTCTCCTTCCGCCTCAAGTATGCCTGGGACCAATTTTGTTGCAACTGCAGCCTGACGGTTAGGATCTGTATTTGAAACAATATCTAACGTGTGTCTGTTCATTGCAAAGTCCCATAGCTACAAGGAAGATCTTTGGCCATGGCTTTTGGCATGTTTACTGACAGCACTATCAATTGTCTGACATGTTGATTTGACTCATGACACACCTACATCAACTCAGCTTCTGGCATTCAGAAGATACTGACGCATAAAAAGGTCCCAAAGTCCGAAGTTAATTGGAAGGGTTCACGACAGGAAGTACATCCGTCCAATGAAAACCGACCACTCAACTGACTTGCTGGCTTTGATTTATTAAGGCATAGCATAATGCGATTCTATGGAGACCCCAAGGAGAGGCTACATATCACCATCTTCAAATTCGCAGTCTCCGCAGAGATGCGCAGCAGATGTTTCACGTACATGTCTTTTTGTCAAAACAGTTTCCACAGAGATTCTATCGACGGCATTGAGATGGATAGAATTGAAATTTTACAGTGGTTTCGTGAAATAGTCGTAATCGTGCTAACCTACACTTGTGAAGAGGGCAAAGATGATGATGATGATGATGATAATGATGATGATGATGATAATGATAATGATGGTGATGATTATGGTGATCATAATGATGATTATGATGATTATGATGATGATGACGATGATGAGCAAGGATGACGAACTTATCGCATTGTAAAAATAATTGCAACTAAGACATTGTAGGTCCCATTAACAGCGTAGCGGGAAAAGAAACGAAGTCACCTACAGCAGTTTCCACTGCAGACGGGATTTGGAAACAGTGCATGTGCTGTAATTTGCCTCACAGATAAGCAGGAGTTATTTGCTTCCTTCTGAATAATTTTCAAAGGCAAATGGTTTTGCGCCTTTTCCTCTACTCCCTCCAACTCAAGCACTTGGTCTTCTTCGCAAATGTACAATAAAATCTTTTCTCACCGCATTATAGACTAGGTTTTCTAGTCCCCTTAAATGATTCCTCTCTTTCTCCTTCCAGGAATTATTTGATATGTCTCAAGCAAAGGATCATGTTTTGTCCTGATGATCATGCATTCCAATCGGTTTGGCAGTGACCTCGGCTTTCTAATCCTTGTTCCCAGATCTGCCAATGTTCTATTTCCGGTTTCGCTTACCTAAGCACTTTTAAAAATTCATTCTTACGCAATTTCCTGCCATTAGTGACACCAGGGCTTAACCTATCTACCCTATAACCTCAGCTAGCACTTCCTGGTCTTTCCTTTTGGTGATGCACCAGAGTAAATTTACCTTTTGGTGATATTGAAGGAAGTATGTGATGCTATATTCTACTATGGCTTAAGATTTGAATTGCCTGGAAATCTTATTGCAGCCTCACCGCAGAAATCTTTTCCAGAGTGGTTCATATTCAATTTTTTGAGCAAATCTTTCCAAGCAAGGTTGTAGAATATGCTGTCAAATCATTTCCTTTGCTTGGTGAAACCAAACTATATTCTGAGCTCTCTGTGATTCATCCAGCCATCCACTGGTTGCATGCATGTATCATGTGTTGGGTGTCCTGTCTTGCAAAGCACAATGGTCCTGTGATTTTTGTTTGACGGACCAGAATATAAGTATTGCTGTGCAGCAGTTCAATTATCCCAACCTCTTATTGGAAGCTACCTAGATGACACTGTCTCTGAAACCGTGCTTCTGCTGGATGCCATTATCACTAAACAAGTGCCATCCTGTGGTGCACAGAGGTGTCTCTCAACTCTTAAGAGAGCAACAAATGTCTGAAGTCAGACTCAATACTTTGGGCACTCTTTCCATAGAAAAGAGCCTTATGAGAGACTTGGGTGACTCTAGTTAAAATTTGATTGACATGTTCAACCAACTGAAAAATGAAAGAGCTAAGTTTATCTGTAAACAGTATAGATGCATCTAAATTTGCACAAAGAAACAACCAGGTTGGATAGTATCTGCTTCTGCTTGCATCCAGTATTACCGTTCAATTACTTGGATAAGAAATATATCAGCTCAAAAATTGTTCATCTTGCAAGTCCATGAAATTAATATCTTTCATTACAAAAACAGTTTCACAAGAGATGGCTTAGCAGAATTGGTTTTTCCCATCAACAGAAAACATTGATCTTTGATAGCTGTAATTATTTGAGCCAAATTTTAACAACAAAGAAACCAGTTGATTAAAAATTTCAACTACTCTATTCCCTCTTTTCTCGGTATCTTGAATCTTATGAAATTTTTATCCTCTAGAAGTATGATTATGGAATATCAATTATCAGGGCGTGGTTGCCAAAGCTGACTGCAGCCAAAATTTGAAGATTTGCCCCACCAACGAAAACTCCCACAAGCTAGCACTGGAAAGTTCATATATGTAGATTTGAACAAACATGACTGCTTATAAGCTGAGAGACAGCCAGTGCCCCTACAACTGGATTTCGATTTGCATTAGCAAATAAACTTTTTAATTTCAGCTATCTATTATCATAATGAGAAACAAGATAAATGCAAATGAAAAAATCCTCGCATGAAATTTTCCTCAAATATCAACAATGAAAGTATATGAATATTGACAAAATGTATAAAACAGTCCAAGCATAAATAGATCTTGAAACAGTAAAAGGGATGATATTACACTTCGGTTACAAATTACAATATGTGCTGAATCATAAATTGTATAAAATCACAGTGATGAAATATGTATAAATTAGCCAAAGCATGACTTAGACTCCCTCTTTTGCGACCATAGTAGTGAATCCAACATACAGGTTAGTATTCTTGTGGTTCAGCAGTGTTCTGATGTAATCCAGTGATTTTTTGTGAGTTTCATTTGTTATATTCACGGCAGTATAGATGGTTTGCAAGCCAGAATTACGTGCTTCTTCAAGGGTAGCCTTTGATGCAGCATCTGCCTGCGCTTTTATCAAAGCTGATCTTGCATTAGCATTTTGTGCCACCTCAAGGGCATCATTCCCAATTTTCTTTTTCAAAAGTTCTGTCTTCTTGCGTTCAACCTAGATGCAAGAAATATCTATATCAAAGGCAGCTGACTTACTGTTGAGGTAGAATTATTAACTAAAACCGTACATGATCAAGGTAAATTACATTCCTTCCTTTTCATATCTCGCACAGAGCATACTAAGAATCTGTACTTACTCTTCAACCTTAAGAATCTGGGATGCTAACTATACAATGGACTATCATTGGTATGTTCTCTTGAAAATCTGCTGTAATTCTTAGCTCCTAAGGAACATCAGGGCACTAATAAAGCAAAAATTCTAAATTTGCATACCTTCTCTTGCTGTTTGTAGTTTTCTGTGTCTCTCTTCTCTCTCTCTATGACCGTCTGAAGAAACTTCTCTTCTTGCAGTTGTGTAATATCAACCTCTTCCAGTTGAAAATACTTGACAAATGCATACAACCCCTTTGTACAATTGCTTCTAAGGCATCCAGAAAGGCAGTCATATTTTTTACAACTACTGTAGCAGCATGTTCCTCCCAGAGAAATCTTTGCTGCCCTGAAAAGACCTTTCGCCACTTTTGGTCTCTCCTTCCTGTACTCATCAACACTGTACTTGGTTGCAGCATCCTTAATGGCAGCTCCAACTGTAGTGCGGAGTACAGGTCTGTAGCCTAGATCATATGCATCATGCAAGCTTTTTAGTTCCTCAGGCATCAGAAAATATTGCAATGAAAATGACATGGTCACCGACAACTTGTCTTTATTGAAGAATTCCATTTTCTGGAATGACTCAATGTGAGCTTCAGCTGGGAACTTTTTGAATGTGTAATCAACTCCAATGAAATGCCGTCCACCCATGTAAACTTTACTCCGGTCCACTGTTCCTGTCGACTTTCTCTTTGCAAATCCCATCTGCGGAATTGATTTTCATTTCCTTATTGATTTATTCACATAATGAGATAAAGAAAGGGTCTACATTACAACCCTTGCCTTTTTTTCATAGCAAAACGGTATCAAATTTATTTACCTACAGGGGAGATCTAGATTCTTTGCAATCTTCCAAAGGAAACCTTGATTTGGGAAAGGGAAAAGTGGAGGGATATTGCCAAAAATTGACGGATAAAATCTTACTCAAAAATTATAGATTTTCCATCCTGAGAACCTTAAGTGGGGTAAATACATGTTGCATAATTTTGGCCTGGGTATTTTGAAGTAATCTTCAAAAAATATATATTTTCCATCCTGCGAACCTTAAGTGGGGAAAATACATGTTGCATAATTTTGGCCTGGGTATTTTGAAGTAATCTTCAAAAAATATCGATTTTCCATCCTGCGAACCTTAAGTGGGGAAAATAAATGTCGCATAATTTTGGCCTGGGTATTATCAAGTAATCTTCAAAAAATAAAGCTTGTAAATCTGTTTCCGTCAACCTGCCTTACATTTCTCAATTGTTGTTTACGTACTTAAAGAAAAGCCATTTGTATTTTGATTATCAAATCCTGCCCCACAATAGCACTCCAATCTACACGCTACATTCATGAAATGCAATCAAATACTTCTTTCCCACTGTAATCTCCCAGGTGTTGCTCTTCTCTGCAGCTGGGCTAAAAGCATATACTGTAAATTCAGATTTAACTACGGCGACGCCTACTTAAATGTCGGCCTAAATCAAATTTTTCAAACTTTCACCTTTCTGAATTTAAAGAAACTCTTGCTTTTAGCAGTAGGAGAACATGGACATCATTACCAATTTTGAGATATGTTCTGAAAATTCATTATGAAATATGTATAAATAAATAGCTGTACATATATCTTAATAAAAGAGGAAAAAATATAATTCCAAGTCGAAGCTGCAAAATGTGCGGCAGAAAAAAATTCATCCTCATGTAACTAACCTCATAATATTCCAAATCTGCGAAAGAAAGTGGGACTAAAATGACTATAAGCAAAGCTGCAATGCTTGCTAATACCAGCCCTATGCACAAAAGCGGACCTTTTGAATCTGACGGCATATTTGAGTCGACTTGGTCAGGTGAAAATCTTTGCCGTGGAGGGGAGTTGTCCCTTTCAAGCCTGATTACGGTGTCAGCCCGTGTCTCGTCGTCCTCTCTCGCGGACACGTTTGAGCTAGTATCAACGTCGATTTTCTTTTCTATATACTCAGTTTCTGCCGCTCCTTCGTGTTCCTCTTGTCTTTCAACAGGGCTACTCTGCAATTCGATTTCAGGCGACTTGGAATCTTCCATCCCTTCCATCCATATCGCTTTGACAAAGTGCTGACTTAATTGAAATTATAGTTGTTGATCTGGAATGCCTGTTATTGTTTTTCATGCAGTGTGCCGTCTTTGTTCACCTTTCTCGTAGTAGCCAATCAAAATTTGGCCGGACCCTGTGTAGACTACTTTTTGGTGGCTTTATCTCTTCAAAGAAGGTAAGACGTCCATTCCACAATCCACAGACAGTTAGTAAAAACGATGTCTACTTGACAAGCAAACTTTCCCTCGAAAGTCTCAGCCCATATTTAGGTACATCATTTAAAGCTTCCGAAGCATTTTTTAATCTCTTGCTAGTGACGTTTCAACTACGGTGACAACTTTATGGTAAAAGGCCATCCTAATACTGCAAGCTTTGTGTTATAGAATAGATGCCTTGCATTTTTACTGCATTGTCAAAATAACTTCAGGATGTCGGTGGATTCACCCACTTGTGAATATCATTCATTGTAACATAGTCGTTGCCTCTTGGGCCATTCAGTTAAACTTCCACTCTCGGTATCCTCTTCACTACCAATATCGCACCTGAATACTACAAAAAACTCTCAAAAAATAGCCTGCATTGGATGTGAACATCTCATCTCAATGACAAGATGGGATATGCAAACAAATGAATAATTCAGCGGATCCTGCAGTGGCTACAGGTAGGCTCATTTCGTTACTATAAAGCACTCAACAAGACAATCATTCTATGGTGAGTGAATAATTCACCAGGGGCTTTGCATAAAATGCATGCTTGCAAATCCATCATTCAAATCACATTTATTGGCATGAACATGTTTTTTTCGCTCGCAGGACACATGAATCCAGAGCCCGGCATCTCCGCGGCTGTGAACGGCTTCAAAACGCTGCGAACGAGAGAAGAAAACCAGGGAATAAATACCTAGCAGAAACTTGAAACTTGTCGGTAAGTAATGTTTTGATTAACGCATAAAAGTGCTTTACATACATCAAAGTATTTTGCATCCGTGTTTCAAGCACAGTTACCTTGCCCTGTTACAACATTATCGTAACTTGGGTAAGCTTCTTGATTCATCTGCCAGTACACTCCGTCAACAGTTATAAGGAGATTTACTCTGTTGCTGTAAACAGGTCCTTAACATGCCTTATGAGGCCTTCGCTGATCAGGGCTCATTCCAAGCACTTTTACAGACATTCTTATTCTGAAAGCATTCTAATCCTTATAAATTTACGGTGTATTTTCAAGCATCTTATTCATTGACTGTTAATGATGTGTATTATAAACATGTAATACGTCACTGAGCCCGGTGGATCAACAGCGCAATGCTGTTCTTATCGCAATCATTATCATAATCATTATTGTAATCAATTTTGTGGAGCCCCTGTCAGCATTCAATGTCTGTTAACATCATTAGAGACCATACAGAACCAGGCAATGCGTGGTTGAACAGTAGCAGTATAAACACCATTAACCACGGAGCCGTCATTAATAGTTAAAAACCATAAGAAGAATGGCTGAGAATTTTGTTATGATGTCGAGGATAGTTAACGAAAAAGTTTCACGACACATTGTCAAAATGGAGAGAGATTCGACTCGTTATTGGCGTAAAAAGGGAAAGTATTTTAAAGGGTATCAAGCAAGGGACGAAATTAAATCAGAATAAACCAAAATCGAAGTCGCCCAGCGGCTGATGCAGTTTCTGTTAGGTGACTGAAGTTAAACTCAGTCGAGTGGAGTAGGTTTCCGGATGGACGACCTCTTGGAGACCTGACCGCACAGCTCAGCTCGTCTTCCTTCAAAAGGGATGTTCAATCAAGGCTCTTTTGCCGCGATGTAGCATGCACAGTGGGCCTAGATCAGCTTAGGCTGGATAGAAATTTGTCCAGCCCACATCAAGAATGTCAATGCCAAAAATTCGAGAAGAATCATCTTCGGATTAGTGACCATGTTATCGTAGCAAGTGCAGCGAAGAGCATCAACCGAGGTGAAAACAATAAAAGGTTCTAGGCTTCCTTTTTGCCCGCGCGTCACCTCAATAGCCTATTTCTCTAACTTTGAGATAACTGACATGTTGTCCTCACAATTTTCTGATCCAGTTCATTCGAAAGTTCAACTAAATTCTCTCACGAACTAAAGTCCTCCCTGGTTATGGAGTATGACAGTTCGCCTATGGAGTATGGCAGTTCACCTATGAAATATGAAAATTGAACTATGAAATATCGCAGTTGAACTATGAAATAAGATAATTTAACGATTAAAAGAGGATAGCTGAGACATAAACCTAGATTGTGAGCGATTTCATATATAATGACTGTCACAATTGCATCATCCACATACCAAACTATGCTTGAAATTCATTTATTTGCTTTGCCGATCAAAGGTAATTAACTAATAGTAGATTCAGCACTTGCTGTAGGGAGGCTGTTTTTGTTTTTTGATAGCTCAGAGATCCCGATGCGATATCAGTAGCATGCTTTAAAATCCCTTTTAATTTCTAATGCCTTTAATTCTTGTCGGAAATAAACTTCCACTAAGTACATTCGTCTCATTTGTATTCTAAATGAAAGTTACCTTAATATACTTGCTGAAAAAGCTTTCTCTGCTTTTGTTTGGGGGTCTGCACCTCCTTCTGCTTATGGTTCGGAAATTTCAGTTTTGAATAGGCCGCAATAATATTATGTGCAGTCTTTGAAATTTCTATACATATTCAGATCAATCATACAACTGTGACTAGCGCATAATGTACATGCCTACAACATAATTACATTAAATTGATGCATCATCGCCAAGTATCAACACAATGTATAAATGGGAATTGAATGATAGGATAAAAATTTATGCAGGAAATTGAAGGCAGGAGCTCTCTGCAGCTAAATTAGTTGATGAGAAATTAGGGATGAAAATTGACATGGCGTCTGCTTCATCTTTCTGCGCATAAGTTCTCCTTCGTTGAGATTCAATACGAGACAAATAATTTGCTCATGTTGTGAAAGAATTCACGCTACGTTTAATTCTGAGAGCTAAAGCTGATGGAGGAATATTCTGTGGCAGATATCATTCACTTTTCTTTTCTCGCAAAATCTGTCATAAATGCTAGTTGATACATATTGTCAGCTTTTCACTTGTTTAGGTCCAAGAAAAGGAATCATAAACCTGCTGTTATGCATTTAGTAAATGGTAGAGACAATATTTATCAATTGATCAATTAACTGATCAATTGTCTCAGTCATTCATTTACCTATTCATTTATTTATTCAAATATTTATTCACTCATCTATTCATATATTTATTATTGTATCATTTCATTTATCCATTTATTCATTTATAAGATTATTCATTTATTCATTTACATATTAATTTATTCATATATTTATATGTTAGCTAATCAATTAATTTATCTATTTCATCATTTAGTCATTCATTAATTCATCTACTTATCTATTCATTCAATCATATATTTGTTTAATCATATATTCATTCATTGTTTTATTCATTTTTTCCTTTTTTCATTTTTTCATTCCATCATTTATTTATTCATTAATTCATCCATTTTTCATTTATTCATTTCTTCATTCCATCATTCATCCATTTCATTTGCCTCAACGCTGTATCACATCATTTTCAGGTTGTTCAGTGGTTGATTCATTCCTCTTGCTTTCCATTTTGCTTCCTTTTCCATTTGCCTCGATTCGATCCCAGCTCTTAAGCCTTCTCCATGGAATATCCCTGTACAGCTCCAGCCGTTGGTCAATGTTTGAAGCCCACCTGATTCTCATCTGTCTCCTTGATTCTTGGCATTGGTTGCCTTTCGCAGCGTTCAATCAGCTGGATTGCTTTATCTTCCTAAGATGAAGCCCGGCTAGCTCCACCTCTTTCTATTCATTTATGCCAAAGCTGAGTCTTCTTTTTTTCCAGTCTTCCACCTTCTTCGCCAGTATTGTTAACTTCATCTGCCTTCCAAAGGAACTCGTACAAGACTTACACGAACATAGCAGTGTCGTCATATAGCCGAGACGAAATATATTGGTCCGCTCGCTGATTAAATATTTGGCACATGTGATCAAAATTGGCAAAAAATACATAGAAGCTTATAGATAACAATATTTCATGCTTTCTTTTGTAAACGAGAAGTTGTTGCACATTGAAACTCTTGTATGACTGAATGTTCTTTCACTTGGTAATACCCGGTTAGACTTGCACAAGAGTTGATATACTCGCTTGGACTCTCAAAAGATTGAATCAACTCGGTTTGACTCGAATAGGACTTGATTTACTCGCTTAGTTCCGTTCGCATTGCTCTGTATTCCATTGAAAACTGATAAAAAAGTATCCATTTTCACCTTGCACTTAAACTTGCACAAGATATATCAACTCGTTTAGTCTTGCCTAAGATTTAATTTACTCGATTACTCTCGCACAGGATTTAACTTACTCGATCAGTCTCGCACAAGATGTAATGTACTTGGTTAGACTCATACAATATTTAATTCACTCGGTTGGAATCGCAAATTGTTTCATTCACTTGATTAGACTCGTTGAAATTTTCCCATTTTCAATTATTCTCGTAAACATTTCCATAAATTGATTTTCTTCTTAATCTCTTCCTCATGGAAAGTTTGTTGTGGCTCGGTCTCTCAATTGGTAGCTTGTCAACTTGCAGACAAGTAGTTTAAGAAATGAATGATGAACCATGAACGACGAAACAAGTGCTAAACGACATGAAATCTTTTGTCAGGTACCCATAAATCAAGCAAAAACAAGTTCTTGATTCGTTGGAATCTATTGGGGGCCGTTTGATAAATGCATGTGAACTGTTCAGTGATCGAGATTACCGTTAATTTGGTCAATGCCCACACATGAGCAAGCTTAAAGCAGCTTCAAAGTAAAGACTGTCAGTTCATATCCTTGATGGCAACTTTGAGACTTGAGGAAATTTGAAGAGAGGAAAGCTAATAAGATTACTAAAGAGATCATAACAAAGGCTGAAAACGTCTTTTTGATCTATGACAACATTAAAAAAAACACTGTCAAACAGCAGTGTTGCTTAGAAATTTGAAATGCTAAACAATCTTTTCTGATGAATTCCAGGTGGATCAAGAATGGTGCCAATTGCTTAGCTAGATTAAGAAATCCCACCAAAACCATATTTGTATATTTTCCACCTAGCATCTTAATGCAAAATTTTAAGACATTGATAAGCTGTGTTAAGATATGCTATACAATTTCCTGGTCCTTCCCCCAACGTGATCACCCCACGTGATTCCTAGGCCAATAGATACAGAGAGCTGATTGCTCGCTCAACTCCAAATAAAAGTTAAGCTGAAGTTGGATTCAAGCAATCAAGCATAAGGCGAATTAGCAATAACCTTGCCATTGAGCTAAGCATACAGCATCATCATATATTGCTAGGCCTGTTATAAATTCAACACCTTCGTCCTATTCAGCAAATTTTTATAATGTCAGCACTTTCGGCACCCTACTGATAACAATACTTATATCTTGCACTGATAGGGGATCCTGCTAAAGCAATCTGCTTTGAAAGCAATCTAGAGGTCAATAGCACTCGTAAATCTGCAAAGTATCTGCCCCTGATACCAGCGTTACAAGCTACTTACAGAGAATTCAAATTCGTTAATGTTTCAATGAGTGCTCTTGGAGAATTGGACAAGTCCTGTGATTCTTTACTTGCTATGCTGAACGACCTCGACACCCTATACAACCTAAGGAATCGCCTAATTTCGAATATCCTGAACATTTCTATACACATACTACATATTTTGCCGACGGAACAAGGACTGGACAGACCACACTTTGATAGACCTTTCAACTATTTTTTCGCTTAATTTAGCATTGTATTTCCTTTTTTCTTTTCTTTCTTTTTCCGTTTTAAGCGTCATTAGTGCTAAGTAGAAGCAGCCAATTACACACTGCCTGTTATAAGAGAGGTGTGTTTTTGCATTTTTAATGTGCAGTTGAAGAATGGTTTGAAAAAACTAATATGTTTACTGTCATTTATTCTCGAACTTATTATGTTTTTTATCAAACGCTTCTCAGGAAGAAATGTTGGTCGATACATAAGCAGTGCAAAAATTTGTTGAAGATACAAAAAGTGAGTCATCTAAGAGATTAGGCCCTCTTCTTTCGCATTGTTTGAGTTGCAAGTCTTGGTCTGCATATTTGTCTCGAGTTAGCTCCTTGCCATTCTTCAGAGAAGAGGCTGTTATCTGATGCTGCAGTTAAAGAAAAAGATAATTGTTATGATATGAGGTGTGAAAAGTAGTCTTTGGGCAGATGATCACGCATACTGAGTGAATGAATGAATGAATAAATGAGTTAATGAATGAACGAATGAGTGAGTGAGTGAAAGGGAAGGAAAATTGAAATGATATCATTACAGATGCTTTCGACAAGCAAGTGACTTTGTGTCACACGATTTCCGACTTGGAGAGCGTCTGGCAACAGAACTGATTGCCATGAGGTTGAACCCAGGCTTGGTGGTGCCATCCACTAACACCCCTGGCTATTTCTCAGTATAAATGGCTTTGATGTTGAATTGCACGTAGAAAGCCTTCTGATAGATGTCCATTGATGTCTTTATGTTTCAATTGAAAATAGAATACAACTATCAATGCTCATGTACTTTGCCATTCCCAGGGTGCGAAGACGAAAAGTCATCTGCCCTCCGCCAAGAACAGCAGTTGTGATTTTCAGAAATCTATTTTTCATTCAAAGAACAAAATAAGAGGGCTAAAGAAAAGAACAGAACACGAACAGTTGAAGGGAAAGCGATTGGTAGCTCCGCACACATCCTTGCAATGGGTAAAACCTTTCGTTTTTACATTTTCATCTGTTATGCACCCTTGATGTTATGCATATTATTAGTAATACGTATAATACTTAAATTGGGCTGTCTTAGCGAGTTGTTTTGATGGAGAACGTGACAGAAAAGAAAGTTTCCACAGACAGGGTACTGCGTTTTAATGAGATAAAAGCGGCATCCTTTTAAAGTAATTCTTGCAGTGAACATTCATACAGAACGCAAACCGCCAATGATTAGCTGGGCAGAAAACAGTAGCGTTACCAAAAAGGGGAGAAAAAAGTACCGACTGCACGCTGCGAGCCAAATTTTTAGCCCTAGTAACTTCGATGAATGTACATAATCGACGGATATTGTCTGCGCTCGAAGACTGGTACTTAGCGTGCACAGTGAAGTCCAGTTTTTTTATCAAAAAGATCAACATGGCGGAAGCAATTTCAGAGTGAGAGTGTTTGACCCAAGACTGAGATAAGGCGCTGGGAATGCTCATCTTTAGTGCCATCTATCCACACAAAGCCTTCTAGTATTTGCTACTGTGGCTAACAGCAAATATCGACTAAGTTCCCTTTTCGATGAAAGCCCCCCCGAACAAAGCCCCCTACCCCCATAATAAGTCTCTTTTGCAATGAAATAGCTGGCTTTCTGCTGATTATTTGTCGATCGTATCGAGATAAGACCGATCCCATGCAAACACAAGTCGCCAAGCCTTTGTTACATGTGTCATGGAAAACAGGTGCATCTAGAACAACCAAATACCATAAAAGTTTTCCTTTGTTTTTGTACCGCTTATCTTTCTAATTCTTTGCACCTGCTCGGTTTTATAAGAGCAAAATTTTACTAGAAACTCATTTGTGTGGCTGCAGACTTAGACGGTTGCAGATCTGCTCAAGGTAAAGTGAAGATTAGAAATTTCACATCATGAAACAAATACTAGATTATCGGCATCTTGAAAATGACTGCTTTGAGAACGTTCTGTTTTTGAATCGTGAGCTTTGATCTTTGTCGCAGAAGAATAGAATAGTATCAAGCATTCAAGAAGAACGTCTCTTGATATCGGAAACTGGAAGTCTTTCTAAATTGCTTGCTTCCTTCAAATGCTGGTGAAAATCTGCCTCATTCCTATTTTCAAGCTTAGAATTATTTATCGCGGTGGAAGTTTAGTTTAAAGTCGTGTAGCTGCATGAGGTAGAAATGTATTAAACAAAACCACGATACTGTTAGACCTATACGATAAAGCAAATCTAGCATGTCTTTAGCAGGACAAGTCTAGCTTTACTTATTTCGTTGTGAATTTGACAATCAAAGTCATGCCTCTGATAAATTAATTGCATTGAACGGAATGTTTTCCAACGGGAATTTTTGCGGAGATCGGAAATTTTAGCAAGCTTTCTGTAGTTTTGTTGATAACACTAACAGTAAAATTCGAAAGTTGTACATAGTAGTTTTAGTATTATTATTATTATTAGTACTATTAGTAATTTTAGCATTAGTATTAGCATTAGTAATAGTAGCAGTAGCAGTAGCAGTAGTAGTAGTAGTAGAAACACATACTGCATGCAGAAGCAGCAGTCTAGTAGAGGAGGAAATTCTAATGCAGACGGTTCAAGGAAATAGAGAGGACGAATTCCCACGACGGGATTTTTTGCTTAGTGGTAGTTCGCGTTACCAAATGAAAAAAAATCAGAAACCTTTATATAGCAGATGTGAGTGAATTATTGTCAGGCAACGAAAACTTTCCTGTGTGCGAAAACCAAGCAGATGAAAGAAGATCTTGCAAGGCACTAGTGATTTGAAAACGCTAATTGGCATGAAGGTTAGTTACCGATGTCTTTACTGGATTAGACATCTTCCTTACACTCTTAGATGTTCGTTTTTGTTAACATCATTGATGGCTATGGAAGATCTCGTCCTATTGCGTTTTCAAGGACGGCCTGTAAGTAGATGATGACACATCAAAAAGAGAACTGTGCTAATTATTTTAAACAAAGATAATGTCTTTTACAACTGAGATTAGGGTTTTCGTTGAATTTTGAAGGATGTATGGACCGTTGCTTCAAGACCCTGGCGTTTTCGATAAGCTGGTTTCAAAAATGCAGAGAAAGAAGCATGTAGGCAAGCGAAATAGGGATCTATCCTTGACTCGATTTTCCTTCCTTGCTTGATATAATCACTTCACTCAAAGGTTATGTAAACAAGCTCATAAAAAAAGCTGCAAGGAGTGTCCAGTGTTGGGAAAGCTAGCGGTTTGGTTTATTGGCTTATGAATGGAAAAATCTTTTCATCCCCTTTTACGTCTTGCCATCTGGAGTCAAAAAATGCAGGCAGTTAGTCCCACGATGAAGAAACCTGCGTATCTCAATGATAGGAGAGCAATGGGACTCAGCGATAGAAAAATATCGCTTGCTACTGGAAAAACAGTTCCCTTGTTTCGGCTGATTTTTTTTTCAATATTTGCACGATCTTCATTGTTTGGTCTTTTTGAACAAGGATGAAAAGAGGCGCGAGACGAATAGAAATTTATGCTCATAGAAGTTTACAGACAAACAACATGTATGGATTTTCAAAACGATAGCACAAGAAGCATGGTGATACGTAGCAACCCTATAGCTATTGAAAGATTCTTAGGTGCTTACGGCTGAAATAATAATAATGATAATAGTAATAATAAGCACGAACTTATATGCAGGAATAATCTATCAGCATGTCAAGCATGCTGTTATCATTAGGGTCCTGAATGCAAATCAATGTTGCTCAATTTTCACAAATACCACGATAAAGGAAAATGGACTGGTTTTTCGATGTCGATCCAAAATTCTGGTGCTCTTTTGGCTTTTACCCTAACCCTAACCCTTGCTGCAACCCTAGCCTTTTGTGCCTCTCGTTCAGGGCAGGCTAATCGACTGACATCCTGTTTTCTGCAAAATTTCTCAACGTCAAAGCTAAGTTTATACTCTTGCAATTTTCGTGAGAGGTTAACTGCTGTATTAGCATCTAGTATCGAGACCGTGTCAGCATAATCACGCTGGGCTCCATCTGGTTCTGTTCAGCGCGCTTCAATGCTTTCAGTACGAGAGTCGATCTCTTCTCATCAGGACGAGTCAAAAGGGAGGACTTCCCTTGACATGACCAGGAAATGTTTAACCTTAGAAATAATGAGAATTCTTGTTTTCGTATTTTTATGCAGCCCTTTATAGCTTTTTAGGGACCATTCATTATTCATGCCTCAGGCTGGAACTGCAGAAAAACGTTTATTCGGGTAGATTTTTCTGGTAACCAATCTTGTGGACTACACAAATAATTGTTACCCAACCAATATAGAGCTATCAAAATATGCTACCCTACCCTTAAAGATAAAAAATCATTCACCCGACCTGAAGGCTGCCAGAAAAACCACTTACCTAGCCTATTTCTCTTCGGCCACGAGAAGTTCGAACGGATAAAAAGGTGGCTTACCACGGTTAGAAGCAATGAGAAATTCATCTAATTTTCTTTGGTAACTGTATTACCAAGATCTTAGTTCATGGAACGTTAAACGTTCGCGGAGAACTTCATTAATTGTGAAATCAAATCAAGCCCTCAAATCAGTTTTAAGAATTTATGCGTTTATTTGCCTGTTTTATTTCGGTTGAAAACGAGAAAGAAGCAAAGCAATGACTGTCTGCGAAGTGCGAGCTGCTTCTTTTTCATCTATTTAAAACGAAGAAAGCTTGAAGCGCGAATACTAGAGGCAGATTAATTTGTATTCAGAGTGATGGAGCAGCAAAATTTAAACTCACTCACGTTTTCAGTTGTTCGTTGTGGTATCTAAAACCGTGAAAGATCCAAAACTTAAAAGTTGAAGCGATATATCAAAGCACCTTGCCAAAATAGAATGCTTCAGAGGACCACAAGAGGTGACCCATTTGGACTCGCAGAAACTTTTCGATGCTGATTGAATATGACAACTATAAAACAGATTTTTTAAGAGCAACAAAATGATTGCTTCAGCTCTATACTGGCGCTTGTATGGCGTTGGATATAAAGCTACTAATGAAACTTGACTGTGAGTTCAGTCAAAACGGCAAGATCTTCTATGTGGTTCGAAGAAGTAGAGCGTTTTCATGCTTATTTGAACGAGTGTTATGCCATAGATCTATTTCTGAATTTTCGATACCTAACATGAAGTAAAGACAGTTGACCAAGCAAGGTAAAGCCTACTCCCGAAAGGAAGATTGTTGCGGGGAATAGAAAATGCTAAGCTACGATCAACTAATGTACCAAGATCAATATAGTTTATATGACTCATTGATCTCCAACGAACTGAGGCAAATCATAATAGAAAGCCAGTTGCTTTTCCAAATGGGTGGATCTAGAAATAACGAGTGGGTGTTTCAACATGGAATAATGCTGAATGAATGAAAAAGTAACAGCGCTAGATAGCAATCATCCCGCTATCCTATCGTCATCTCCATTGTTTACGGTCGAGCGCCTTCTCTTTCATGTCGTACCTCGCTATGTTCGAGGTTGTCTGTAGCATTCAGCCTGTCGTATGGTGGTCTTCCTCGATTCATTTACCAGTCTGCTGGCAGTTCGGGTACATCTTCGTGTCTGATTTGGTGGCTTAAGGTCTTCAGTTGCCGCTTGGATGGCCAGGAATATCCAGCAAAGCATTTGTATGCTAGCAAATGCTTATTGGACTTTCTAGCATCTGTTTTGCCCATCTTTTCGGTTTTGCTTAGGAATGTTTCTGCATGTGGTATTCAATTGCCAGACACTTATATCCATCTCCTGTTTTACTGATTCATATCACTTCACGAAAGGCTCTACCGTTGCCCAAAATAAGATAAACAAAGAATGGTTCGATTGTTTGTAAACATCCCGTTTATCTCACGACTTTTCCAATATAAGCAAAATCCACATTCCAGCTGCTTACTTCTGATACGAAGGCGCCATTTTGAACCTCTGCGAAGAGTTGAATACTAGTGGCAGGTTTCTTGCACCTATCTGTTAACTCCTGGAACAACTTGTTTTTCAAAGCAACAATACCTCGCAGTGAGTTATAAAAAGCGGTGCCACGATACGGAAGAGACTTTGTTTATTTTGTGGAATCTTTGACGTACAAAAGGCCAAGCTATACAATACACGTTATGATCTTAGCAGGAAATTTTCATGCAGATGCTAAGTAGACCAAATATACACATGGCAATGCGATTAAGTAATGATAATTTTTTTTATACCATTCATCAACTACATATCTAAAATAGAAAACACCTCTCTTAAAACAAGCAGTGTGTAATTGGCTGTTTCTATTTGATAATAATGATAATTTGAGATGAAAAAAGAAACAAAAAGAAAGAAGGGAATAAAATGTTAAACCAAGAGAAAAAAAGAGTTCCATAGTCCATCCAAGCAGGGTCTGTCCAGTCCTTGTTCCGTCGGCAAAATATGTAGTATGTGCATCGTAAAGAAATGCTCACGATTTCTGAAGTTAGGTGATTCCTTAAATTCTTGTGATTGTTCAGCATAGAAAGTGAAAAATCAAGAGATAAATGGTAGTGTAAATAATAGTGATGAAACAAATTTTCATACAGATTATTAATCAGAGAAAACATCCATTGTTATCATTGGATTCCTGTTCCTAAAATTTGATGAAAACAAAAACCAATAAAACAAAAGGTATCAGTGCATGAAACTTCAGATAGGTAATTACTTCATAAAAGTATTCAAAGCCGCTTCATCTGGTGCAACTTAGTGCATATACCATCAGAGCAAGAACTGCTTTGTACCCAACAAGCATTAAAAACTGCCAAAGGCCCTTTCATCGAGCGATTTTTCAGGATATGAAAGGTCCTAATAGTGATTGTTTTTTCTAAGCTAACGTCAATAAAACAGTCATCTTTCAAATCTAAGATTACAACTTGCCATCTTTCAAATCCAAGCTCACTAAACTTGATTTGATCTCTCTCTCATCTTAGCCTTTTACTATCTTCTTTCCTATTTTGCTTGGGCTTTGCATAGGCCACCATAGCCTTTCCTCAACATATCTCACTAAAAAAAGAGAATTATAATGATTTAATAATGTAGTCTATACCTATTCCTAATAAACATGGTGGGAGCCACTTCTTCTGAGATGATAGTCTCATTTATGCCAGCCTACTTCATTGCATACTCGATTTCGAGCGTAGCAGACACCAGAGACAGGGCTCTGAGTTTCTTCTAGGAAAGTGGAATTCATGAGGCGGTTTCTCGTTGCCTTCCTCGCTAATGGCATTTTAATGGTGACACATGGAGGAATTGAACTGACAACCCCTGTGTTGTGAGTCCGCATGCTTAACCACTACGCCACGGCATCACCTTATGCTAACCACAATGAGGTAAGGTCGTCATCGATAAGAAGGGAAAACATTAACCAGAGAGACACCATCCAGAGTCATGGCATTTTGAGACAGCGTTGCAAGCTTCTCTTCTGATCGCACTTTGCCCCCAGAGCCATGTGCTCATTTGCAGCTGGGTGAGAACGCGAGGAGAAGCACGCTGCTCGAACTTTTGACCCTCGGCACAGAACAGATGTTCTCAGACTATTATGCCGACTGCCCCTTGATAGCCACAGTTGCCTAATCGAAAAGTTGAGAATTCTAAGTATGGATTATAGCGCTAAGGAATTCTGCACTGTGAGAACAAATTCCGGAGAGCTGTCTTTTCTCCGATTTTGTGCACATTAGCAATTGTTAGGCTTCTTTCGTTTGCTGCAGGGATCCACAAAAGCTTATTGCATTCAAGCTAGAAGCATCTGGCTTTTTCTCAGCCTTCTGTTTAAGCTGCAAACCCACCCTCGGAGCTCGCTTTTTCTGCACGATTATCCCTAAATGCTCTCGTGTGCTTTGAATTCCTAAGTGTGCAGCCGACCCAATATGCAACGCTTAAAGATCCCTCACCTTAGCATTAAATGTGCTAGCTTCATCATTATGCAATGGTGCAGGATTCCGCTGATGCCTATGAGTTGATCCAGTTAAAGCAAGCATGGCTGATGAACGACTAGACAGCATTGCTTGTTAGACAATCTCCCATCAATTACGTTATTTTCTTGTTTAGTTAAGGAGGGCTTTTCAAGCGTTATGTCCTACCAGCTGCACACACATATAGTATACTTGTATACTTATATGAACATATAAATAAACATATATGTATAAATATATACAGATGCATGGTACTTTCCACCTTTACCTCCATTGCCCTTTTCACAATGTCGTTCTCATTTCGCCTTTGCACATGACCATCCCATTGCAGTCTTCTTTCATCCAGCTTATCTGCCACACTTGCTACCTTTTTGGGTCCTCTTACATACGCATTACGGAGCCTTTCCTTCTTCGTCAGTCCACACATCCGTAGTAGCGTTCGCAGCTCGTTCATGTCCAGCCCCCTAACCGGAGGCTTCGTAATACTCAAGCACCATACCAAAGTACTTGTCTAACAGTTCCCTTATATACTTGCAGTGACTCAGCTTAAGGGTAGGACACATTTTGTCAGTTATACTCATAGATTTTATGTATCTTTATACCTATATCTATATATATTCATTTATATATTTATATCTATTTTTATCATATTTGTGCTGGATTAAAACTCTCACGAGTTACCAGCCATTTATTTTTATAGGAAACATTTTTGGAAATTTTTTACACTTGATTACAGACATTTTGAAACTTTCAAGGGCTTGTTGGATCGGAAGTATCTCTTATTCACTCACTCACTCTCTCTCTCTCTCTCTCTCTCTCTCTCTCTCTCTCAGGATCTCTCTCTCTCAGGATCTCTCTCTCTCAGGATCTCTCTGTCTCAGGATCTCTCTCTCTCAGGGTCTCTCTCTCTAAGAGCTCTCTCTCTCTAAGAGCTCTCTCTCTCTAAGAGCTCTCTCTCTCTCTTTCTCTCTCTTGCTAACCACGATGAAAAAGTAGCATTTGACATCACACCACCAGCCTGCAGATGCGAGACGCAATCTTACACACGCAGGTGGAATCCTTGCGATTGAAATTAAACATTGCTTAAGTATCTCTACATATCGTATTAAAATGAAACGCGTTGGTTTGCTTTAGGCATAATGCAGTTTCCTCGCGTATCAAAGTGTTTGTTTCAGATGCTATACTCTCGTGATAATCCCTCCGCCCCGAAGTATCTTGAAGTCAAATATTGCGTAACTTGAAAGTGCTTCAACACCCACATCCTCACATACAAGAACGATTTTCTCGAAGACCCTTCAGCCATAAGTAGAGCCTACCTAGGCCTAGGCATGGAAAAAGCCCATTTCAGACTTTTGTATTTTCATTAAGTTGCTAGAAAACTGATTCTTTTATTCAAAATGTTATGTAAGCAAACGATTTAGCAGCCTGCTAAAAACTCTGTTTTACGAACTGCGACATTACGGCCTGCAGCCAGATGAAATTTACCATCAAAAAATCTTTCTACTATGGATTTGCCCATTGCCAAATTAGCTAGGTCGTTTCTCACGAGTTGAGCACCATGCTTTATTTATGGAATGGTAATACAATCGTCGGGCACTGCCTGCGAAGTGAGAATCAGCTAATGCAGGAAAGGAAAGCTAATGCTCTGGCAATCTTCGAACCCACTGAAGAAGGGACAAAGCCGAAGATACACACAAATGAAGCAGATTGCTGCAGATCTGCCACAACTAACCTCGTAGCAATAAACACGTCGTCACAAAACAGAGACCTATGGCAAGAGACCGTGAGCGAAGCAAAGAGCACAGTGGTCCAGCAACATCAGCTGACTCATGATGATGATGGTGGTGGTACATAGAAACTTGTGCAAAGCCACTTGTCTACCAAGAAGCCCACATTTTCAACTTGGAATACGACCCATAATAACAACCCATCCACCCACCCATCCATCCAATAAACTTGATCCTATCTCTCTATCCTCTTAGCTGCTCGCTTTCTTCTTTTCTCATGTGTTGGGGCTTTGTATAGGCCACCATAGCCTTTCCTCAACATAACCCACTAAAAAAAAAAAAAAAAATTATACGAGTCAGGAATAAGTTAAAGCTAGAAAATTCTCTATAGATATTCACAAACAACGCATTTGACTGCATCGAATTTTTGTTCTCTTATTACGTTTAATAGTTATATTCTTTCATCACTTCTTACTTTGGTTTTGAACTCAAAGATTGTTAGTAGTAGGTGGTTGGATCCATTCCACAGTACAGGGATTGGACAGACCCTACTTTAATGGACCTCTGGATTATTTTTTCGCTCAATTTATTATCATATTTCCCGCTTTCTTTCTTTTTCCTTTCTAAATTTTCATTAGTATTCAGTAGAAACGGCCAATGACACGCTCCCTGTTATAAGAGAGTTGCTTTGTATTTTAGTAAATGAGTCGTTTAGAAAAATCATTATCATCTGAACGTAGTGTTGGAGAATAACACGGAACTCAACAGCAAAAGAGAACGAAAAAATTGCAAGGCCGCAGATGATAGGATGACGATATTGTATCATAACGTTTTGTGTGCCAAAATTTTAATGAATGCAGGCGGATTCATTGAAAACGACAGTATAAATTTTTAGAAAATCTAGAAATTCCTGAGACCGGCGTTGGTTTATTCAACTAGAAGCATATCAACGTCTGTATTCAGACATCTTTTTTTATCGTTGGTGACGGAAAAAGAATGAACAAAGCCTGGAAATTTTTCAAAATTAGCCTTTTACAGGCGTCTGTCATTCGTTATCGTGTGTGAGTATACAGTAAATGTCTTGTTATGGCTAGTTTACTGTTTGGTACTTCTACTTCACAGTTTTGAATTTTATGCATCTTTTTAAACATATATCCCACAAAGCATCATTCATCCCAGAACATGGCATTAATGGAACGCCTGGCCTCTTTCTTGCTCTCCTACGATTTGCCATCTTTCAAATCTAAGATGAATAAACTTGATGTGATCACCGTCTCCTCTGAGCATTTCACTTTATTCTTTCTTCCATTATTTGGGCTTTGTATAGGTCGCCATGGCCCTTCCTCAACATATCTTACTGAAAAATAAATTTATATCAAAGAAAGTCTCCAACATCATTCTCTACCAATGCCTTCGCATCAGGGTTCCCACGTCACAATACGTATCTTTCACCAAAAAGGGTAAAAAAGCAACCACATGTTTCATATCGATCCCTGTTGGAATTTCAATTACTATCATTATCACTATTATTTAATTTTTTTTTCAATTCGTCATTTTATCATTTTATTCATTCATTAATTTTTCATACTAGAAATGCCTGTAATTAGGTCAGCCGAATACAAATTACCTATTATTAAAGAGAATTGCATTTGTATGTTTAGTTTATATATCAAAATGAAGTTTTAAAAAAAATTACTATGATTTCGAAATATCAAACAGTTGCACAAAACTGAACTTTTAGCACTAGTCAAAGAACTTCTAACTTCTATAGATCTATTACCACTTCATCCTAAAGACAAACTTTTACTTTACAATCGGTATCTGCTCTTAGCAATTTCCTGGCACTTGGCAGTAGCTTATCTAATAAAAAATTGAGTAATTGAAAATTTAGATAATTTCACTTTCAAGTACATTCGAAAATGGCTAGACATGCCAATTTCTGGTACTCTTAGTAACTTCTTTCTTCCTAACAACAAATTTGGACTCAATATCCTTCCTCCATCTATAAAGCTCACTCAGTGCCAAACAGTTTTTTGCAGTGCATCGAAACCATTAGAAATCTTTGGAATGACACCAGCACAACAACTTAGAACTTACAACTTGCCATCTTTCAAATCTAAGATCAATAAACTTGATCTTATCTCTCTATCCTCTTAGCTGCTCACTTTCTTCTTTCCTCCTATGTTGGGGCTTTGTAAAGGCCACCATAGCCTTTCCTCAACATAACCCACTAAAAAAGAAAAAAAGCACACATACCAATGTACAGTATGACCAGTATAGAAATACTAAAGAAATCATTAAGTCATTTAAAAATGAGCATGAAAATAAACTTTCAAACATATTCGTTTCCAAAGGCTCCTTTTTTTTCAACATAAAAATATATTCGTTATCGTCTCTTAATGGAATCTGGTCATGTGTCCAGAGCAAGCTTCCAAAAAGCATTTTCGACTTAACTGTAAGATACATCAATAAAACAAACTCTAATTTTGCCAAACGGAACTTGTCTAGAACATCATATTGCTCTTTCTGCTTACTACCTGAATCCCTTTACACATTATTTCTGGCTGCAAATTTACTTGAATCAGGGGCGCTACACATGGCGACATGATTCCGTTCTTTTGTCCATCGCTACGTTTCTCCAATCCGTCAAAAATTTTACCATTTATGATGACCTGCCTACATTTTTAAATCCCTAAATTCTCAGCGGAGACAGTTTACGTCAAGACCTTCTGCATTCTGTTTCGAACGATTTTCTATATATTGTTGAATTAATTGTGGGTTTTGAGACAAACCTTGGCATCAATGCAAAGCGAAAAAAACAAAAATGCAAAAACGTAGAAGCAAGTTTCAAGTCTTAATTTTATCAAGGTAAATTCATAAATATCATTACAAGCCCGCTCGGTGTCTTTGACAGTTCCTCCGTGGTTTCTTAGAAATGCTCGAAGACCTGAAATTTGACCAAACTTGCAGGCACTACGTAGTCAAGAAGATAATGCCCATCGCAGTAAGAACTTCTTGCTATGTCTCCTACCGAAGAATAAGGACTGGGACAATCCTAAACTGATAAAATTTCTCATTCTTTTCTAGCAGCTTTTTTTCTTTGTATTTCTCGTTTGCTTTTGTTCAAATAGCCACTTGTAAACTACCTGTTTAGATAGGTGTGCAGTTGTATTTCATTGTATATTACAAGCAATTAAGTTTGAAAGAAAATTATTATTTGCTGCATCTTTTGCAGACGAAACAATGTGTTATGCATGTCGTCGTCATCGGATTCCACTCGTAGTCCGAGTTTGGTTCACGTTCTTCCTTCATGAATCCTTTCGATGCCGCTCGTGGGCCCTCACATGACTGAGTAGGCCCAGCCTGTGGCGGAAAAGTCTTGGGCAGTATTCACATGGCAGAGTGGTCGGCGGAGGGGTGGCTGCTTGTCTGCACTTGCGTTCTTGGCACTTCAGGTCCACCTGGCTCTTCCACTCGGCTTCGAAAGCCTCTACGCCGCTATGCATGTATGTACTGTATGTATGTATGCATGTATGTATGCATGTATGTATGTATGTATGAATGTATGTATGTATGTATGTATGTATGTATGTATGTATATATGTATGTATGTATGTATGTATGTATGTATGTATGTATGTATGTATGTATGTATGTATGTATGTATGTATGTATGTATGTATGTATGTATGTATGTATGTATGTAGGTATGTATGTATGTATATATGTATGTATGTATGTATGTATGTATGCATGTATGTATGCATGTATGTATGTATGTATGTATGTATGCATGTATGTATGCATGTATGATTCTTTGAGCATTGATCCTCGTGCAAGACTTTTTACGGGGCACGGATTAAGTCTGAAATTAGATAAATAGATTAAAAGGTGGAACATGGTTGCATTAATCGAAGGATTGAGTGAAATGGAAGTCCAATGTAATCATGTAAAACTTCCAGCGTTATTTCTACACCAGCTAAAGAGTAAATAGGATTAAAAAGTAACTAGGTTAGCATCATTTCAAGAGATTGTGTGGTAACCTAATCTGATGTTTTTACTGCATGGATTTGCAGTATATGATATCAATATTCTTTTTTGGCCGACTTGTATTGCAGTGATGTTAGAAATTGTGCGTCAAAGGTATGCAAATCCCGTTTTGAACCAGCGATTTCTCGACTCGTTGTGACAAGATCAAAGTATGTTTTAATGTACGATGACATGGTCCATTGAAAGTGCCTATTGATTTCAAATTGGATGGAAAAATTCAACTTGTAAGCTCTCTAAGCCCGTTATCGTCACGATTCGAAATCTAATCTGGAGACATACGACATGTCAGCTGGCTCGAACAAAGAGTCAAGTTCATTTGAAACTCCGTATAAGATACTTTTGGTTCCTTGTTTAGACTATGGCAGCGTTAGTGCACGTCTTCTCACCTTCTCGCTCGCATAACCCTGAAAATTCTCCCCGCGCTTAAAATATTCCTCCTCAAATCTTTTTCTGACGACTTCAATTGTAGAAATAATTTACTGAAGAGAGCGGAAGCAGAAATTCGTGGCATTAAGTATCCTTTCATCCAATACTGATAGTGGCTGCAATGATAACATACAATTCATATCTAAATGCAAACTCAGATTTCAATTCAAGTTCAGGGTGCTGCCACAGCCCAGTGGTAAAATTCTTGCGCATCGATTCCCCAGTCGGCGGTTCGAACCCACCATCGGCTAAAATTAGAGCGAGGAGAGTCGCCAGTTCTCTGTAATTCTCCAGGCGTAGGAACCAAGAGGTTTGGTCACATGGAGAGGGGGATCCTGAGCACTACTCGATCAGCAAAACTCTTCTCAGTGTCCAAATGTCTACCTTTGACATTTAGGTAGAATCATATAAAGAAGGCCGTTTCATTGAACAAACTAGCGCAAATGATGGGAGACAACACTTCAGCCTAAGCTGGGGCTCATGATTGATGATAGGGCTCATGATTGATGATAGGGCTCATGATTGATGATAGGGCTCATGATTGATGATAGGGCTCATGATTGATTATAGAGCTCATGATTGATGATAGGGCTCATGATTGATGATGACTAAGCCTCGAAAATTTCAAGCCAACTTTCAATGAATTCACGCGAAAAGTTTATTGCTGGACAAAATGATCATCATTTTCATAATGATCGTCATCATCGTCATCATCACCATCAATGATGGCCAAAAATTAACGGAAACTTAACAGAAGAAATTTATGCAATTTATAAACAGCAAAGATTTTCAATTCTGGTCTCTGAAATTTTACTGCAAGTCCATAAACACTAGCAGTTATTGCTTTATTTCCAAAATTTGCGCGGTAAAATGTCTTAGAAACTATATACAGCATGTAACTTCTCAAGTAAGATCTCTCTTAAAATAAAAAAAACCTTAAGAGCATTTGAGCCTAAAATTATAAAAAGAACATTGAAGCTCGAAAAAAATTTGCTGGTTCTTAGAAAAAGTGTAATTGCTCTATTAACTACTTTATAAACCAAACCAGGAGGGACAAAATACCATAAAAACGTTTTAGAAATATTTTTCAACGAATATCGAAAAAAAAATAGGGGAAAAGTGAACAACAAAATAAGCAGAATATTCAAAAGAAAATGCATTCAGTAGTAGGGACGAAGTACCTCTCGTGATGTAAGAAATAATTAGTCGCGCGGTGAATCGCCTGACACTAGAAAATCGTTGCTGAGCATACCGCGTGGTCCTGTAAAAGATTACTCTGCAGGATTATGATGTTTGCAGCAAGTCATTATCAGATGTGAATAAATTTACATTGCGAAATGACCAGCACTCTGGTCACATATACTTTATGTATCACCAGCATAATCATCATCATATACGCCGTATTGAACACATTTGTGGGGGCAAAACGTATCCGGCGAAGGGCAACACAGCATTAGATGCTGTACATAACAGCAGGGGTCCGTCCATTGGGGGACTTCCTTCCCAAAGTTTCTCTCTTGCGGCAATACTATGCTTTGCAGCTATGGTGTTTCCAACGTTAGATTTTGTTTCATCAAAATGCGACTTGAGCATGAACGGAGCCAATTTGGGTATGGCTCAACAAGCTTCAGTCTAGGAAAAAAATCATTTGGAATTGGAGCTCTATAAAATAGGCAAAAATTGCAACTTAGAAACGGGTGCATTGAAGAGCATACTTTCCTCGTTCAATTCATGGAGAATTCTTTATGACAAAATCCTCACGGCACCTTGCTGTTCGAGAGATCGGGAAAAGCACGCTCAACTCAGTGAACATCCACACAGTCTGCTCTTCAGCAGCCCAGATGGCATTAGAAAAGCCAAGATTCACAACAAACGGTGTCCGTTTGGGGCCGTCAGATTACGTGGTTGGACCCCTGTGACAAGGAAAACAAAAACAAATTTGACACAGCCCCCCAACTGTACTCTGACCTTGTTTATAGGCACGTCACATCCTGCACCCTGTTGTTAAGAACTGCCGGCCCGCGTCCCATTCGCAGCATCCATCCAAGTGATCAAACAAGGACAACGCTCAAAACTATATCACGGCGGGGCTTGTGTTCGAAAATTTATTCATCTGATATCCAGTGTCCACTGTTGAAAAAGGCACATTGAAAAAGCGCCTCGCTTCTTCGCAAATAGCTGACAATATTTATTTTTGCTTTTAGGCATCCATTTGAGTTGGAATGTCAACGCAAAACTGAGGAACAAAGGCATTCTGCGCTGAAGCAGGAGTGACGCTTCGCCTAGTCATAGTTGCCAAAGTGGACCCTACAAGCAACATGAAATCAAGACCTATCAATTGGACAGTCGCGTTGTTTGCATTGTCGATTTATTTTGTCGCAACAGAAGCGGTGTGTCGTCGTTCGCACGTTTGTATCCACACGAGGAGGAATTTTATACAGAAACGTTTCTCCGGAGAGAAATTTCCAACGTTCAAAGTTCTTTTGAAGGGCGAGAACGTTTCACTTGATGAAGTTGAGACGCTGTGAGTTGATCCTCGATTGTTTTCATTTTAAATTTGCTGGTAGTGCTTAGATGTGATGCTATAGGACAAGTTCTAAGGTCATTGACATGATTGCCCTTTTGAAAGCTCAAATATACTTCCCATGAAACACCTTAAACTAATTTCTCGATAAACTTCTGATATTTAGCCGATTATTTCTGCAAGAGTGAGCTATCCATTATTGCACCTTTTGCCACTCGCGCTCCTGTACTTTTAACAGAAACATGAGTAAGTTCTGAATAAGGATGATCGCAATGGTAATATGAAATATTTAGAACGGCTGGCCTGTAATATTTATCTCAAAGAGATAATCTGTTTCCAACAGGGCCCACTGTCAAGGTAAAGTTACAAACTTAGCTTTAAAAGTTGAGTAAACCTTTCGTACAATTTGCTTTAAAAATTCCATGAAACGAGCTAACAGCGTGTCCAAATCAGTTTGGATCGAAAACCTGGAAAGTTTATTGACGTAGGTAGTGCTTAGATCAGAAGTTGTTAACACCGGAAGAGAGAACCAACCCCTTGGAATTCGGTCAGGCTGAAGTGTCAACCCATCCACCCGAAGGCATGCATCAGTTATAATACAATTTGCCGCATTATTTTTGAACACGCACATTATCTGTTGCAAAACTACTAAAAACGGTCGGACATGGCTGGGCACAATGGCGGGATGGAATCCAGGTATAAAATTCTGGTTTTGGAATCTTGGTACAGATTTTCGAACCTTGTGATATCAGAGTTTTCCGATCAAACTCTCCAAGGGGGTTTGCAGATGAGTTTTGCTGTACGTGTCTGCACCAGAAACTAATCTTTGCCAGATCACGAATGGTTATCTTAGAAACAGCAATCGTTTTTCAGGATGCAACCTCCGTCTTCTTTTTCCACATTTGCAGTTGTAAACGCACGCTGCTTTATGCTCTTGGCATGTTACCTATTCAGTTGAGGTCTTAACTGAAGTGAATTGAATATTGCCTCGTGCTCTGCACATGGACCCGTGCGAGTAAATGACACATGGACACATGGTGTACATAAGATTGTATTTCTGCACCGTAGTTTTTTGATTTACTCTAAACAAGCTTCGTTACTCCTCGATCAAAGGATGGATCCATCAGAATCACCGACAAACCTCATGACGGGAAGTGAGAAACCACGGAAAGAGGTTTAGTTCAGTAGCAGTAAAATGAGCAGGCCATTATTTGGATACATCAGGGGTTTGATAAATACCCAAAACTGCGGTTTAATGTAACGATAAATGGTCTTAACAATTATAGAGAGCTGTTTTTGACTTCACGGCTTCTTTCGCTTTTAATCAATACCTTAACAATGCAATAAGGGAGATTTATAGATTTAGAAGTATGAAAACTTGCTTTTTATCAGTCATTTTTGTTATTCCAACTAAATCACAGTCACTTGAATTGAGGTAGTTGACATTGTTGTTTGAGCATGTGCATACTGACGGGAAGGTCACGGGTTCAGCTCCACACTCGTGGACGTTTCTGGATGCCCATTTCCTGTACTTCCAACAGCAAATGGCTACCTGGAATAAAACTACAGGTGAAGTGCTGCGAACAAACAAATGAGCACGCTACGCCACAAAGCAGTGGCTCAGGGTGATACCTCGCTCGTAATCTAAAGCTGAAGTGTTTCATCCAGTATAACGATTCGACATTTTTTTATTGAACTCAACTATTTCGTGGCATGGTAAAAGTAAATTTCATCATATGCATCAACTTTCTTCTGATCAGTACCTTTCTGTATCTCCAATGAGTTGAACATGGATAGAACACACAGTTTGCATTATGATAAGCAATTTTAGGAAATGTTCTTATCCTTGTATGAAAGCAGCAGTTTCTGCGCTACGAACTACTGACGAAGTAGCATCAAGTTTTTATGAACAAGAAGGCGACTTCATGTACAATTTCAATGGTGATTAGGTACCAGTTTAGGCAAACATATTGGGATGGCGGATAATGCATCAAAATCAGATTTTGTAGCAGCTGTCAAAGCCATGTTTCTTTTACTGGTCATCATACTTGCTACCGACCGTAGCAGACACTGGAAGCAAAGCTAGCAGTATTTTTGCTGATGTTGTCTCCGATCGCTGTCCTCGAAGAGAAGTGGGTTTTTTAAGAGTCTTCCTGGTATTGAGCAAGAAGCAACTGAAATCTGAAATCGCACACTTTAACCACCAGAAAAACGCCATCATTAGAGATTTTCCAGCACCGTTTAACTGAGTACAATCAATTTTGCATATTGGTCTGGTACCCTGAACCAGGTTTATGTCAATGAAGCTAAAAGTGACTTTTATTCCTGTGGAATTCTTAAAAACGCAAGCACAAAATAAAGAATGCAAGTGGAATGTGACATGAAGGCAGACAAATGGACGTTTAGCGTAGAAATTTGAAGTTCCATTGAAAGTTACATCGCATGGGGTCTTCGCCACCATTCTATGGCATCACGAAGTCCTGTCATTCAGTGTATTGATACTCTCCATTCACAATATTCGATTAAAGATGAAAATGGTGTTCCGCTAGCGAAGGGCATTGGGAAGGCCTTCCTCCATACCACCCGAATTTTTTTAAGGCGAATATCAGCATCATCATTATAATAATCACCATTGCTATCATTATAATCATCATCATCGTCAGCACAAAACATCATCATACATATCTTAATTATCATTATGTTCATGATTGTAATCATTATTACTTGAAGTATCACCACTACCATAATCATTATATCGCACGTTTTCATAATCATCATCAATATGATCGTAATCAACAATCGGTATAACTATAATTGTCCTCATCATTTTCAACCTAATGATAATGCTAATGATAATCATTGTCATCATTTTCATCATTGCATTCATCTTTTTCGTCGCCAACACGAAAACTTTTCAATCCTTGTAGGAGCGGCCTGTCTCATTTTTACCAAGAAGTAATATTTCTTAATGATTGTCATGATTGTTATCATTCTGTAATCAATAGCAAATAGCCAAAACTCGCATCATGTGAATAAATTTGAGTGTCCATTAGTAATCTCATTTCAATTACTTTTGTAACCACACAATCGCCTCTCTTTACGTGCCAAGTCAAAGGCCAAACACAACTCATGTCTTCATAAGCTAAAATTTACACTTTTAAGAACAAAAGCTTGTACAAGATGACAATTTTACAAACATGAATGAGGTAATCCACAGTTTGATCTTAAGAAAAGAGTTTTGTGGTCTTTTTTTACCCTCTGTCAAGGCCCATAAAGCCGTAAATCTCCTTCAGTCAAGAATGCATTGGTCAACCAGTATTTAGCACTTTAGTTATCAGAAGTTTCGTTAGTGTACGCCTATCTGGTTTTCATGACAAGAGCCTTTGATTATTTGTTCATTGACCCACCTCAGATTTCAAAAGCTAAACTCACATCGTTTGAAGCAAGATCCTATTGATAACTGCACGAGTGTGCAGCGTAGATGACTGATGAGCCTAAAAGGCCATGTTATACTGTAATCCTAATGGCGAAAATCAGAAAGACAGATTGAATTAACGAGCTCAGAACGGAGGACGGTTAGACTTTTATTCAACTCGAGATCAGAAACCAAAATCAGGGATATCGCAGGATTTCCCCGGCAAGGAGGCTACGTTCTCCAAAAAGAGGGCTAGGTTCTCCAAAAAGGGGGCTAGATTGTTAGTTCACAGAAGCTTGCGCTTGGTAGCGATTGGTCGCAGAATTGAAATTTCCCTGATGGGGTGGGACGCTCCCCTTCCAGGCGCCATCCCTGCTAAAATCTCCGCTAGCCCAAAAAAGTAAAAAGAAGAAGTCAAGTTTAACAGCAATTACCTTCGTCATTCTTCAGCCAAATCTTCAAGATTTTCATGATTCTTGAAATAGAATATTTGTAGAATTCGTTGAAAATTTTTTGATTAAGATTTCTGGACGTTAGATTAAGGTAACTCGCTTTGATAAGATACGTATTGGTTCGTTACAGAGAAATACAAGGCGGAGATGTCTGCAAAGTAAATGTGAATCGGAAGGAACTGGGATACCTAGTCAACCTTAGCAAATTGTAAGTAGCACTTTTTCCAAAGATTGATGCCATATTTATTTGGTCTCCTGTCCCTCTGATACGTCTTTACATGTTTTTTCCTTCTATATATGATTTTACCTAGATGTCAAAGGTAGACATTTGGACACAGAGAAGTTTTTCGCTTATCCAGCAGTTTCCAGGTCCTTCCTCTCGATGTGACCACACCTCGTGATTCCTACGCCTGGAATTACAGGAGAGCTAGCGACTCTCCTCACTCTATGTGAAAGTTTAGCTGAGGTGAGACTCGAACCACTGACCATAGAGTGAACGGCTACAACCTTACTGCTGAGGTACCGTGACACTAGTTTTTGTACTCCGTAGGTATATCGATGGTTGCAAAGGACTGTTGCTATCAGACTATGCTTTTGCGAATAGTGCACTACTTTCAATAATGTAAGTATTTCTACCAAACGATATGGTAAATATATAGTGATTCGCAGTGCTGTAATTCTTTTCAAGAGACAGTGCAGTATTCCTGTGCTACAGTAATCACTTCTGCTGCATTGAAATCATTGTATTCAGCATGGGGTCAAATCAATAGTGATTTTATCTGTCTTAAAACGAGGCAAGGCGGAATGGGAGATCGATAATTATCGATTATATTTACAATTATAATCTATGTAAGGCTTGATGTAAATACCATCATTTCTCTGGAAATACACCGACTTGAAAATAGGCCGAATGGCAATCACAAGTACCGTACATTTGTATTGTTGGTCTATCGTGAAATACTAGGTTTCAATTAAGGGCAAGCTTCATTACGAAGCATCGTAACTATCAGTTGTACTTGAATATGCTTTAAATGAATTTTGTCGCAATTTAGATATCGCAAACTATAACGATTAGTTCCTTCGGTTGTCGACGTTTCAAAACGCTTCAAAATGCGCCCATTTGTAAAAAGGCCAGACAATTTTACAGGAAAAGAAATTAAATAAGCCACGGCCAATGCCCAAGGAATAACAGCATATCTATTGCCTGCCCCTGTCAAAGTCATTCATCAAGGACGTTTAAGAACTTTTCCCAAGTGAGGAATATTATCCAAAGCCCCCATCTCCCTCGATTCGTGGCGAAAATGCAGTTGATGATCACTAATGGAGAAGGCATATACCGATCAGGGATGTTTTCCCGATTAGTCACGTTGCTGAAAATGATTTATATCGTTTAATCCTTTTTCTCGCAGACACATTACCAATTGTGATATGCAAGGATTCCCGTTTTTGGCATTTGATGGTGCTTTTCCAAAAGAGAATCTCATCGGGGAACTGTACGTATATGGAAATCTATCTTCGTGAATTGTGCATTGCTCAACGCTGTGGTTCGCTGAGTTGTTTACTGCGCGAGTTCTCATGGGAAAGGCTTTGCTCGAATCCTGCGTGGATCAAACAGCAGAGATGCCGTTGGTTTGAAGGGGAAGGGAAACCATCTCATGAAAGAAGTCAACTTTGCTAGAAAAAGATCGGAGCGCTGCTAAGATCAAAATCGAATTTCTGAGCAGCATCGAAGAATCGTTTTCATTAATATCTGCTAAAACCTTTGGTTCTAGAAAGCTTCGACACTGCACAATATTTGCTAAATTTTCCTTGCAATATTGAAACCCCCGCTCAATCTTTAGTACAATTTCAATTAAACATTTAGAGTAGTACTACTAGGAATAACATGATGTCTATAACGTGTCCACTTTGGAGTCTCGACATGATTTAGGAAGTACATAATATTTTTGGACGCTTTTTATAATTTCTGCAGGGTATCTTTGATCCTAGAAATACCGAATCTTCCGGTTCTGTTGCTGCTTGATAGCCGTAAATTTTTGCTGTTTTCTTAGGAATTTTAAAGGAAACAGGCTTACATATGTTCCTATCTTCTCAAGAAAGGCACCTGGACTGAAACGACTGTAAGAAAAATTCAACTATCATCTGATTAGTAGTTTATAAATAGATATCTATCTATATCAATATATGTATATAGATATATGTTTAGATATAAATCGATCCATATAGTATCATTTCAGTGCAAACTCTGCATGGTACAAGTCGAATAGGCACAGGTTTGGTCCCATTTTGACGGAAGCTTTCTTGAGTAATGACAATTTGAAGTTCTAAGTGCCAGCTCTTCGTACAACTTCGTCATTCGTTGATTTGGTTAAAGTATATCCTTATGCTGGAAAAATTTCAGTCATTTGTTAATTTTGATGTGGTTTTGCAAGTGTCAACAGCAGAAGTGGCTGTTGACACGTGGTACCAGGGGGAGGGGGCATTTTTCCTTGATCTAATCATATGTAATTGTATTTCTCAGGTTCCTTGACAGCAATCGAATATCCTTCTTGACCAATCGGAGCCTTAATAACCTTGATCACATTGAAGTGCTGTAAGTATTATTGACTCAGTTGCTTTCCAGTCTCTTGCCACTCTCATTCTTCAAGATATAATACGATGATAAGATTAGAATGCGCCATTCATAACCACTTCAGTCTCCATGGCCATTCGAAACTATCTCTGACGTAAATCAACTCAAAACCGCTTCATTGATCTCTGAATCAAAATTTATCAATGCATATTCATGTAAATTTTTGTTACGAGGAAACATTTTCATGCTATTGTGTATTTTGACGGAGGAGCTTGATATGTGCATATACGTCATCTCTGCGTTTTCTTATTGGAACTAGTGTACCCCAAGGATCCATTCTCGGGTCAATTTTGCTCACAGCGTTATCTCGTAGGTCAATGAGGAATACCTTTCTGAAGTATATTGGCAACGATGTCTTCAACAAAAAGGATAACCTTGTTGAGTTGTAAGTTTATATCTCAAGCAAAAGTCGCTTTTCAGAAATTTCGTGTACTGAAGAAAATTTCTCACGCTTCTCGTAGGGAGCAAAATTTCGAATGTCTGCTTGAATTGCCTTGTTTGGAAAAATTAGACTTTGTGAATTAATTGAATGTTTCATAAACGTTAAGGAGCCACTGTTTTCTAGCAATGACGTGAATTCCCTTTAGGTTTAACAGCATCCCTTGATTCATACACCTGAATCATTGTCACGAATCACCCTGCTTGTGGCAGGTCCACCTTAGGTAGGATGCGACAGTTTTTTTTTCTTTTCTTTTTTTTAGTGGGATATGTTGAGGAAAGGCCATGGTGGCCTATAAAAAGCCCCAACAAAGGAAAAAAGAAGAAAGTGAGCAGCTAAGAGGATAGAGAGATAAGAGCAAGTTTATTTATCTTAGATTTGAAAGATGGCAAGTTGTAGGACTCAGGAAAGCAAGAAGAAGGCAAGACGCTCCATAAGTTGCATGTTCTTGGATGAATGATGATTTGTGAGATAGAGTTCGTGGATTAGGCGGTGAGACTTGGAAAGGGTGTGAATGAGTTGAGCTTCTGGTGGTCCTGACACGCCACAGTGCAGGATCGATAGAGAACAACTACGTTCTCACTAAGGTTTTCGTCGAAGCAATCGATCAAGGATCAGTATTTGTGTTGTTCGTAGAAAGAGAAATATTATTTATGAAAGGATCAAGTTGTTGGAGGTAGGATACGTTGGCAGGCAGCTGTGTTTGCCTGTGCTTGATATCAGTAAAAACAAGCCGGAATCCCTCGCAGCATTTTGATTGAAGGGACAAGCGAAAAAACTCGATATTCAAATGCTTCATATCAGTTTGATAGAACTTGTTGGGATTATTTGCTATGTTTTATTGGCTAAATCTTTTCTAGCACCGCTTCTGGGTCACGGAACCTGTCAGAAATCGAGGAAAATGCATTCCGAGGTGCAAGAGGTTTGAAAATACTGTAAGTCAAACAACTGGAATGAATTTTCTCTTGGTAAACATGATTTCTATAGGTCTCGGTTGATCAAGTGGAGCACTAGCTTGTTTTTAATGGAAAAGTGTGAATTAAAGGAAAACATATCATAGTATCATCGCGATTTCTATGCTCGATGTTCATGCAAATTTTACCAGCTGAATACGTATCCCCAATGATTACACATTGGACGGAAGCCCCCGCACTACTAAGGCTGTCATTGATGCGTCCCCGATCAGGAAAAGTTGTATGGAAACCAGGCATTAGCTTCCCAATCTTGTTTTAGCTAGCAACGTATTACACTTTCTAAGGCAGGGGTGGGCAAACTACGGCTCGCCGAAGGCTTTTTTGTGGCCCGCCAAGGACTTTTATCAAGCAAAAACAACTCTCCCGTTATTCTCGAAACGCATTATAAACATGTGAAGCGTTACCATACTGAGGATGGATTATGTTTTCAAACGATTTAACCACACTTTTCATATTTATTGTGTGACAATGTCATTTTGAAACTGCCGTGGCAACTTACTGTGTGGCCCTCTAAAACTTAAAATTTGTGACTGCGGCCCTTGTGCTGAAAAGTTTGCCTACCCCTGTTCTAAGGACTGGTTTCAATAAAACTAAACATGGGATATTAAGTACAGCTTTATAATGAACTTTCTAAGTAAGGTGAATGCGATCGATAAAGTCATATCCAAAGAGAGACACTTGAATCCGTAGCAGTTATAAAGCTAAGTGTGATTGCAAAAGAGCCTGAATCGATTTAGGTTATCGAACGACGACATCAGACATGATGCGAGGGAAACTACCTCTGTTTAGTACGATAGAGTTCTCGTTGCCCGAAAATTTCCTATTTCTTTGAATGATGGCATGGAAAAGGCCCGTCTCTGTGGTTTGTCGTAATGTTGCTCTCGACCCAACGGGATACCGTGCAAGTGGTTGCTCGAGCTTTTGCCTAGGATTAAGTACGTCATGATTAAGTCTTTTTGAACGACTTCTGTAAATCAGCTGTTCTCAGCATGATAGCCTAGCATGTCTTCTGCTTTCATGCTTTCCACCATCCACCACGATGCAGAGTTTGGCCACTGAGAAGCCATACTCATCAAGTAGTGCTTTAGTCCTTCCTGTCGATTTTACCACACATCATGATTCTTGCACCTTGAATTACCGTCTCTGCTCACCCTAATGGAAGGGTACGCTCTAAGGGGGGGGGGGCTATCACTGACCATATCACATGTGGTTAATTTCCTTACAACTGAGCTATGTCATGCTTGAATTCTATTTGTTCTTTGTCTTCTTAAGTTTTGATAATTCATAGTTAATTGCCAGAAGCCGGATCATTAATTGTACTTTACGTTATTTCCAAAACTTGCCGTCGTCTTACTTAGTTGAGATGATTTTTTATTAATTTCCAGAAGCCTGGATCACACCACAATAAAAAGGCTGCCCAGCAATGGACTTGATTATTTAGAAACTTTGAATTTGGAAGGCGTGAAAAGTGTCGTCTCTTTATCCGACAAAGTCATAAATCTTCCAAGGTTAAAGACAGTCAGCCTTGACCCTGAGAGGAGATATCTTTGCTGTGCATTCAAGTACAAGCGTAAAGAGAAGTTTCCCGCTCCTAGTCGATCAAAAATGAATTTTACCAAAGACTGCAATACACCAGTGCCCAGAACGACCTCTCAAGTTCCCAGCACAACAGTTAGTCCAAAGACTGGGAATTCTTCTCGCAAGACGACTGCGAATCCCTGGGGTGGGTGGAATTTACGGAGGAGGGCACTGCTGTGGTTTGGAGAGTGGGTACCCTCAAACAGAACATCAACTGATCCAGTGAAAACAAGGTAATCGTTTGTGTTTGTTTGCATTCATTCTTAGGGCTGGTAGTGGATGTCCATTTGAACACCATGGTTCCCATTTTATGCATTGATCTTCATGAAAGAGGAAAGCCATCAGGTATTATCGTAGACATACAAAGGCTGATGGCAGAAAAGAGATCAGTTGCCTATGGCATAACATTGGAGGAAGTCATTCAGACTGCCGTAGGCAAAAGAACTGCTACGTATGCAGTTCAAATAGCTTTCAGTAACTGACAAATGTTGATGGTGTTTATTTAAACTTACATTGCAAGTCCACAGCTTTACCTCCGATGCGTATTAGAGAAATTTTCCACCAAAAAGGCGTCTATTTGTGTTTTTTCGTCTTCATCTCAAGCAATGATACAGCGTCACGCAGTTCTCTACAACTGTTCTTTAATTTCTCTCTAGTCACCCTATTCTCACTGATGACAATTTTGGTAAGCACACTGTCACTCACAAGACTGCCATTTTTGACTGCGGAAACAGAACAAGCACTGCATTCGTCGAGAGGAAGTTGGAAGCCGTAAGCTGCTACCCAGAACCAGATGCATTACGGCCCTGCGACGACATCATGGGTAACTTGTATCTAACAGCCTTGTCATGGATTGTGTCCTTCATTGCTGTGATAACCAATGGAATTGTGTTTGGAGTGCTGATAATGAGTCGGCGGCAAATCACCGTGACGAAGTTCCTCATCATGAACCTTGCTTTCGCCGATTTGTGTCTCGGTCTGTATCTGTTCATACTAACGTGTGCATCAATTGAAACTAGCGGCAAGTACTACAATTCTGTGTACAGCTGGCAGTACGACGGGGGATGTGACGTGATCGGTTTCCTAGCCGTCTTTTCAAGCGAGCTTTCAATGATTATTCTGACTTTGATAACTATCGAGCGCTACCTCGCAATCGTCTACGCTGTTTACTTGCAGAAGAGGTTGACACTGCGTCACGCCAGCTATTTGTCTGCCGCGGGCTGGATCATGGCAATCATTATTGCAATTTTACCGATTCTCGGCGCAAACAGTTACGACGAAGTTGCGATCTGTTTGCCGTTCAAGATCTCCAAAACAGCGGATATCGTTTACCTTGGATTTGTTTTCGGATTCAACTCTCTCCTGTTCGCTTTAATCATGGTCTGCTACGTGCGAATCTACCTTGCTGTTGCTGGGCCGTACTCCAAAGGGCGTCCACCCGCCCAGACTAACGACTCATCCGTTGCCAAGCGCATAGCTCTGCTTGTCTTCACAGATTTCGCATGCTGGTTGCCTATAGCTGTTATTGGCATGATCGCAGCTGCAGGACACAGCTCGACTATTGGTATGACTGTAGAGAAAAGCAAGTACCTCCTAGTCATCTTCTTCCCAGTTAACAGCATCTGCAACCCATTTCTTTACGCTCTCTCTACGCGGACCTTCCAGCGCGAGTTCTTCACCGTCCTTGCGCAGTGTGGCTTTTGCCAGGAGCGGCTGCATCAATTCAATACAAACACATACACTGGCAACAGCGCGGCGCGGAAAAACCTGTCTAAAAGCCGTCGCGGCACGGAGACAATTAACTTATCTGTTGTTGGTCCCGCGCTTGGAACAAGTAAGCCGAAGAATGGAACAGCTGCTGGCAAGATTACCTCTCCCACACATAACCCTCTTATTGAGAAGAGCGGCTCGATTCAGAACAACAACGCATCGGCCATACCTGCACCGGATCATGCAAGCAATAGCGAGAGCTGCAACTCCAGTCGGTCACTGGAAGAGAAGGATCAGGTGCACCAACCAGCGTATCATCGAGAAACATCAAGGACACCACTCAATCAGGGTACGGCCGAAGGCACAGAAAACACAGCAATCGATATAGACATCGCTTTGTAAGATGATCGGGAAACTTTTACAACGAGACAGTTGTGGCATCCGATATGCCACTTTCTTATCTACAGCAATAAAGTCAATCCGCAAAAGACATACATAGAAATGTGATCTCGAAGCTGAGTTTCCTTCCATGGTGAGACAATAATCCAATCCGCTCCGTGGGTGCATCTATTGATGAGAATTGGGACATTATTTAAACATGATTTGCATTTTCTAGGGAAAAATATGGTGCAAGTGATAGTAGGGGTATTTTCCAATCTGACAGAAAATCTATAAAACGTAGGAATCAGTTTGGCCTGTCAATTTTTCCCAGTCTTCCTCCATCAATAATTTGATAGGGACTTTTTCCTGGGGTTTCAGTGATTGATTTCATTAGCCGGTACTTAATTCGTGGGTCGATGGCTCTGTTTGTAGAACTTGTACCTTGGAGTCTTGGGTTCGATATCTGTTCTCGCCCATTCCGTGTATAACTAGCACTATTCGGTTGACCTGCGATGTGTGACCGCCCGGGACCTGATGGTCGTTGTGGCGATTCACTTCAGCAAAAAGGATTCCGGGCTTTCGGAAAATGCCATTCGATTATTCTATTCAATTAATTCATTCCACGCAGGCATTTGCATTCACTTGGGGCTTACATGGGGGTAATTCCCTAATTTCCTATGGCTCTCTTCCCTTATTTCCTTGTCATTTTGACCTGATTAGTATCCATATCAACCATCGCTTTGGTGTGAGTCCCAACCCTTTGTCGTGTCATTGCGTCACCATTTACAAAGATCCGAACTGTGTATAGATTGCTTGGTAGTCGCAAAATGATTTTATTGATAGAGCAGAATAATATATGAATTCAGAACATTTATTGTAAATAGAAAAATTTGATGAAGATTTAATTAGCAAAATTATCGTAAATTATTATTTTAGTTATTTTTCTTGCTATAAATTGGAATTATGATTGCTCTCTATAGATGAAGAACTGCGACGTGCTATTTGCTCTTAACTATTCCTATATTGTAATATCTGAAGCCCCCTTTGGAACTTCACCTGCATTTTCTAGAAATGCATTCATATTGAGGTAAAGGTTTGGCCAATAAGAAAAGCAACCAACAAGCAAGCAAGCAACTTTTATTTGGCAACGCAAGCTGGGTATGTGGCAGCTATACAGCTGATGTGGGCCTGCACCATTACCGCTTGTAACTTCAAAGTTACCCCTGAATATTCGTGTCCTCAACCTAGCTTGAAAAAACTTTTAAAAAGCTCCACTCTCAAGCAATAACCCTAAAAATTCAGCCATTCTTTAATACATACTCCGACAAGATTTTGGAGTGAAATCATTTTGAGCAGGTCCTTTAAGTGAGGCACATGCAGTAAGAAAGAAGAAGCTATAAACCTACCATTTAGCAAAAAAATTCATTGTGAATGACAGTCTTGCGTTAGTCTGTGTCAATTGCCTTAGGATTCAAATATTGCTCTCCCAACAATGGCCTTCTCCAATATTTAGAATTTTAGTGTTCTTAGTTTTCTAGACAAGGTGTACAACATATATTTTTCTTTGCGCAATACATTTACTTGATATAAGTGAAAAAAGCAGGCTTCTTATTATCAAAATCAAAATAGCTTTCGTTGGCACCGAACATCAGTTGAGTCACTTGCCCTATGATATCGTTATGGTGTATGGTTGTCTAGAAACTATCCTATTGCAGGTGCTTGATGTAGGGAAATACTGCACTTGCTGCAAATGGTATTCTTGTGCCACCCACTTCACCCCGTCATCATACTAAACTCTCTGCGCTATCAACGAAAGCTTCATCCTTGAAAACTCTAATAATCTGAAGGGAGAAAGTTGTCAAATTCTGAGTAACTCAAGTAATGAGATGGAGCGACTTACAGGATGCAATAAGAACAGAAAGAGGGCCCCGGGATGTCGGAGAATATTTAAGACTGCGAGAAGGAAGAGATAATGACCGAGTTAACGAATTAACGATATTAACGAATTTAACTTTTTTACTTTCAAACTTCAAACTTATCACTAGGTCTTCATATTTTTGTTTCTTTCGCTTTGCAATGCTCCCAAGATTTGTCTTCAAACTTATCGTTGATTCAATGGCATATAGAAAGTCACATTTCGACACTAATAATGGCAATAATAGTGATAATAATAGTAGTAGTAATAATGGAAACCTTGTTTCAAATTAGTTAGCCGCGCTTAGGGTTTATAAAAATTAATGGGAAAATGAAAGGAAAAAATTAACGTGGGAATATGAAAATGATTAAATCTATGAATGTGACGATATAGGGTAGGATCTCTGCACAAGAGGAATGTCATGGACAAACGTGCTTGAATAGCAGAAATTGGGGAAATCTGGAAAACGAGAGAACCCATGCATCTGAGCGAAAGGTCGACTGTGTATGACTCTGCAGGGCCGTATTTTATCATAATAAATACATGCCAGTCACAAACATTATACGTTATGGAGTGGTCTTGTTAGTGCGTCACTAACAGAGTGGGAAAAGATGGCAAACTTGAGAAGCAATGGAGAATACGGTCATTGCGACTTTTTCCAACGAACGGAAATATTTGCTTAGAGCCAGAACCATCGTTGCTCTGGTAAATGACGTCGTTCTTCCGTTCTGTGATTCGCGGTGCACCGTGTAATGCACTGAAATGTCCCGGTAATGGCAACTGCATGCAGTTCTACTGTGCGATAGTGTTTACAGCTCCCTAAAGTCATACTGTCGTCAGTTTCTGACTTCCAACATAAGTGCGTCATGTCCCAACTGAATGGCCTACACTCTGCTGGAGTTAACGAGCCGTAGTTGCACCCTTTGACAAATCAATGAAATTTTTAGCAGTACGTGGCTTTAGTTCTCGAAGCAGGTGGGAAAGCTGACGTCATGATAGGTAAGCGAAATCGCAGCAGCAACAACGAAAATTTGCCAAGGAAATAACGCAGAAGAAGAACCATAGTTGCTGTTGTATATGTTCAAAAATGTGACTTGTTACGCTGTAAGTTAAGTGGATTTAATTGTTTATTTTTATTCAGATTTGCATGTAAATATCGATGCAAGATTTAATTGGTTGGAGTGCATGTAACCTTATCAGCCGCAGTTCATTGTCATCTTGGCCGATTAGGCCTAGTAAGTAGATGGAAGGCCCAAAACAACTAGTAGAGGAGGCAACGTTGGGAAAACAAAGTTTCCTTTATGAGAATTAAGTATCCTTCTTTCATGTCATGCCAGTTTCATGCATAATACCATGTTCAATGCTTAGCTGATTGAAAGCAAATTTTGCTCTTTATAACCAGCTCTTTACATAGCGATAAGAATAGAATCACTAGTTAATACAATATACGAATTTTCATTGATGGCAGTAGTGACATGCTTGGTGCATTGATACTTATCTTTTCTTGCAGAAAATTTTTTTTTAAAAAAAATATCGCAAAAATGTCAGGTAAAAGTAGAGAAGCTGCAAGCATCGATAGAGATTCACACGATTTGTCCAAAAATCCCTTTGCTGCGTTGTTTCCAAGTTTGCAACATGCCGAGGAGTACATAAGATCAACTAAAGCTGCAGCTGAGCCTGAAGATTATCGTAAAAAATCTAATTCAAGCAGTATTGCTGAAAATTCATCTGATAAAGGGACTGAACATGGCCAGGAAGGAAGTAGTGAATGGCACAACAAAGTGCAGATCATAAATGACTTTCTTCAAAGAGGGTTTTTGTTCACTGTAAGCCAAGGTAGTATCAATCCCAATTGAACTTGCCAATTTTAACTGCACTTTATTCGTATTTGCATCTTGTTGCCACAATACTTCTCCCAATCATGATTTCTCATATGCAGCAATGTAAATCAAAAGTATCACTCATGCTTATCCTGGTCAACCTTGGGCAAGGTGCAGTGCCCATAAGCCTCCCTTATCAGGGTTATGATATCAAATCACTGTTGCCTTAGAGTTTACCTGTTCTAGGAAGGGATAGGGGGGTAAACCCCAACTCTAGCAACTTCTATGACGCTGTTGGTGCCCAAGCAGCATCAACACTAATCTTTTCCTGGGACCCACTTGCCACATGGAGAGGTTGGGTTTGCTGTCTGGACAGCAGCTTGTCTTCCATACACCCTGCCCAGGCTATGAATGACACTCCAGCGCTACTCCTCTGTCTCATACAGACAAAAGGATGCCAAAGACGACGACTTGTTTAGATCTCTTTAGTCAAAGCATCCATCCATGCATGCATTTCAATTTCATAAACTGTAAAACTATATCAAAAAAGAAATTTCTAGAAGTTTGAGGGATCAAGAGTAAAGAATTTGTGTCATGTCCATGTAGTTGGTCTCCAGCAATTATGCTGCAATATGATTAGATTTGCTCCTGCAAAGAATCACATAATTAGGCTTTTTTGTTGCAGGTAAGCACAGAGTTGGCTTAAAGAATTATGCTGGGCCATTTCCTAACTGTGTTTTGCTAAAGGGGCTTTGCAAGGAAATCAAAGAAAAGAAAGATGAACCTTTCCTTAATGCTGAAAATCTAAGCCAAGCACTCATGGAAAGACTTTCAACTTCAAATCTGCCATTAATATCGTACGGAAGCACTATGTCAAAGGCAGATGTCATAACAGCTGCAGATGAGCAATTTCTGATCAAATATTTGGCTCACTCCTTCCAAAGACTGGCTGATGAACTGTCACTTTTGAAAAGAAAGTTGAGAGTATGTATTGTTGGTTTCTATCATTGTAAAGAATAAACAAAAATATGTTTTTGCAATGGATCATAGCTTTTGGTTATTTAAAGTAAGCTATCAAAAGAGCTTGCATAGAAGGGGGAATTCTTGAAACAATTTTTACAATCACAAAATCAGTAGGTAAGGCTTCTACCGCTGAAGGCCAATGTGTGATATGTGGATAGATACTCATAGATCCAAAATGGAAAATTTAGAGACTTCTAAAAAAGACTTTTAGTTTCTTAAGAGTATGTGAATGATTTATTTAATGAAACTTACCTTTACAAAACAAAATACAGGAGTTTGAACTTTGTCATAGGATCTTAACCTCATCAAAGAACTAGAAAAGTTAAAGAACGAATGTGATTTATTGATTTTTTCGTTCACGGGGTAAGCTTTTTACATCAAATTTCTACATTTTTTTATGATGTCCATCCCATTTGATTAAAGGCTCTTTGAAAAATAAGACCTAATGGTAGGTTCTGTGTTGACCATTGATCAGAGAGGCCTGGTTTCAGAATCTTTACAGAGAGAGATTCTATCCTGTTTTTGTTTGCACTAGGCCCCAGAAAAGTTGTTTTACTGAGGTGCATTGCCACACCAACCAGTAACTCCCAGGGAATCATTGCACAATTAAATTTTTGCCAAACTTGAGGTACTCTTATTATCAGTAAGGAGGATTAATATCAAACCCAGAACCCTGAGGTTCCTATGCAAGATCTCTACCTTACCTACCATAATGCATTGTTAAGTGTATTCTGATCATGATTTAGCTGTCCATTGTACCCAATTTCCATGTGATGTATAGTATGCATGATTTTGGAGATAGTAGAAGTCAGAGAAAAGGCTCAGAATTCCTCTAAGATAATGGATTTTATGGAGCTGTTCCCCATTGCCCATTGCCTTTGTTATCCATTGTGCTTTAACTGTATCAAGTGCAGGATTTGAGCCCACAGCTTTTTTGTTGTAGTTCGCACGCTCATTTCTATTGCACAAATGCTATCAAAATTTCATTACTTTATGTCTGCAGCATTTCATTCTGCATGTCATATGCTTTGCAACAACATAGCATGTCAGTCCATACTTTGCTAGGGATCTTTCAAAGTAAAATTGTGATCAATTTTTTTTCCAGATCCATCCTACTTTCGCCAGATGTCTTCCCAACAAAAGTTCCACACAAACAGTTCATTGATCTGCTTCTCAAGCCATCAGGTACTTGTCAGAATCATTCAACATTCTAATCAATATTCATGTTTCCAACCTAGATATGATTTGTTTTAGCATATCATGCACTTATATTCACTGAGTTGTTTGTTCTTTACTATCATTGGTTGCATTCAGTGATATATTATTTGCCAACAAGGTTTAAGCTTCAGTTTTTGATTGATGAAGAAAAGCTTAAGAAATTATTTATGCGTGATCAAATTTTGAATCAGTGCTTTCATTTCAAGTATCCTTTTTAATTAGATTCCAATTAGCGGCTGACAGCTTTGCTTCATTAAGTTATTAGTTTGTCAACTGTGAAGAACAAATTCAAAATGCTGATAGGGTATTTTCAAATAAAGAATGTATGTTATGTCTGATGAAATCATACTTTGATGTTGCATTGAAATCTTTCTGATTACTATAGATTGCAAATACATACAAGAGTACCTAGATGGCGTTATAAGTCAGCATGATAATGAAGATGATATGGTATGTGACAATTTAACTGTGGAAGAATAATGTTTATGCCATAAACTTTGAATCAATTTCTCTAAATATTTTGCGAACTTAAAAGGACTTAGTGGCCAAGGACTTCTAGAAGAATGATGCATATTGATCTTTGGAGTTGGAGAAACTTGCGGACATTCGAGAAGAATGATGTCAGATAACAGAAAACTACTAACATTAAGTTAGATTTAAACTGAAGAAAGGCAGTTGCCTTAGAAATCTTCTCAGGAACTTTGATGAAGGTGGATTGCTAAAACTGAAAAGTCAAATCAATGCCTGTGTTTTGCACGAGTTTCTGCCATCTTCTACTATTTTACTATATATTTATACGTTTATTTATTTACGTATGTCTTTTGATATATCTGTGGATTTTCTTTTCCATTGTAGCTTGAAATGTTCTCTCCGATGCTTGACTACCTAATGGAGCATGTTAAATCTCTTTCACTAATGAACCCAAACGTTTTCACCATCTTGGATCTGTTACTTTTCTTCTCAAAAAACTCGAAACTGGCAAAGGTTTGTTCTTAACAATTTATCTACTTCCATAAAGTCCAATTTTACATGATCTGTTGTCATATACAGGGCTCAATCCTTGACAGGCATGTAACTGAATGGAGTATGTGGGTCTCTACTTCCCTTCCCCAGTAAAACGTCTGACTACAATTTACCCCGTCTGTGGTGAGTTGTAACCTTGTCAGTTTCAATCCAATATTTCCACACATTGATGTGATTATCAAACTTGGGACTTTGATGTTTCATTAATGAATGGTGTTGTTTAATTGTTTACGCCTGCAATGGTACAGTTAATTATTCTGCGTTTTTAAACCATGAATTCGCGGGTGGTAGCACGCAGATAGCTGCTCAAGTCTACGAAATCTAAGAATTGCCTTCAAAATTGACTTTTACTTTGATGTGGTGTGTAATTTCAGCTCTCTAGACCGAATACTATGCATAAGTTACGACCAATCGAGGATATGTTTTCAAAAAAATTCGTTTCCTGATATGAGTTTCTTGTCCTGTTTGTGCTTAACCTTGGCATATCTGTTGTAAGGAAATTGTCAAAGCAGTTGGCGCAACCTACTTATGACTGAAATATCTTCTCCTCTTTTCAGGTTCTGGTCTCGTCACAAGTTTGGTTCCCGCCAAGCCGTGCGTCGGTTTCATCAACCGCGGGACTTGACTTTGAAAGATTAACCCTTCTGGGACCAGTTCTAGGGACTACCACTTTATCTTACAATACAGATCAGCCATCGGTAGGGAATGGCTTCATTCACTTGTTGATGAGTTTCGTGGCAAAGTTTCTTACTTTCATTTTTTATAAGCAAGTGTCAGATGAGAAGATCTCGCATTGTGACTGAGAGGACCACTTTCTCGAACACAAGTTTCAGGAACGATAAGGCTTAGTTTTATCGATGCTGGAATACTTTATTTAGCCTTGAGCATGCCATTAAATTGTTAGATATAGTAGTACTAAATCACTTGGGAATTGCGAATCAATTCGTTGCGCTTAAAATATCAACCACACCTATAGATGTAAGATTCTATGAGTTAAGATTCTATTAGTATACTTTTAGCTGAACATTGTCACATTAAATGAAACTCGGAGATCTAAACTAATACTACTTATACTCTTTCGTTTTTCTACGTAAATATAAGTATAGATTTATATAGATTCTACAAAGTTGAAGATGGGCGTCGAAAATGAGTAATCGTAAAACCGTAAGAAAATATGGGTATATATTGGTGTTTTTTTAATCTAATCTATTATTTCGTAGGAGTATTTCTTAGAGCCATCGAGACAAAGCCATGGTGATCTTCAGATAATCACAAATAATTGCAGAGGCCAGATTGATATTATATGCTCAAGAGCCCATCAGGTGAACCACATCAGCTTTTTTTAACCTATGTCTTGTTTTCCTTGAAATGCTTGCATAATTTTTTGCATCGTTCAGATTGCTTGAAAACACTCTCAAAGTATGGAGAATGGCCAACGTCTTTCTGGACTTAGACCAACATCTATTCATCATTTTCGTTTATTCCTTCATGTTGGGGAAAGCTTTGGTTGCCTATAGCAGAATCCCGACAAGGGAAGAAAGAGCTTAAAGGAGAGGACAATAATATCAAGTTTTTCAATTTTTGATTTGAAGGAATACGTGTTATGCTTAGTATTTGAAATTTGCAAGATCTGAGCTAATCTCAACCGTAGCCATGCTGTATCCAAGTGAACTAGGATAATTATTCTGACTTACTCTGTTTTCCTTTGATGCACTAATTTTTAGACATTTTTCATCTTTTTTATGCCTTTAAATAGTGAGTGCATCTGTTCCCAATAAATATTAAAAGCTTACGATAAGCCAGTTGAAAAGGTGGCAGCACCTTTTTTTTTTTTTTAGCAAATATGCCCATAGAGAATTGGAAGAATCTTGTTGATCCGATGGGATTTCTTGACTCCGTGTTTCTCTTTGAGTGTTTCAGTATCTATGACTTAGGCGTTTCATTTTTTAGATCGTCAGAAATCTTCTCGAAAACAAGGAGGTTCACCATAAGATTCTGTACTGGATTGGATCGTGCTTGCATCACAACAGAAAAAGGGCGCAAGTAAGTTCAAAACGATATTTTAAAGCATCCCGATGTCAAAAGCTTAGGTTGAAATGTCACTTTATCGTTAAATGTTGATGGTTGGTACCCGAATCAATTTACAGCATACTTTGACTATAAAAGATGAAACTATCGATTTATTCGAATGGAGAGGAAAGTCGTTATTAGTCCCTGTCTTTCGTAAAACTAAACACGTATGTGGCCTGACATTGTGCCAACATGCTGATGCGCCAAAGTCCACGTGTAGTGGTTTAAACCGACACTTGAGGATGGCATGAGTTGGATAAGTGCTATTCCAGATGATCAGTGGTTCAATTCGTCACTAAGGTAAAAGCTGCATAAAGAGTTGAGGCAGTTGCTAGATTTCTTCCTGCCTTTTCATAATCTGATGTGCTTCATCGTTTCCTTCTTTCACGTCATCTTCCTTGTGTACATTTGCAATATAAGCAAGTAATTTGGAATTCATCAGCGACAAAGGAAGACCATTTATCAGCCGAATACTTTGCTCTGATCCTCAGTGATTCACTATTTTTTAGCTATCGATTCATACAGAATTTGGAAGCATGCTGACCCAGGCAAGGGATGGATTTTTCCTAAACCTCAGCTCGGTAATGCTGAAACTGTGCGGTCCATTCTTGAGCCTTTCCGAACGGCCTTGCAGAGTTCTTAAAGTCAGTCCATGTTATTGTGCAGTTGGATCAACGGTTCAAGATATTGAGAGATCGGATGCTAGAGTGCACCTTGTTCAAGATATGGAGGAATCGAAGATGGCGCAAAGAACTGAGGATAGTGAGTGATTGTTTTATGCTAATTCAGCAGTTAAAAAAGCCACGACTCAGTCAAAGTTCTATTTGGATGGGACTGGGATTGTCAAGCGCAAAACAATACGATAAATATATGCACAGCCATCATTTAAGTAAAAAAAATGTATTTCCATTGTTGGAGCTTTGTATAAGCCACCATGGCTTTTCCCCAACATAGCTCACTAGAGAAAAAGGAAAAAGAAGAAAAATACAACTCAAACATGTGTAGCAGATTAAGAGGGAGGTGAAGAGGTGATTTTCTCTGCTCGATGCAAGCGCTCACAAAGTTCGCTAGCGGGAAGAACCCCTTCCCGCGCTTTATCTACTGCCCTAGCGCACATTAAACTTGATCTGATCTCTCTCTCCTCTTAGCCTTTTGCTTTCTTCTTTCTTCCTCTGTTGGGGCTTTGTATAGGCCACCATGGCTTTTCCCCAACATAACTCACTTAATCTTACAACTTGCCATCCTTCAAATCTAAGATCGATAGACTTAATCTATCTCCTTCTCCTCTTAACCTTTCGCTTTCTTCTTTCTTTCACTGTTGAGGCTTTGTATAGGCCACCATGGCTTTTCCCCAACATAGCTTACTAAAAATCAAAAGACTCCCATACACGAAACGAGCGTCACGAAGCACTGTGTTGAATAGGTATCATTCTGAGTCGCGAAATCATGAGGAAGGGTGGTCAGTTGATTTCCTCTTCAAAAATTACCCCAAGCCTTATGAAATGTACTCACCGTTCAATGCTGGGTGAACAAAAAGAGGTCACCCAAATACACGTGCGCAAGCGTGCCTCAAACCCATAACCTTCAACAAAAAGACCAGCTGCACTAACATGACATCCTTTCCTAACAGGATTTCTGTAATAACAGTATATACTCGTACATTGTGTAAATATGAAATGGCTGTAGGGAAATCCTGTATAAGTATCCTTCAAAAATGATAGTAATAGTAATAATGATAACATCCAACAGTATGCTGTGTTTGAGAATAGCTACGTTCTGTATAAGGCTGGTTTGCACCCTTCCGAGTTTCACTGTCTAACCCATGAACTCTGTCCCGCAAATCACAATTCAACCCAAGAACATGCAATTTATGGAACGTCTTGTCTTCTTCTTGCTTTCCTATATGCTACAACTTGCTATCTTTCAAATCTAATATCAATAGACTTGATTTGATCTCCCTCTCCTCTTAGCCTTTTCCTTTCTTCTTTCTTCCTCTGTTGAGTCTTTGTATAGGCCGCCATGGCCTTTCTTCAACATAATTTACTAAAAAATAAAAACACACGAGATCCAATGTATATAATGCTTAATAGGGCATCATTGAAGCTCTCAAGTACAGAAACAGCACCAAATCGCTCCTTAAAATCAACAAGCTATTCAATAGAAGACCAGTGGAAACCAGACGTCTTTGTCCTGAAGTTCTTTTTGTCTTATTATCATCATTTAACTGTTGGATCAATCGCTCGCTACTTCCCCCTGTCATAACCCACAGCTGGTTACACATTTTTTGTCTTGCTTAGGCCATTATCAGCCGTTTCATACTTTTCATGTATTGTTTCAACTCTTTTGTACCATGCAACAGAAAATTTATCAATTTTTTTCAAGGCATTTGATCATAGAAAGTTGAGTGATTGAATTGCATCTGACACAATTTGAAGCAATCACTAGTGATAAGAATTGTTCTCTGATTTGTGTCAACCCTGTTTTGATATTCTAAAACCTGTTGTCGAGTGCTACATGAAAAGCAATGGAGGCATAACACAGCGTTGCCTACACATTTCTTAGCATTTTTCTTTCTCTTTTGCAGTGGAGATTGTCGATACGGACCAAATACAGTTCAAATTTATCACTGAATGCTTTTTTCTAACTCACTCATGTTTAAAAATAGGTGAGGATTTATTTTCTGTCTGATTGCCCAATGTTTCTCTTCGTTGCAGGGTAGTTTAGTTCTTCCGCACTTCCATTAACAATGATCGTTACTAGTTTTCAAAGATCTTTGACAGTGTTTTATGACTAGTCGAGGTCAAGAGGTCAAATGTGTAGAAAAATTTGTCTTCCAGAACTCATCAGAGCACATGCATCTCTTTTAATACAATTAACATGCTTCTGCTCATCAATCCAATGATGCTGCTCAAGAGTTGTGATTGCAAATTAATATAAATCTGTTCACCAAGCTATTCATTGTCGTAATTGAAAATGAATGTCCATGTAGTGAGTTAGGATTATTCATGAAGGAGGTTCAATCAGATTGATGGCGTGTAAAGCTGATAGCGTAATATTTTAGGATTCTTCGTAGCAAAAATTGATTCTCAATAGCTGCTCATTTCGCAATGTTGCCGTAGTGTAGTGGCTTGAATTTGTTCACTCATCACGCTGACTTCGGCATACGACCCTGTACTTTTCACATTAGAAGTTCTATGGCAAGAAAGGCAACAGGAAATCTGCTAATAAATATCCACTTCTGTTGGATATATTTAGTATTCTGTCGGCGTTTCAGCTGCATTCGAAATTGAGTATGCTGTTCAGTTTTTTTTACTTCGTAAATTTTATTCTAAGCTCACAACTTATGTCAAACGGTATCCTCCTTTCAGGTTATCTAAAAGCATTTGGTACGTACCAAAACTTGATGAAAAAGCTGCAGAAGGTAAATAATTTTGTTATTGCTCAACAGTAGATGGGGTAAATTTATGATTGAAACTTTTTATAGCCATAGACTCAATTTCGTTAGATTAAGTGATTATGACATGAAATCTAAGTTTGACAATATTATGAGCATTTTTTGGAAGTAATTTACACACATACTTATCCTAATGCTGTCAGAATTTATATTCTGAAGAGAGAAAAGCAACCCTGACATCAACACTATATCGCATACTCAATTTCGAGCTTTTTCTCGGAAGTAGATTTTCTCGAGTCGTTTGTCCGTTACCTTCCACGCCAATGATGTTTTTTCATGTAGATCATTTAAAACTAGAAATTCCTGCGCTATGACTATTCTCACTTCACCCACTAAACGGCACTTGTTGAAGTTTCTGTAGATGGATTCAGAAGTATCTTGTAAATATTAGTACTCAGTCTGCTCTTCTTGATGTTATTGTAAACTTTTCCTTTTTGTAAATAGTTAGCTTTAATTAGCTATCTAACTAAAAGCTATTGCAAATACCAATTTTAAAGAATTTATAGAAGTAATAAAAAAATAATTGACCAGACTCCGTTACACGAGAGGTAAGTCTAAGATGACGATTTATGGCACTCTATATACGTAATTGGTGCCGCGAGGAGAACCTAATTTTTGGCACTCTATATACGTAATTTGTGTCCCAAGGATAGTTTAATTTGTGTCGCAATGAGATCCTAATCTGTGTCGTAATGAGGTCCTAATTTGTGTCCCAAGAATAGTTTAATTTGTGCCGCAAGGAGAACCTAATTTGTGGCACTGTATATACGTAATTTTTGTCGGAATGAGAATCTAATTTGTGTCCCAAGGATAATTTCATTTGTGTCGCAAGGAGAGGCTAATTTGTATCATGATGAGATCCTAATTTGTGTCCCAAGAATAGTTTATTTTGTGTCGCAATGAGATCCTAATTTTTGTCCCAAGAATAGTTTAATTTGTGCCTCAAGGAGAGCCTGATTTGTGTCGCGAGGAGATAGGGCTCCATAAAACTCTTTCATAGCTTACGATCGTTTTCTTTGATTTGACTTTTTCTTTAGATGAATGAAATATACAGGGATGTTAGGGGGAGCAGCTTGTCATCGCCTGAGCTGGACAGAATAAAAACTGAATTTGAGGCGGACATCAGAAGACAGCTGTCTTTTAAGGTAAGCAATTTAATTAAGTAGCCAGTAGAATATATTGAAGTGTCATAATTATTCAAGAGCTTGCAATCTATAGAATGTCTTATCTTATTCTTCAGCTTCCCAGAATCCTACAACCCATCTCCTTTCAAATACGAAATCAATCTCAAGCTGTTGTCTTCCTCTTAGCCCGTTTTTTTCGTCTGCTGTTAAGGCTGTGCTATAGGCCACCAGGACCTTTACCCGACATTATTTGAGACATTAGATGGTTTGCTATTTCTATCTAATTTGTAACGACTCTTAAATTTTTCGCCCTCTTACGTTTAGGCCCATTTGCTAAACCCAACATTGGCTGAGTCTTTTGTGAGGTTCTGTGCAGCAACTTCGTATTGGCTGATTCAACAGCTTTTGGCCGACGAAAAGTTCAACGATGGAGTTCACCGTGATCTGGATGTGGAACTACTGAGAGATGAGGTGATGAGATGACGTACAAATTGGAATATGAGCCAATATTCCGTTTCTTTGCTCTTAAAAGTACACAGATTACTTTGCGTTCATACAGCAATGCTATATTCGAGAAATGCAGCAGTGAAAGACTTAGAACCGATTTGGAAAAATTTAGTGCTATTATAGTCATACAGTCATGTCACTTAAAAATGATATGTTTCTTTTTTAAATACTAGGTTTCTCCCGCATTGACGATTATTCCCGAGCACGTTGTTGAGAATGTTGCAGATTGCATCATATTCATGTCGTAAGTAATGATGGCAGCCATTATTCACCAGCTTATGAAGCCGATATCAAAGATCTTAAGAAAATTTCCGCTGCTATGGAGCTAAAGTGTTTCATTCATTGGTTGTAGCAATAAGAAATTTTTTATCACTCGACGTATTAAAGGGCATACATATGAAATATCTTATGGATGAAATTAGCTTGAACAATTTTAATGAGATATTTTTTGATTTTATCTGTAAGTTCTTTTTAATCTTTGAAACATTTTTAGGCTGTTTAACAACTAATACTTCTGGAGATCATTCTATATTACATTTCCCTGTAAATTGATAATTAGCCTTGCAATTTCACTTTGTCACTTATTCTTTAAAACCTTGATTGATGGATCAGGCTGTTAACAAGCATTCGCTTGGTCTTGCACCCGTGGTGAATATTTATTACAGAATTGCAATAAGAAGGCCGGTGATAAGTCTGCTGCTGACAGTATCAAAGAAATTCTACCCCAAGAAGCCTACCAAGAGAAGCTACTCTGATCTCTTACCACTAATTCAATTGTCTTTTTTTTAGTTAGAGACTATCAATTAATTGTGATGAAAGCATTTAATCTGTAACAGACCTTAATCTCAAAGGAGGATGTTAAGAGATCGCTGACACAACTTTTATTCATGAATTTTTCAGAACGCTCTTCCCACCTTGTATTTACCTCAAAGTCTCTAATTCTCAAGTTGAAACGTAATTTTTCAGGCATTTCGGTGGAGAAATTTTAGAAAAGTTGGAGGATATCTTGGACCACATAATGCTGTTTTTATCTCTGTTTCTTGGGTAAGAATAATTCAATTCAATGGATTTTGTAGTTTCCTGTTTGACAGAATTCGTTGGCAGTGAAAATTCGCTGCGCACTGCATTGGAATCCCGATAAAGGCAAGTTAGTTAAATCATGCTGTTTTACATCTAAGTATTCTAATGTATGTATATATGCAGTGATAAGCTGAAAAATTGTGTATTTCGCGACTAACTATCCAATCTTATGACAGATCATCCAAGCGCCTCCACAATCCTCACTTGCGAGCTAAACTTGCTGAAGCTTTGGCCAGCTTGTTGCCAAGGGAAAAAACTGACGAGTTGGGAGTGACGTCATTGGTAAGACAGCTGTTCAAATTCATAATGATAATTATTAATGTGAATGGAGAATTTTTGCTCAAAGCAAATAGTTCAATTCATAGCTTTGTATTCTAACCGTGCAATATCTATCATTTGTGGATGTTGGTGGTGATTATGATAGGGGTGATTTGAATGATACATGATTAACGAATGACGTTGATTGATAATGATGATGGCTAAAGATCAACAATGATAGGTGCTACCGACTATCGATTGGTTTATGGCTACGAGCATACCATTAATAAATAGTTCATTGCAATTAAGAATGATTGGCATTTATTCATGAGTGCAACTATGGTCAAAGTGGCCAATCATGATAAGCGATAGCGGGATAAGTGATAAAGCCTGACGATCAATTGAGATCAAATGCTGATCACGACTGCGATTATGATGGATAACGATTCACATTGACTTTTACTGGCTGAATGATTTCGATTGCGATGCTGATGATCAGTAGACATTACGTAATAATCTACATTGACTGCTATACAATTGTACGTAATTTCCATGGGCTACACCTTTGCAAGTTTGGTCATATTTTTTAGCATCGATGGCGGTTTGACCATAAGTCTCTTTTTTCAGAACCTTGGTGGCCGCATTTTCGAGACGAATCAAACGATTCCGAAAATTCTTCCCGAAGCCTTGCTGAAACTTTTTGTGGATATTGAATTTACTGGACATTCTCTTGAATTCGAACAGAAATTCGGTATCGTTAATTGTTTACTTCTGTAAGATCTATATTGACCTATATGTGTAACTTAGTATAGAGTACTGTAGTGCTGTGTAGTGCTGTGTAGTATTTTGTAGTGCTGTGTTGTGTTGTGTAGTGTACTGTTGTGTAGTGTTGTGTTGTGTAGTGTTGTGCAGTGTTGTGTTGTGTAGTGTTGTGCTGTGTAATGTTGTGTTGTGTAATGTTGTGTTGTGTAGTGCTGTGTAGTGTTGTGTAGTATTTTGTAGTGCTGTGTTGTGTTGTGTAGTGTACTGTTGTGTAGTGTTGTGTTGTGTACTGTTGTGTAGTGTTGTGTTGTGTAGTGTTGTGCTGTGTAATGTTGTGTTGTGTAGTGTACTGTTGTGTAGTGTTGTGTTGTGTAGTGTTGTGCAGTGTTGTGTTGTGTAGTGTTGTGCTGTGTAATGTTGTGTTGTGTAATGTTGTGTTGTGTAGTGCTGTGTAGTGTTGTGTAGTGTTGTGTTGTGTAGTGCTGTGTAATGTTGTGCAGTGTTGTGTTGTGTAGTGCTGTGTAGTGTTGTGCAGTGTTGTGTTGTGTTGTGTTGTGTTGTGTAATGTTGTGTTGTGTAATGTTGTGTTGTGTAGTGCTGTGTAGTGTTGTGCAGTGTTGTGTTGTGTTGTGTAGTGTTGTGTAATGTTGTGTTGTGTAGTGTTGTGTTGTGTAGTGCTGTGTAGTGTTGTGTAGTGTTGTGTTGTGTAGTGTTGTGTAGCGTTGTGTAGTGTTGTGTTGTGTAGTGTTGTGTAGCGGTTAAAGTGAATGATATCCTGCCTCAGGCTGGTAGGCTTGTATGTTGAACAGACTGAAAAGTATTCAACTACCTTAGAAAGCATACTGCCGTGTCTCTCGCCTCTGCTAAAAATCAGCAGTTGCCATAGCGTTTGATACTAGGCTTGGGACTTGGTTAAAGAAAGGAATGCGATTTTAATTCTATAAAAGAGCACCTGAGTATTAGTGTGGAGAACACGTTCTGTCTCCTGCATTTTATTTCTCCAAATCTTTGATTGGAACAGTCAGGATTTGATCAGCCTGATCCATCAATTTCCAAAATTGATTTGCTCGATAGCATTGAATGATCTTGAGATGACAGCTTGAATTTTCGATTTACACAACTTCAGCTCAGATGAATTTTTGTTTCTTTCTCGTCCAGGTTATCGTCACCACATGTATGCTGTTCTGGAATATGTTTGGAAAATTCCAAGCTATAATAAAGTGTTTTGGGCATTATTCGAAGAGGTTAGTAAATTTTTTTAGTGGGTTATGTTGAGGTAAGGCAGTGGTGGCCTATACAAAGCTCCAACAAGGGGAGAGAGAAGAAAGCGAAAGGCTAAGAAGAGAGAGGGATCACATCGTGTTTATTGATATTAGATTTGAAAGATGGCAAGTTGTAGGATTGAGTGAGTTCTGTTGAGGAAAGGCCGTTGTGGCCTATACCAAGCCCCAACAAAGAAAGAAAGAAGAAAGCGAAAGGCCATGAGGAGAGAGATATCAGGTCAAATTTATTGATCTTAGCTAGCATCAGTTAACAACATGTCAAGCCAGAGGACAAATAGTGGCCGAAGAACAAGGAAAAACGTAAACAAACTGTTTTGAATAGATTGAATTCCTATTCAAATAACTGGTGACTAGGAAGTGGTAGTGTCTGCAATTATTGGAAAGACGAGAATCTAAGTAAACTGCTTTGTGACCTCGGTAGAATCATGCACGTTTGACTGTGTTATCTCATGTGCGTCTATTGCTATTCATGCTTGGATTTTTGTTTTTTCTCTCAGGGACGTGTCCACTACCATGAAAAGTCTGAATTCTCAACATTTCCGCGATTCATAAACCTACTGATGAATGATAGCACATTTTTATTGGATGAGGCCTTACAGGTAAGCCAAACAAATTTTGATATATCAACAAGCAAGTCAACCTTTGTAGGTCAGACTTGTACATTCCACGACCCATACACCATTGACTTAGACTGGCCCGTGAAAGGTTTCTTGAATTTAACCAAATAAACATGTTTTGTAATTCTATCTCATGTAGGGACTAAATGCTTTCAGTAGAACTTTCAAACCTTAACACGACTTTTCAGTTGTAAATGGAAATCGAAATATATTTTTGAATGAACATGACTGAAAATTTTTCGCTAGTATCGGTCACGAACGATCGAAATTTTTAACCACTGATCTAGGAAAATCGATTGAATAGATGACGTTTCCCAAGGCAATCCTCCTTTTTGATTGCTTCACTGTAATATTCACTGTTACAAGTTTGTCAAAGCAATGCTATTTACTGCCGTTTATGAGTAAATGCAACCAGTATTGTGTAGAATTGAGCTTAGCCTTTTGGCCAAGCCTTCCGCAATATTATCTGTTTCTCATATTACCCCATGCTACCCCATGGAAAAAGTGATTGCTCACCCCTGCTCTAGACAACTGAGCAATGAGCCACAAACGGGACGGACAAAAAGACGGGTGGACAAGGTTACTGTTTCATTCGACTTTCCTGTATTTTCCATATTTCTTTCTGGTCTCTTTTCCATACCATCCTTGGAGTATTTTCTTAGATTTTGTTCTCTTGTCCCGCATCCTTGTTGCAACTCCAGCTTTCGTCCCTTTCACTTTTTCCCCTTGACGTCTTGTCCTTTCACCTCTTGTCCCTTGAGGTATTTCCTTGACCATTTCTTTCTACCCTCTCTGACAAGATTAATTGCGACAATAACTGCGATGATTATTTTTTGGATATCACCCGTGCATTAAGTTTAAACTTGTTATTGAAGTTAAAGCCTACACTCTGTTTCCGTCAGAAGATTTGAGCGACTTATTTGTGTCATAATTTAAGAAGTCTGTAACCAAAACCATGCGTCTATTACAGAAACGTTTTCATTATGATTAGGCCTACTATTATAATGAAGTATATCTACATTCGCTAGCACTTGTGCAAAATACGAGAAATCGAGAAAGAGAAAAATAGTGAAACGTGGACGAAGCTACCACCACAAGCTCGCCAGGAGGTCTGGAAACTTCATCTATTGATCATGATTATGTCATATTTTTCAAATTTTTATATTCATATGATATATGGTAAAGCTCCGACCCGAAAAAGCCAAAGCATTTTTGTATAAGTTGCAAACTACAAGCAATTGAGTGCTTGCGTTGTCATTCGGCAGATCTCATATTTTGTTAATCCCACAGTGCTGTATGCGGCAAATCAAACGATTAAGGGGTATTTTCAGCAGCAAATGGCACTGTAGCTACTACACGTAAGTTTGTAAACAGCGTTTGAGAATGCAAAGGATAAGAGGCGATCGTAAGATGTGCAAAAATTACAAACACGCTTGTTTGTAATCTATTTGGACATATCATTTTGCTGTGATCAGATGTCGAACTTTTAGATGATTGGACAGTGCTCTATGCAGCAATTGTAAGCAGTTCCCTTCACATCTCAAATCAGGGGAAATGCTTTTCACATCCATAACAAAATCACTTTTCAGCATACGTTATGAATTCCTTTTAACAGAAAGAGAGAAGTCTTTTTGAGCTTGGAGAGATGTCTAGGGGGTATAACATAATGGCAAACGAAACAGTTCATGTGTTATCATACATTACAAAAGACATAACAAGGTAACTTATCAATATCTTAATAAATTTATTATCAATATTTTTTTCTCGATTTTTATGTTTAATCCTATGTTCACTTTGTACCAAACAGGTCTTTGATTGATAAGATTGATTTACTCACTGGAAAAATTAACCGGTATAGATATGAAAGATTGTAAAATTTTATCACCATTATCATTATCATATTTCATCTTACTTCAGTATCTTTTGATTGTCTGAACACCGGGACCTGTCCAGGTCCAAAAGTGAAAAGGACACTTGACTGCACCTTTTGACAACTGCATCGGGAATCATGAAGATTTAGCGGCTTGCCTCGCTTTAGGTTTAAGTTTTGCTCGCAGATCTCTAATTGATGCCATAAGAGAGGGGTGCTTAGATCCCTCAAAAAGGTGCCAAACTATTCCTTAGCCCAATTGTTACAGTGTAATGGTCTGAATATAGTTCTAAAGAGAGTGTTATTTGAGTCTCATGTTTGCACGGCCAATTTGATTTTTTAGGCCATTTGCCAGTCCATGCATGGTCGAACAAACAGCTTCATTCCTGAATTATTTTTTGCTGCATCTCGTTGGACCAAAGCGAAGAGATTTAAAAGTATGTCTAAAGGCTTCCAATTTCACCCTTAGATAATTTTCATTGCACTTTCATCATAAGCAACATCATTAACTTGACTTGGCTTACTGGTTGATTGATGAATTTCTTGCTTGCCTCTTGCTTGTTTATTGCTTATTTCTTACTGCAATTTGCTTTTCCCTTGCTTGCCACTTATCTGTATCTTGCGGTTCCCTTGCCTATTTCTTGCTTGCGTCTCGTCTGTCTCATTAATGTATCTTCTTATTCTACGGCTTCTCTCTTCTGCTCCTTGCTTGTCACTTTTCTGTCACGCACTTTCTTTTCTGTCTCCGGCTTGTCCCATGCCTTCTTTCCCTTTTCACTTTTCCGTCTCTTGCCTGCCCTTCGTTTGCTTGCTTGCTCATTCCATTCCTTGTGCATTGATCGCTTCAATCATCGTTATTTGATTCACCCATTTTTATGTAGTTTTAAACCCACGGCGAGATACCTAAGGTAGGCTATATCATGCTTAAGTTCTACCTTGTATTTGTGAGGTATCTACCTTGTATTTCATCTCATTGTGACATTCATTGTGACATTGATTCTCCACTCTTTCGAATGCAACGAACATGCAAGTCTCCTGATATTTAATGGTAGATTTTTCCTTATTTGAGACTACAACTTGTTAATCTAGCTGGATTTTGTAAAGCACTTTGTCTCTGCAACTAACCTTATGTTTACTGGCTACCAATTTTGTCCTAAAATTGCTAAAACCCCTCAAATACTTTTATCCATCCCTTGTTTTCTCTTGATATCATTTTCTTAAATCATTTTCCAGTTTTAAAGCAGTGTTGTTTCTTTTCCAGGTGAAGGATTTTGACAAGTTCCATTTCAAGCCTGGCGAGGTTGTCAAAAATATTGCTGAGATACTTTTAAATTTAGGGAACGAGAAGGATTTTTGCAAAGCTGTCGTGTCAGATGGAAGGTCATATACACGGGAACTTTATTTGCAAGCTATTCTCGTCTTGGGGTATGCAGTTTGATTATGTTGCAATTCAATCAGTTTCCAGTGACGACTTTTGCTCGCATGCGTTTGGAAGATCATTGTGTGGCCCTACCAAGCCATCTATTGAGCAATGCTCTGGTCTTTCCTTTCGGTATAGCGACATCTCGTTGTTTCTACCCATATACCCCAGGACTGCTACCAGCTCATCCACTAAATGTCTCGCAAGAGGTAGGAGTTGAACCATTGCCCTTGTCATTGCTGTTGCCTTTGCGGCTGTTGTTGGACCTTGACAGAATGTGAATGTATGGGAATCTCAACCGAACATCATCATCATCAAGCAGAATTCTAGACAGAGTATGTCTCCATCGCAGCAGCTCGCTTTACTTCAGACCGGGGCGGTGGGTCTGGCTATAGAAAAATAGGCCAAGACATTTCCCAACCCAACATACTATGACCGTCAATCAGGTTGAGGAATGAGCATAGGTAATCTGGCTTTCTCGGAAATTGCTGGAACTGTTAAATGAAAGAGAGTCTCGCAGAGTAATGTACTGTTGCTTATCTGTTGTTGTTTATTGAGCAGCTGCTTCGTATTATATTGTGACCGTATCTATATGAATGAGTGTGCAGTTGATGGTGGTGTAGCAGTTTTTGCGGCTGTTGGGTCAAGCTATTTGAATTGCCTCGTTGTTGTTGTTGTTCGTCCTTGGCAGTAATTGTAGAGATTGTGATCAAATGCATTGTGATCAACAGTTCTAATAGTTATAAAACTGAAAAATCGTTGCATGAAAATATTTGCTTCAATCTGTGTATTCCAGACCTTTCCTCGGCTGCCAGTAATAAAGCGAACATGCAGTTGGCAAGCTAGCGATCGTGAAACATCTAGGGTGAAACATTTCGAGTCGAGTTAACGTCGCATTTTTCAGTTTGTTTATTTCTATGGCTTGATTTTCCCCATGTATCCGATTCTGCCAATTGGAGTCATATTTTGCTTCTACGACTCTATATTCTCAGTCACTGATACTTGAATGTCAAGTTGAAATTATCCGGCTACAATAACTGATTGGTGGTGCCGTGGTGTATTGGTTAAGTGTACGGACTCGTAGCACTGGGGTTGTGTGTTTGAATCCTGCATCTGCACAATAAAAACACCAATGATGGGAAAGACAACGGGAAACCACCTCATGAAATCCTTTTTCCTTGAAAAACCTCAGAGCCCTGTCGCTGCTTTCTGTTGCACTTTAAATCGAGTAAACGACGTAGTTTTTGTAATAACTGATCGAGGAAGTTTGATATTTATTCGAGGAAGTTTTTCGTGTAGGCAATTGAGAGTGCCAGAGGACTTCATTGAGAAATTCAAAGATTTATCAAATAAATTGGAAAAATGCGCCGAGGAAGCAAAGGAGGAAGAAGAGAACGCCCCGGAGGTGATAAAGAAGAATACTTTTCAATAATAATTCAAGATTATTTTAAGATAAAATTCCAAATCCCTTCCATGATATGAGTTATCCACAGGAAATTTTTACTTAATCATTATCTTAATCACAACCTTTTGAGTTTCTGTTTAGAAATTTTCTGCTTGGATACTTCTTCCATGACGTTGCCTTTTTTAATTGCAGCCACCAGAGGAGTTTGTTGATCCGATCCTTGGAACTTTGATGCTAGAACCAGTTTTGCTGCCAAGCTCCAAAAAAGTCCTCGACAAATCAACGATAGCCAGACATCTTCTAAGGTAATAAGAAGTATTAATTCGGCTTTTTTTTAATGATTTATGTTGAGGAAAGGCCATGTTGGCCCATACAATGCCTCAACAAAGGAAGAAAGAGGAAAGCGAAAGGCTAAGAGGAGAGAGAGATCAGATCGAGTTTATTGATCTTACATTTGAAAGATGGCAAGTTGTAAGATTCAGGAAAGCAAGAAGAAGGCAAGACGTTCCATAAATTCCATGTTCTTGGGATGAATGAGGATCTTTAGGATGGAGTTCGTGGATTAGGCAGTGAAACTTAGAAAGGATGTGAATGAGTTGAGCTTCTGGTGGTCCTGACACGCCTCAGAGAAACTGGAATAATATCCCTGATTTCCTGAGAGCAATGCCCGTGAAAGCATCTGGAGAAGATGGAAAGATCTCCAACTTGATGACGATGGGAAAGAGGTAACATGTTAACACTCTTTGCCTTTATCGAGAGTAGGTGCGTTTGTTTATACATGCAATTCATGGAACGTCTTGCCTTCTTCTTGCTTTCCTGACTCTCATAACCTGCCATCTTTCAAATCGAAGATCAATAAACTTTATCTGGCATCTCTTTCCTCTTGGCCTTTCGCTTTCTTCTTTCTTCCTTCGTTGGGGATTTGTGTAGGCCACTATCGCCTTTCCTCAACACACCCCATTAAAAAAAATAAGAAATAGCGCACTTTTTTGTACAGCGATAGTTGAGTTCCAATTTGTTCTCTCGTTCTTTCACCAGTGACCCAAAAGATCCGTTCAATAGAAGCCCGTTGAAACTTGACATGGTGGAACCTATGCATGAACTGCAACAACGAATCATGAAGTGGATGGATGATAACGGAATCAAGAGGCCTAATCGATACACAGCGCAGGACTGCTCAGGATGAGATGTGACGCTCTAAGATCTCACGGTAGCAAGAACCTCCTAGCGAAAGTGGTGCCTTTTTATTCTGAATTGGGGAAATTAACCGGGAATTTATTTTGTGCCTTGATAAACAGTCAGATGCTTATTCTAGAATTTGACTGGAACCATGTTATTTGGTGTTTACATCTTCGATCATGCACACAAGTTGGTATTTCTGTTTCATCTAATCTCACTTGGAAATCACATACTTATTCCACTGCCAAACATACTTCTCAAAAAGCACAAGTTGGTATTTCTGTTTCATCTAATCTCACTTGGAAGTCACATACTTTTTCCACTGCTAAACACACTTCTCAAAAAGCTCGGTTTCCTCTCCAGAGCCCGTGGATTGCTCTTATCTTCTCATCTACTAACTCTATGTAAAGCCCACAGTAATCTCTCTAGAGCGCTGCTCCGATATCTTGGGAGGTACTCAAAATCTCACTCTGCCCTCTTGACCAAGTCCGGTCCAAAGCCATTCGTCTTACCACCAATCACAACCTCACTAAATCTCTCCAACCTCTTTCACATCGTCATATGGTCATATGGTTTCAAATTGTTCTCATGAGATCAGGTATGTTTTTCCTGTTCCTCTGAGGCGTACCACGAATACCAGAAGCTCAACTTACTCACACCCTCCAATTTTCACTACCTAATCCACGAGCTCCATTGCAAAAAACTTCATTCATCCCAAGAACCTGCCATTTATAGAGCGTCCTGCCTTATCCTTGCTTTCCTGAAATGCTGCAACTTATCCCCTTTCAAATCTAAAATGAATAAAGTTGAATTTATCTCTCTCCGATTGGCCTGTCCCTTCTTTCTCCTCTTGTTGGGGCTTTGTGCGGGCCACTATGGCCTTTCCCGACCTATCTCACTAAAAAATGTCCACTCCTGACCGCTGTGACGTGGTAGGGGAACTAGAATGGAAGCTTCGATGACAAGGTTTCCCTATTGATCTGTTTTCTGCTAAACAATTCATGGCCGTGGCAGCCTTTCCACTCTATGGTGTGATGTGCTCCATCCATGCTGTCCTCGACCTTACCTTGTAGAATCGCCTTTGCCAAAGAATCTTTACGTGTGATGTAATTTAACCAGCTTATCTTTCGCCTCTTGGTGATCACGAGAAGAGATTTCTCCCTTCCCAAAGGTTTGCTTACGATGGCTCTTTTTACATATTCATTTGTCTTGTCAGATAATTTTGTATTTTCCATTGGTTTCAGCTTTTCCCTTAGATATAGGCTGAACATCATTAAAAGATATGCTTATCTTAAAAGAATTACGCAACGAAGGCTATTTCTTCCAGATGCGATGATTATAACTGAACAGAATAACCAGTATGACATTAAATATTCGACTCTCTTTAGTGTCACCACAGTTTGTTTAAAAAGGTGATTTTGAGCTTTTCCCGTTGAAATTGAGGGCATTTTTTACACTGGCTTCGAATCATATTGAGAGGCTAAAAGCAAGTTGTAATGAATGATTTGTTCATTTCATTGGGAAAATGGACGCTTTGCGTGAAATTGCGTTTTTAATCCGCTGTCAGATTGGAAGAAGATTTCATAAGAGTTGAATGAAATATTTCGTAGTAGATTTTCATTCTTGTGGAAAATCTGCTCATTCTCCCAAGGAAAGTCCTAGTCCATGGATACCACTGGAGGATAGAATGGATGCCACCAGAGAGCAGGAATGATGCCAATGGAGGGTAGGTATTCAAGTAACCAATCCCCAGAGGGGGGCCCGACCTGGGTCGAAACAAGTCCAGTTGCATGAAACTTTGATGTGGACACCAACCCGGGTCAAACCCAGGTAAGCTGTTGACAACCTTGCAAATTTCAACCTGGGCCAGCATAACCTGGGACAAAACCGGGTTAGTTTTTGACAGTGTAGACAAGGCTTGTTGAATGGTAGCACTGATCCCATCAGACAAAGTACCAGTGGAAGGGGTATCAAAAGGGACATTACTGGTGGATGGCATTTGTGATGATATGCAAAGATATAGAAAGGATGGGGTGTTTAGGCAGGTATTAAAGCTAAAACTTTGCCAGTTGGGCTATAAATACCCCCTCCCTTAACCTGTCCCCGTGCTTTGTCAAAAGGTCAGCCATTTGCTATCCACCGAAAAGTACTTTTGTCAATGCACATATGCGAGCAATACTACAAATGGTTCTGGTGGTGGATCCATGGGTTAGGTTAAAGGGAACAAAAATTGCTTCATTTCACTCCATTTTAAGGTACTTCTTTTAGCTGTATAAGGGGCAGTTGGCACAGTGATTAGAGCACATATTGCCATGAGAAGGTCCCATATTTGAGGTACACTCCTTGACAGACCAAGGATGTGATTGGCCCATCGAAGATTGATTTGAAATAAAAAGGGCAGAACCTTGAATTTTTTTGTAACTTTTCAACAGAATGTGAAACTTGAAATGTGTTTTGGAATGAATAAGACTGAGAATCCTAGCTAATATGAATCACAAATATTTGCATTCTGTTTTCCATTATTTTGGGAAATTAATTTGAATATATGACAATTTTTGTTACTTTCTTTGCTCAACTGTAACAAACTCTGACAGCTTGTGAAAGCAATACTATTTACTGCTGTTAATAAAGACATTTAGCCAATAATATGAAGAATCCTGTTCTGCCATGACCCTCCAAAATATTATCTGTTTCTCAAGTGTCCAAATGGAAAAAATTGCCCATCCTTTCCTGTGCATCTTTCATCTGCCCTCTCTCTGTCTACCCAGCAGTAATTGGGTACCCCATGAGGAAAGTAACTGGCCACCCTACCCCACAATGCCTTAGTTCAGGATGGTAAACCTCTCATTTGCTCCACAAAGCTCAATTCCCATACAGGACTTTATTTATTCATCCATATAAGAGACATGACAGAGATACAAAAACCTTGAATTTTTCAGAAAAATTTATGCTCCATTTTGACAAAACAACATGGGAACATTGACAATAAGGTTATGGCCAGGAATTTTGAGTGGTATTTCTTTATGTTGAAAAAATGATGGTGATCTTACAATACACGCAAGAGTTAAGGAATGACAGTAAAGAGAAGAAAATATCAAGAGACTGGGTGTGTAAAAACCAATTAATCTGCATACACTTGTCCTGTCTTTGTACAAAGCAAAGGAAATATATATGATAAGGGTAAACATTACATGTAGTCTAAGCAGAGTCCTACAAGTGATGATGGGGTAGAAAATTGTCCATTCATTCCTCTTTGGTTCCATGCTTGAGAATGCGAGTGAACTCAACATAGTTAAAGTTGCCTTTTTGGTCAATCGGAGCCCCTCTCAGCATGTCATCAACTTCTTCTTCAGTGAATCTAATAGGAAACCAGAGTAATTTTTAACATTTATTCCTCATAAAATTTTGAAAGTCAATAAAATTCAATGTTTATATTCTAGTAGCTCATTCTAAACCAATATACTAAATAATAATAAATTAATAATAAATATAAATAATAATAAAAATAATCATAAATGTTATTGCTGTCTCAAAGATAGATAGCTAAAAAATCAATGAGAAGGCAAAATGATTGCAAATAACTTGCTTAAATACTATGCTTGCCAAACTTCAAATTCTATTCTTGACATTCAACAAATTACTATTATTCACAGTTCACATTCCAATATCCCATAAAAATTGTTTTACAGGATACACATTCATAACTTTTGTTAGTTGAGTGTGGGTGTGAATCTGGGTTGGAAATTCATTTAACAAAATATGTCTGAAGAATCTGTTTTGTCTTATGGCTGGTTCAAGGGGATGACCAACAGCCAATACCTATCAGGGTGAGTTGACAGTGCATACAGGATTAAAAATTAAAGCATAAAATTGATTCAAGATCTTTACAACCCGTAAAAGTATATGAATTAATCAAGACGAGACAGAAGATTCAAGTGTCAAAATGTGTAACAAAAATTAGACAAGTTAATTGCTTAAAAATAAATGGGAATCTTCTAGGGTTGATCAAAATGAAATTTCAATAAAAATTTGGGTAAAGAAATATTCTTGAATCTCCCTATCAATCAAGAGCTTTAAGCTATATTCGCTTTGCAATCAAATTAATCTTTTGTTGGCTGACAAAAATTTTAGACAAAAATTGGACATAGATATCACGAAAACACATAGACCTTTTCTACATGAAACAAAGTACTGCAAATCTGAAGGCAAATTCTGGGACCTATCAATCTGGTTACAGCTAACCCTTAGCGGTGTTGATGCTAGCCTTTTTCATTCATTGAATACCTTGGAGCATTGTCAATTGATGGAAAAAGTACAGTTGCTGGCTAAGTACTATACACTGAATTGTTGGAATGAGCAGGCAATTCTAATCAAACAAGCATGCATGAGAATTTTTGAAGCAGACAAGATGGTTTGCTATGGTGCCAAACACCATTACAGCCTATTTTGCATAATGAGAGTACTAAGAGCAATTAAAGAGTGCATCTGCCTTGCAACAGATTCTTTATTGCTGCCATTGAAAAACCAAGACAGCATTTTCTTCTAAGAAAATGAGCAAACAAAGTCAATTTATTGCAGGTGCCTTTTCTTGGTGAGTACAGGAATAAATTAAGAGAATGATCTGGTTCTTAAATTTTACAAAAGCTGTACTGAAGCAGGTAGTGGATGGAATCCTAAAATTCTATCCAAAAGCAGAATTCTGGCATAAATAGTCTTGTTTTATATCAAAATAAACTCATAAGCATGATATAGAGGAAAGGAAACAGAGGACAATGACCTTTTATTCTTTTAATATTATTGTACACCTGACTTATCCATACTCTTTAAGCCTGCTTCATTGAACCACTAAAACAATGCATCAACAAATCATAACAATTAGTATCAGATGCCTTCATCACTTATTTTTGCTCAAAGGAATTCCCCTGCCTCTCTTGAGGCAAATGGGCTCACAACATGCTCAGAAGAAACCAAGTACTTTCTGGTGGATCTAACAGATAAATTGTCTTCAAGCATTAACTGTCCAAACCAATAGAAACAACTGAGTCCTTAAAAATGGCGCTTGGGTTGCAATCGTTAAATCTCTACCGAGATAAGCTGATTAGTTCAAGGTGTGTCAAGGAAGAAAGCCCCTCTGACAAACCAACATGATACCCAGGAACGACACCTTTGCCACAGCTGTTCACCATTGCACCACAAAGCAAAGAAAACCGACATGAAAACACGCTTACACAAGAGGCACTGAGTGTGCGAAAGTCGAAAATATGTCTAAAGATTTCAAAGTTGGTTAGGATAAACAACGCCGTATGTAAACTCTATTCAAGGGGTCTGCCTTCGACATTAAATGCCATGTCTCACGCGAATACAAGCCTGTTGTTAAAAATCATGCTTTGCGTGGCTTCAAAACAAGAAAAAACTGGAGAACTAGATTAATAAAAGGTTGACATGAGATTTTAACACTAAACTGAAACTCAAGAGCCCATCAAAGGAGTTTAAGTGACAAATCCATAACTCATACTAGGCCTAGCTGACTGAGCCGTATGACATGATGGGCAAACCTTGAGCGTGATAGATTCGAATAGCCATTTCAGGCCACGGAATAATCGTCTTAAAATTGATCTTTGCGATGATTAAATGCCATCAAAACTTCAGTTAAGCAAGTTCGCAAGCATTACCTGTCACCCATCGTAGTTAACAGCTCCCGAAGCCTATCTTCATGTATGAACCCCGTCTGATCTTCATCGAAACAAGCGAACGCATTTCGTATCACATCCTCTGGGTCAGTGCCGTTTAATTTTTCCCCATAGAGCGTAAGGAACATTGTGAAATTAATGGGACCTGGTGCTTCTTTCATCATCCCTTCGAGGTAGTCATCAGAGGGGTCCTTTCCGAGGGACGCTAACATATCATGCAGATCCTCCTTGTCAATGAAGCCATCCCTGTTTTGGTCGATCATGTTGAAAGCTTCCTTGAACTCCTGGATTTGGGACTGATCGAACATAGCAAAGACATTTGAAGTCGCCCTTTGCGCCCTCTTTTTTGTTGTTCTTCCCTTTGTCTTTTTGCTCGCCATTTTTGCTCTATTTTCGATCGCCTTTCCTCAGAAATTACCCTCGACAAGGTCGCCAGTGATAAGATAGTCTGTATTACCTATTGCGGAAATATATACTATCTGACCAGTAACACCAAATATGGTTGCCCCTCCCAACCTCCCAATCAGTCTAAACAAGATTTTACTCAAGTACAGCCATGATTGTTGCTTCTGACCAATGAAAACTCTCAATTAAATATGTGAACAATGGATATTATTGTCAAAAAGAAACAATTTATATTGTCTTTTCAAATTCAGCCAATAGCACGGATGCCTCGTTTTGAGAAATTGCAAAATGAGGGCAGAAGAATGCAAAACATTACCTCAACAACATATTTCTGCTCCAAACAAAGATCGCCGAATAATCAACTAATCCATCACTCAATCGCTTGATAACCATTCAAAGAAATGAAACCTTAACTCGTTAACCCATTAGAGAGATTCTTTCAACCAAACCAAACTTTTCAAGTTCAAAGCAAGAACGAAGAAAAAGATTGAAATCTTGAAGTATCGTTGAATTTCATTTAAGGTGATAAATAGTGTAATAATGTATGGTATTTATATGCTGAAAGTTTTTCATGGAATTGAAGAACCAAGAATGACTGAGTACACGTGCAGTATACTGTACATGTAAGAGACACAATTATGAAAACCCAAGTCTTGTTGAAGGAATGCATGCGAAGATCTTCCAATGTAGCAAGTATGGAAAAGAGGCTGGGAGATGGAAAACTTTGATGGATTGGGCACGTGCAGCAGAGGAGACTACCGGAATACCTGGTTGAGAGAGAGAGAGAGAGAGAGAGAGAGAGAGAGAGAGAGAGAGAGAGAGAGAGAGAGAGAGAGAGAGAGAGAGAGAGAGAGAGAGAGAGAGAGAGAGAGAGAGAGAGAGAGAGAGAGAGAGAGAGAGAGAGAGAGAGAGAGAGAGAGAGAGAGAGAGAGAGAGAGAGAGAGAGAGAGAGAGAGAGAGAGAGAGAGAGAGAGAGAGAGAGAGAGAGAGAGCATGGTGGAGGTTCAAGGCTAGAGGAAGCGAGGCAGAACTTTGGCAAAACTGTGTTGGTGAAATCTTTGGAACACAGAGCATTGGTCCCCCATACAGCACTTGAACGTACATATTTAATTACAGCATCGTGAATCTACATTCAGGGACAATCATGAGGGTAGAAGAAGAATTCTGCTGAATTAGAAAGTGCATCTGTTCAAAAAGAGCAAAACTTAAAAGAAACATTCGTCCGGGAATTCGATTAAGTGAAACACCTCCGAAAAAATGTTAGTGAGGAAGCTAAAGAATCAGCGAACCAAAAGGAGAAGACAGGGAGTAGATCCAGAAAGAGCATGTGGGTTAGTACCACTGGGAAATACGTGAAGTTACAAGTTCTTAGCTGAATGACTTGAATTCCTTACAATCCATTGCCTTAGAGGCAAAGGGAAAAACTAGTCCGCTGAGATGAAATGAAAAATGTACTGTCGATTAAAAGTTGGAGTTATTTCTTGGTACAAAAATTCTGAGTTTGGTTGGGCCTGTAACAAGATTGGGAGCTGTTTCAGGAAAGCCTGCAACTTTGGCCCACAACGCTATTCCTAACCCGGCGGGAGGCAGCAGAGGAAAAAACCAACTATAGATGGCTGAAGAATGTTACAGAACCGATTAGGATGGAGCTTGGTTATCAGTTAGGAGGGAGCTGAGAACAGGGACAAGTGGCGAAGAACGGCGAACTTTTCTCAACGTCCCAACGACTAAATGGCTGATGCTGAATTTCATCTTCTCTTCAGAATATTGACTCTTATGAGGGAGGTAGCCTTTCAGGGCAAGCTGTTTATCAAGAGCACGAGTGCAAGTCAAGTTATTAATACAAGTGGGCTTCAAATACATAAAGGAACAATTCAAATACAAAGGAAGGGCCAGAAATTATTTCACAGAAACATATGAAATAAACTAAGATTTATAGGCTGAAAAATAGGACCTTAAATTAAGGACCTGGTTGCACGTTCACACAGAAGCTTTTTTTGCCAAATGTTTACGTCAGTTTTAATTGGTTTGTTATTTTGCCAGAAATGTCCTATTCCACCACTTTCCCTCATGAATAGTTGCAGGTTAAACCTTTTGTTTGCGCGTTATTCCACTTCACAGATCTCGGAAATCTCTCCAAGATGTATCCATCTAACAAGACGACCACGTATCCATTCATTCAACTTCTGAATACTTGAAATTACGTGACATTGCCGTGTGCTCATGTGAAAAGACTACCTTTTACGTGGATCATCCAGCACTTAGAAATGAAATGCCTTGCACAAGAGACCGTAATAATGTTTATAAGGTGTAGCAGATCGCCATTCTCAACACTAAGAATGAATCTCTTATTGTCCTGAAGTCACGTTGGTCCTTCCTTGTCAAGAACGTCACCAAGACAGACTAGCTAAGGGTGGGTCATGAGGTCAATTCAAGTTGACACCAGTGGTTTTGAGCTAGAAAATAACTCTGGGGGCGACTCTACGATAGAGATGAAGTTCCTATGTAACAAATAGAGTCAAATAAAATCAAGAGAAGTGATAATGATAATCTCAACATGTGTTCCTTCAAGGACAATGCACCATTGGCAAAACAATAAGATAAAGCCACTAAATGAACACAAAGGAGTTCTCCAGAAAAGTGAAAAAACCAGGGGGGCTAAAGCCCATCCGAAATCTTTCAAAACATAACTAGGCGTCTTGGCCTTGATAAAATTTGACCATCCCAGTGCCATGGCTACCAAATCTGAAAGGAACCTTGTCTCCTAGTCCTTACCAAAAAAAGCAAATCTTTTTCGCATCATGGCAATGGAAAACTGTTTTCGAAAAAAATTCTAGCAGCAGAAAACAGAAACTATGCCTTCAAACAGCTGCACATGAAGACATGATTGAAAAGTGATTTTCATTGTTGACTTCAATTGAAGATGATAAAATTTGCCAGGGGAATCTTGAGGGACCAATTGTGACCATCAAACCAAAAATGCTGAACTGCTTGGCTTGTATGAAAATTTAAGATTCTTTCAAAGCTTGAATAGACGGAGTAAATATCAACAACATTCTCCTTCCTTTCCACAAGCGACAAGGAAGCAAGATCTACTTAAGAAGAGGAGATGGCAGCTACCATTTTCGCTTACATATATACTGACCGTAGAAATATCCTGTATATATACATATATATATATATATATATTTACATCTATATATACATCCATAGACTGTATATAGATATAAACACATATATATATATATATATATATATATGTATATATATAAATATAAATATATATATATATATATATATATATATATATATATATATATATACATATATCCACAGACTGTATATAGATATAAATATATATATATGTATATATGTATATAGATATAAATATATATATATATATATATATATATATATATATATAGCAGAAATGCAGAAAAGGAAGAGACCGATTCTCTGTTACTCTGAGTTTCGTGCGAAGGCACTCGTCAGACAGACTATAACTCCAGTAACAGAGAATCGGTCTCTTCCTTTTCTGCATTTCTGCTATCAACGCTCTGTACTTCGTACATAAAGCACCATATGGTGGTGAAGACAGCACCCTCTATGTGATATATATATTATATATAACAGGTAGGAGTGTCTCCTGCCAATTAGCGTACGAGGACAACTCAGTAAAAGCGATCTTTGTCGGGGTTGGGGTGTTATGTTTGGTATGATCATAAAAGCTTCTTAATTGGCTATTCAACCTCCAAATCCGACTAAGCATTCCTTTTGTTGCATGCCAAACACCCGCTGTAGAGCTACACAATCACCTTCATAATACATGCAAAGCTGCAGCTTATCAATTTCTGTCTAATACGTTCAGTTGACGTTGACCACACCTTACGATGCTTAAAATGCATATGCATTGGCATTGCAAGAGCTCTCAAGAGGGGGAAGGCGCGGGTAAATTGAACAAAATCAGTGTGGATTTTCCTCTAGCGGCAGAGATTGGTGCTAAAACAAGACTTTTTAGCAAACAAATGTCAATTTCCCATGACGGCTCACAGAATAGGTGCCGTAATATAAAAACGTTTCCTTAGCTTGTTTTGTTTTCACCATATGCTTCACCATATGCTTCACTCGCCAAAAATTACTTCTGGACTGAGGCCTCCAAGCAAACTTGCAAGACACACGATGTATCATAGCCTATACATAATTTTTCGGTAGCAATTGTACCAGCATGCAATTACACCATCTTTGGCGGGGGAGGAGGCACTGAAAGCGGTCAGGCTTCCTGGTTTACCATATGATTTCATAAAGAGGTTGTCGTCATAGATACTAACCTGTCTCCCATTGTCATCATCAGTTCTTTAAGCCTCGACTCGTGAATTACTCCACTGCCTTCTTCGTCGAAGCAGGCAAACGCATTTCGTATTACATCTTCAGGATCTGTCCCGTTCAGCTTTTCTCCGTACAGCGTGAGAAACATTGTAAAATTAATGGGACCAGTAGCTTCTTTTAACATTCCATCTACGTAGTCCTCTTTGGGCTCCTTGCCAAGCGAAGCATACATATCCTGTAGATCAGCTTTATCAATGAAGCCATCCCTGTTTTGGTCGATCATGTTGAAAGCTTCCTTGAACTCCTGGATTTGGGACTGATCGAACATAGCAAAGACATTTGAAGTCGCCCTTTGCGCCCTCTTTTTCGCAGTTCCCTTCTTGCTCTTTTTGCTTGCCATTTTTGCGTTTGACTCAGAACAGGTCGAAGAAACAAGAACACCAATGGGCCAACACAACTGTCGAGTTTTGGTCGAGAAAATTATGTCGATTTTCCCTTTTGTTTGGCAAGGAGTAAAGCTACCTTACAAGTTTATACCATATAAGGCTAATCCATTCAAAATCAAGTGTAATAATGCATTTAATAACGTGATCCAGAAACCTGTTTTCTACTAATTAAAGATGTGAAATAAATTGTCAGATTTCTTAATTACTATTAACCAAGGTCGATGCAACATGATGATGGGAAATTTTTCTCGCCCGTTTGTGACTTTCAGCTGAAAGATAGAGCTTCCAAAAGTTTCCTGCTTTCAGAGCGTCGGTCTAAGGCGTTGTTCTTCGACGTGATTAATCGTTGATTTTTTGAAAGAGCAAGAAATCAAACATACATTAATAATTAGGTCCTTAAAAATCACAAGAAGATGCCATGAATTTGATGATATTACTGCAAAATTATGCCATGTAGATGATACATAGTGTGAAACAGATGGGCTGGTTTCGAGTTGCTTTGGAAATCTCATCTCCACCATGTTTGAGGCCTTTCAAGCCGTTCTCTATGAAGTATAGCCGTTCACAACAAAGAAAATCCATTCTTAAAAATAAATCCTAAAAGCATTGCATTTGTAATACGGGCAAGTACAATTAAATCTAATCCTATTTGTCAAGGTTAAATAGCGGATAACACCGAACGAGTAAAGAAACACTTCAAGATAACGAACGCGATTAAACTCGTTGTTGTTGTAGCATCGACACAGAAATGCGGCTACAACTTTTTTCGGAGTATGGATGCGAGGCTACTTCCTTCCTGACTTAGATACTGGCAGGACAGTATTGGTCTACGTTGCATACTCGATTTCGAGCGTAGCAGAAACCAGAGACAGAGATCTGAGATTTTTCCAGGGACGTGGAATTCACGAGGTGGTACCCCGTTGCTCTTTTTCAGCGTTTTACTTGTTCTTAAATTGTAGTTAAATATTTTTATCGGGGGCCCCTTGAAAACAGCTTGTTGAAGGGCACCCTCCTTAAATGAAATGGTGTTGTAAAAATGACACATGGAGGGATCGAGCTGACAACCCCTGTGTTGTGAGTCCGCATGCTTAACTACTATGCCACCGTGGCGAAAATTTTGCGACACCGTTCCCAGTTGAAAGTAAGTGTCATTCAGAACAGCTCCTTTCAAGTGATGCGCCACTTCTTAGCCATGACAATTGATGAGAAATAACCCGAAGTTAAGTAGGCATGGAGATTTTACATCCTTCTCGCGGGTAAACCACATCGGTGACATCCATCACGAGATACATCCGGCACCCCGCAACCGTTCCTTTGAAAATGAAGAGGAAGCAGGCGCATTTTCGAGTTGCTCGTGCAGCCGAGGTTGCAAGAATGAAAACATGATGGCGTTGCTCACGGTACAATCGTATGAAAATCTCAAATTCCAAATCATCAACAAGATTAACGAGCAGGTAATGGATATAGGCTTTCCCGCTGCCGAACCTTTTCAGTACCTTCACTGAGCAGGAAAACCAAGTTCGTCACCTCTCTGCGACCAAGCTATGCACGTTCTACATCAGCGAAACTAATTCGAATATGAAACAGCTAAAAATCATGTGCTCATATTACTTCTGGCGTGGAGTAGTGACCAAAGATTACGATCTCCTGGAGGTTTGCTGGCTCAATCCTTAAACAGGTTGAAATAAAAACGAAATTGTTGGCAAGGAATGCAATAAGAAAACGTCAAAGACAATCCTTTGGGATAACTCGGAGCCCGCGTGTACTTTCGATCACACTAAATTGCAAGAAAGCTATGCTTTTCAAGTTTCTTTGTATGAATCAACCGGGTATCGAGCCCCGATTTTACCATACGCAGAGCGAGCATTCTACCACTGGGCCATGGGAGAAGTTACTATCGGTCATGAAAAGTAAAAAGGCCTTATTTCACAAGTAAAATGGCATTAGAATAATCCATTAAGGAAACAACCAAATGCAGCAACATTGAAATGACCTTCGTCTTGGTTCAGTCTACTCTTCATGTAAACAATGAAGCGAGTAAGGTACTCCGGCACCAATTGCAACACAGTGCAGGCCTCAGTCTGGTGCAGCCTGACTGGCGACATCCGTGCGGTGGCCTGGTGTTGACTATGTAAGAAGAAGTGGCCAAGGATGTTGGGCTGCGGAAGATGGAGGTGAGGGGAAATGAAATGGATCAGGCTGGGTGGCGGCGGCACCTCGAGGTATTGAATCCTAACAGACTGTTTTTTTTTAGTAGGTTATGTTGAGGAAAGGCCATGGTGGCCTATACAAAGTCCCAACAAAGGAAAAAAGAAGAAAGCGAGCAGCTAAGAGGATAGAGAGATAAGATCAAGTTTATTGATCTTAGATTTGAAAGACGGAAAGTTGTAGGACTCAGGAAAGCAAGAAGACGGCAAGACGTTCCATAAGTTGCAGGTTCTTGGGATGAATGATGATTTGTGAGGTAGAGTTCGTGGCTGTGTCGTGGCATTGAACTTTGTTATGTGAATAACAAATAGTTCTAGAAGAGAGTCCTCATTTCGACAAGTGTGCGTGTTTTTACAAGGAGAAAGGTGTTTTTAAAATCTGGAACAAATAGGGAAAATTTGGCCTGTTGAGTCACTAGCTCAAAAGTTTTATTGCAATGAGGAATCTTCGTTTACAAAGATCAACTGGTGAAATTATTTAGCTGGAACTACCTCAATTTAATGCGACATACCAAGTACCCCTGCGGGAAAACTTAGCAAACAATGAACTTGGCGTAAATTAACGGGCAAACTCAGGTGTGGGCGGGGGTATGGGTGAAATAGATGATAGTAAGCATGAGTAGAATTTGGAGAATGGAATCGATAAAAAACAGTTCCAGATAAGCTCTAGGTTATTTGAAAATAGCAAAAGTTGGGGTTGGGATGTTATCGATCTAAGACCAAGTCCGACCGCCATTTCCAAAAAGCATTATTTTTGCCGAGATTCAACAAATTTTGCCACCTTCAGCTATTAAGAGAAACAAGCCTTTATCCAAAGATCATTACATTATCCAGTGGTTTATTTCTGCCTAGAAAATATGATAACAGAAAACGACCTTGCCATATTGTTGAAATCTTTAAATACTCAGCATAAAAGTTCCGGTTTACAGTGTCTAAAACCATACAAAGATCAGAGTACAATTTACCATAGAAAAGCACATAACCCAAGAATGGGGTACCTTCATGAAACACCCATTATCGAAAAATATCATGTTCTACATTAGATGGGTGGGTACACATCCCAATCATAGGCAAGAGGGAAGGGCAATAGTTAGATCATTTGTCGTAAACAGTAATGCGGAGGCCATGCTTGCATATCATGCTACAGCAAACCCTTGAAAGATACGCTCAGAGTTGCCATTAAACCCCTCAAAGCTACATAGTCGTAAGGTTCATGTATTTGATTTGCAATAAGCATATATCACTATGTTAAAGCGATGAAAGCTAGCAAAACACTCCCATGGAGTTGAATTGATAACGACTTAAAGATGTCTTACGCGGCACTGACGCTACAAGAGAGTTAAGTTACGTAAGATGCTGGAATCATATTTTCCTGAGGTCATTGACACACGTTATCAGACGCTTTCTGAATACTCGCACCAAACTATCGAGTGAAATCACTAGCTATCCTGAAAATGCGCGAAATCGACTACGTATCGGCAGTTTCATTGTCGAATTATCTTCCGACTCCATATTACACGCCTAAGTGTGATGCACATTTGGAGGAAACTCACATAAAGGAACAGCGGGCCCCACTGAAATATATGTTGGCCACCTTCAAAACATCAAAAAAACCGTGACACGGTCATTTGAGTTTTCACTAACAGGACCGACGATGAATCAAATAGGAGTCTCTAGTGCTTGAACTGCCCGCAAGCATGGTGAAAGCGAACTTTGAGATTTAAATAATCCCGAGACGGACAGCGCATTGCTCATTCATAAACAGACATAGAACACGATCAAACGTACGATTCACCAGAACAGTCTTTAACTATGACTAAGTAAGCAAGAAAGCCTCCTCTTTGGGAATAAAGAGAGGCCTTCGCTGTTCCTGCCTTCCTGTTTCGTTTATTCATGACATCGTCGATATAATTCACTTTCCTCTTGTAAGCAGAGCATCACAATATCAAGCCCTGAGATAACTACAAAATACGACGCTTGTTTTAGTTTCAAATTGCTTAGGCCATACAAACAAACACCTCTGAAGCATTTCATTGGCAATCAAGCAAGATTTTTCTTCTCTTGACACGACAAAGTGTAATCCGTTACAAAGGGCTGGGAGACGGAATCGTCTTATAAGCCTCTCTGTCTGCTATGTCCACACGTTGTCACAGTGTTGCGATTCGTTGAAACAATCGACAAATGCAATCTGAAACAATTATGATTCACCGAACAGTTTGTAGTAACACGGTAGCTAACGCGGAGGAGGCAATTAGCAAGTCAATCCTCTGGCTGCACTATGCATTAATCAGAAATGGAAACTATGAACTGACGCGGGAGGGAGCGTAAATTTCAAGGCTCGGTCAAAAGCTGTTCATCTTAATGCAGCTAGGTACCATGATTATGAAACAGGTGTGCTTGAAATGCAGACTGCCATGGCTTCGAGAATACTGGCAAAGTATGAATAATGGCAGAAGTTTCGTTGGATCAGTTACTGTACAACGAAAGGATGGGGAGACTTTTTTAAGTACACATAAAATTCACCTGAGTGATAATCAATAAATTTCTGATTCAATGTCCGCAACGTCACTTTCATGTTCGGTTACTTGCTCCTGATCCTGTTCGACTGAATCCAGCAGCTCAACCTAGAAGACAAACACGATTGTTACCAGATAACATCACGGACGTACTGCACTTTGGCTAATCATTCCCTGCTTTTCTGAACAACTCTATTGGCATGGAATATCTTATACCTTGCTATGAATCGAAAAGGTGTTTTGCAGGAAACAAAATACAATACACAACCAGATTTCAAGCAGTATAACCTTCAGTGGGAAAACAACGGAAATTAAAACCATCTAAAAATCTCTGAGAATTTCTGACATGTTCCGTCTTTAGAATGCCCTTCATTACATGCTGCGTTAAATTGCAGGCACAAAGCGTTGACCAAAAACTCAATTTAACGAAAGAGCAAAGAAGAAGGCGGTGCTATGGTCACGCTTTATGACTGAGTGGTACAAAAAATGGATAACTGATGGATGAAAAGTTTGAATTAAAAGAGATGATCTGCATACGAATGAATCGATGATTGGGAAAGAGATTGCGTTCATAAATGGACTTAAGAATGAATTAATGAATTAACAGAGCGCTGAAAACGGGCGTTATGAATAAATGAATCGATCCACCAATCTATCAGTCAATGTATCGATTCGTCTATTGACTGCTGCTATTTGCTAGAAAGGATCTGCAAGTGGACGATTTTATCGCAATGACTGAAAACAAAGGAACATGACGCAGTAAGAAATAAATCAGCAGATGAAAAATATTTGGCATTTTATTAACATGTACAAGTAAAAAAACAACACATTAGAGGTAGCCGCATTTGATTACTGACCTCTGATTCTTCCATTTCATCATCATAATCATCATCATCGTCATCCTCACCACCATCACCATCACCATCACTTTCATCATCATCATCATCATTACTATCTTCATCTTCAACATAGTCATCATTTTCCTTGGGACATTTTTCTTTGTCATCTTCATCTTCACTCTCTTCTGTTAAGGTGATATTAATTGTACTTCACATAACGAGAACAAAAAAGGTACTTTTAATATTGGCAAGATAACTGTCTAATGTGCTGCACGATTAAAGTAACTAGCAAACGATTAGGTGCAATTTTAGGTGCAACGATTATATTTTAGGTGCAAGGCAGGCTGTAAGTGTCACCCAAAATGTCAAATGTCAAGCTAAGACGAAATTAACGGACTACTGAGTCAAGATAAAATGTAGCAGTTCTTTTTCGTTGTGTGGACACCTGTAAAACAGACAAGCAAACTGCAGCAGCTACGGAAGCAGTTGGTAACTATTCGGTGTGGTGCCACCAACTTCGCTATACCTCATGTAGTACTAACCACTGCCACAGTATCTAGTATAAATGGAACTCACCTTTATCATCAATAACCAGCGCAGATTCATTGATATCTGCTATCTGAACTGTTGTGTTTTGACGGCTGGCTACCTGAAGAGAAACCGGGAAGATTCGAAAATATAAAATGTCAAATGGTTTGTTGATAATGATAAAAAGAGCCAAAGAAGTCCCTTTTTACCATTCTCTCTTCCAAATTCCTCTGAAAATTTTTGAAATAGTAGCTGGTTACTTTGTTAATCAACACCCCACCAGGAAGAACGCAGTAAGATAAAAATGTGAATTGCCTACACCTATCATTTCAACATCTGATCTGAATAAGAATACCATAGAAGCGATATACCCTTGCACAATTCCTGGTACGAGCTGAAGAGAGTCCGGGTTGCCAAATCGCTTTTCTTAGCATGGTGGTCAATCTACATCGGTAAATGACAAGGGAATCAAAGTCATTCAATTAGAAGAGGGTTCAGGTAACCTTGAGAATGCTGCATTGGCATCAATGTTGCTTTAAAAAAGTGCACCAGAACGAAACACATATTGATGCTTACGTGGGTCAGAAGAAGATCCAATCTCCCGTGCAATTTACTGAGCTTTGGATAAACCTTTGTGCGAGTATCCAAGCTTTGATATAATCCACTCAAGCTGTTCATCAGATTAGGGATCTAGATAAGAACAAGAGAGAATTTCAGGATGTAACTTGCCCCTGATATTAGTTTAAAGAATGATTGCTTCTCAATTCAAACAAAAGGACTCCTCTGAAATAGGCATGTCCAGTTGATTTCAATTTTCCATCGATGGTCCAAAATAGTGCTCCTCCACCTGAGCAGGTCAGCTCCACAAAACACAGACATTCAGGTATAAATTACTCCGTATTTTGTCGCACGTGGGTAAATTCCTGCTAATGAAAGTCACCATCCGGTGAAAATTGGGGCCGGTTCAAAAACCGGACAAGTGATGAAGCACATCCCGCAAAGAAAACACTACCCATTAGGTTTATAGCACTGACAGAATGACGAAAGCTGTTAGAGGAGATGCAACAAACAATTACGTAATGACCCAATACAGAGAGAACCGGGGGAAAGAGAGCGAAGGAAGAAACAAATGCAAATTTGATCAAAATAATTGCACAAAAGAACTGAATAGTAATTGCATCACGTTGAAAGGCTTCCGCCTGAGACTCATCAGAGTATGAAGCGTCGAATAATGGTTGAAAAATATTATATAATTCACAACCAGATGCAGATCGAAACCTGTGAAATTGACCGAATGACGCAAATGGTAGGGTCCCAGTTAGAGCAACCATCAAATACTCTTTTGACAAATATTAAAGTTTCGTACAGCATCAGATTTATTCGCTTAGATTCCTTTTTTATGACTAAAATTTTCAACACACCGGTAAATACTTGAATAGATCCATTTTCACTCCTAACTTTGACTTTTTGAAACATTATTTATGAGAAGAACTATTGCATAACACTGCAATTACTACGGTTTCTACCAAGTATTCGAAGCCAGATTTTTGGACTCTGTCAAGCTTTTTGGTTCATCGAGCACTTTTCTGATCTATGCGACCAGACCTCGTTATTCATACGCTTGGAATTACAGACAGCTGGCGACTCTCTTCGCTCAAAGTGGAAGTCTAGCTGAGGGTGGATTCGAACCACTGATTATAGGAACAAGGGGCAAGCATCTTACTACTGAGGTATTTTGACACTTAAGCTATAGTTCAGAAGTAAGAGGCTGGTTCGAGCCCCGTCTTATTCCTCAATTAGAATCGCACCATTGAGATAGCCTAACACCAAATAGTATAACTGAAAACCACGATTGATCTTCATGAGCATCCCTTTAACTCGCTCCTTTTTTATTGAACAGAACCAAATAGGACTACAATTAACATTCAACCGACTTGTCATTGTCACCAAAATAAACTCCTGTTTCTCAGTGTCCTTAGACCAATTTTATTAGCATTTGCTCTTCGCATTTTCGCGCATAATATATTCGGAAAGAAGGGCGATGTGAGAAACGACGAGTGAGGTGGAATCTCGGGTCCCGGCTATCCAATCCATGGTCTAGCACTTTCTCATACAACCAGGCAACATTTGAATACGGATTTTGAGAGCAGGTTAACGGCAAATTAAGTCTGTAGTAATCAATGAGAATACCTACCGATAACAGGTACGTCATGTGTAATGACATCAATGACCGGAGCCAAAACGTCAGTTCATATCCCCTGCAAATTGACGAGGCATTAGATTAGACGTTAATTAAACAGGTGTTGATTGCAATGCTCTATGCAAAACAACAATGTCTGAATTTTTAACTCCCGTGTTGCATTCATAAGATATCCGAATCAAAATATTCTATAGGATGCAAGGTAAACAATAGACGCTAATTATCCTTCGCTCTGATTGATGGCAATGATGTCATTCTTGAAAGCCAAAGCTCACGTAGCACTTTGGTATTTGCAGACCTCTTCGGTATCAAGGTCAAATTTGCTGTATGAGCCCCAACAAATCTATAACGTTTTAAGTGTGCAGCATCTGCGAATTCAATGACTTTATTTGCTATGCTCATGATTCACTTAATGGAATAGGCCTCACACTCACGACAATGCCAACTACAGGTGAACACCACGTTTCATACCATATTCTGAGAACAGGAGAGCATTTGGTTGATAGATTAGATTAGACACGCAGCTGCATGGGGCAAGGGGCATGGGGCAAGGGGCACGGGGCTTCCCCGGCTACAGTGTGTTCCAACTAGTTACAATAAAATTGGACAGAAAGTGAAAAGCACGACTTGAAAGCCAAAACAAACACACCGTCCAACTAATCCGAGTGCCTTGTTTAAAAACCTGCCCCCTCCCTCCAATAAATGGTTCTTGAGCGGTTTGCCCACCCTGGCTCAATCTACGTCTACGTCTCTGACTAAACCAAACCAAACCAAACCAAAGCTCAAAATGCCACGGCAATAACTGATGATAAAAATGTGAGCATGACAGTGGTTTTAGAAAACATTTAACCAGGTCCACTATTCAATGCATTTATGGAATAAAGACTGCGACTTTTAGTAGCATGTGACACCAACATAAAAGGTAACGATGACATGAGAAATAAATGCAAACCTGGATGGATTCCTTTGAATTCGTAGGACAATCTGTCAAAGAAATGTCTACTTTTTAGATCTTTACATTGATACATACAACACTGTCGGCAGCTTTGCTTATCGAGCAATGACAGTAAAATTACTTGAAATTCATATCTGGTAACCACTGGCAGATTTTCGACAAAGGAAAAGTCACTATAGCTGAAAATAAATTAGAACTGCTTCTTCTTTTAGGGCTACTAGAGTGTAAACAGGTTCAAAACCCTGATACAGCTAGAAGAATGAGAGGGAGATCCCCCACTTTCAATCAAGGCCGCTTTATACTATGATTCGATAAATAATAAATAATTTCGAATATTTAAACTGGACAGACACTCCACCTTACGAAAAGCTGTTATCAGCGTGGGTCCATTAGCTTAGTCCATACAGTGGCTCATTGGGGATGTAAACTGAGCTCTTTAACAAAGACAGCACTCTCCTGAGAAAGGACTTGCCTTTTACCTGTCAGTCAATGGCGGTTTTGCCATCAAACAACGTAACTTTTAACCTTGTATGGCCTTCGGAATGGCTAACATGCGACATCTGGCCGGGAAATACCAAATCAAATCAAAAAATGAATAGGCTTACTTTGTTGATAAGCTTGACGGTAGATGAAGTAGGGAGCCTTTTGACCGTTCCGATAATAATGGCTTCCTTCTTGGCATTGTAGAGGACGCTGTCAATCAATTTATCATCATCGCTGTGCAATCCTTGTACGAGCATCTGAGTCATTGACAATGCATTCGGTTTTTCACGATTTCGACTGTTGACAAATAGGAGCATAGACAACAAAATTGCATATGATGCTAAATGGAAACTTTTATCAACGTGACTGGTAGAAATCAAATGTCCGCCTTGTTGATTTCTGATTCTTTAATCGCAGTTCCTTTACAAACGGCCGCTAGGAGAAGCCCCTTTCGGCCAGTCCTCTATTATTGTCTCTCTCTAAATGCAGTCAATTCTAACAAAACTATTCTAACAAACTGTTAAAACGCTTTAGTCGATCGATAGCATCTTACGTTAATGGATTCATTCATCCTTGAAGCTAACCGGGATTCAATCAAATATGAAATCTAGAGACGGCTACATCATATGGCTAACGCCAAAAATATAAGTTAGTCTGTTAAAATATAAGTCTTAGGGACCTTCACCTACACTTAATGGCAATCATTGCTAACATTCACATTAACATTGACAGGTCATCTCATATGCAAGCAATCAAAAAGCTTTTCACTTTGTAAGACTAGCTAACAGCAGGTGGCTGCCTTAACTTACGTTGAAACCTTCTTGGTCGGATCTTTCTTTGGCGCTGCAGTGGTAGTTAGTCGATCTCCGAGTGTCAGCTGAAGAAGAGTGGAACATCGTTCAGAAAAATTACTTCCCAATACATCATAAAACGTGAAACTACTTTGAGGAGATGTTGAAAATTAACTAGGTATTGAGAATTTCAAGTCCTAACATTCCTGTTTAACTTTTGGATGAAATGGGAGAATGGTCATTGGCAGGATTTAAATGAATGGAAGAAGTTCTCACAGCACAAAAAACCGTTTTGAAAACGCATGGGAGACCGGTTGCTTCGCATCTAATTTGGGGAAATCTTTCATCTAGAGTTGGGCACAGGTGGGCAAACTACGGCCGGCCGAGTGCATTTTTTGTGGCCCGCCAGGAATCTGTATCAAGCAAAAACAACTCTCCCGTTATTCTGGTTTTCTAATCGCTTGATACCGTATAAACGCATTATAAACATGCAAAGGGTTACCATACTGAGGATGGGTTATGTTTTCAAAAGATCTAAGCAAAACTTTTCATTTTCATTACGTGAAAATCTAATTTTGAAAAAGCCTTGGCAACATACTGTGTGGCCCTGTAAAACTTAAATCTTTTGACTACGGCCCTTGTGCTGAAAAGTTTGCCCACGTCCGCCTGAGAGTTGGGAGATTTAAAAATCTGCAAATTTCAGGAATTGCGGGATCCATTTATATCTAGAAAGATCCATAAAGAAATTACCGTTGCTCTATACGCCTTAAGATCTCACTCAGATCGTAAAACAATATGAAACTATGACAGGAGAAACACGAAGCGTTCTAGATTAACTCGTAGGATTCAATCAGCCACCATGCATGCAAAGTGCTGTGATACGTGCAAACAAAAGTTGCAGTCCGTCCGGCCGTGCTTACTTTTTCAAAGCAAAATGAAAGGCAGTCTTTAAAGACGTTGTTTAATAATTTGAAAAAAATGTTCTCCCATTGTTATCTTACACAACTAAGACATGATTGAGTTCCGTTGAAGATAAGCATTTTCTATTGAGAATACGATTCGCGTGACATTTTACGTGTAATAATGCAGCCATTCATTGTGCACTATATTTGCTAGTGTATAAGAACATCACGAAAATGAATAGGATCCATCGATTGGAAGTGATAAGAAACATAGATCAAAGGCTGACGGACCATTATTGAAAAATAAAGTAATTTCGCAGACTGCAAAGCATAGAGCTGTCTCATATGCAAAGCCACACGTGGCGTACCCGAAATTAGAGTATAGACTGAAATTTGCAAATTCAAGTTCAACGCATTCGTCTGAGACGATCAGCCACAGTGACAGAAGCGCGACTAATTTTCACCCGCCACTTTTCCGATTGCTCGCCATACACACTGCTTCTTTGAGATCCATCCCTAGCCACTCCTTCGGAACGGCTTCTTCTTTTTTTTTTTAGTGGGTTATGTTGAGGAAAGGCCATGGTGGCCTATACAAAGCCCCAACAAAGGAAGAAAGAAGAAAGCGAGCAGCTAAGAGGATAGAGAGATACGGTCAAGTTTATTTATCTTAGATTTGAAAGATGGCAAGTTGTAGGACTCAGGAAAGCAAGAAGAAGGCAAGACGTGCCATAAGTTGCATGTTCTTGGGATGAATGATGATTTGTGAGATAGAGTTCGTGGATTAGGCAGTGAAACTTGGAAAGGGTGTGAATGAGTTGAGGCTTTTAATTAAGCAAAATACTTTTCTTCCCTGAATATAACCGAACGAAAAGCTCGATGAAATGGCGGCATGTCGGAAAGCACGGCTTCACTTAAGGCATAAACAGCAGCTTGGTGAATATATCCGGCCTATCTAATTCTCACAAGCACATTTCGATGCCGTCCTTCTGAGAAATTATGGCTCAGCAAACACTTTTGCTGATCATTCTAATGAAAGCATGGTTGTGCCGTACGGAAGGGTATTACTTTCAATAAATCAATGCTGCACTAAGTCGGAGTTTTCAAGACAATTAAATTATTCAAGGGGAAATCTAGAACAGATTATCACACATAGCTTCAAAGCATGATCGAAGTCTAATCAACATAAAAGTTAAACCATCCAGCGTAAGAGCTTCATCTCGCTTTAATTTGACTGATAATTCTTTCGGACTTGATCTTTTCCACTGACTCCAAACAAGCCTGATCGTCTATCTTCTGCTACCGACTTCAGTGGGCACACGCCCCATGAACAATATGGCTTACTTAGGTAGCATAGTAGAAGTAGAAACGATAAAAGGACATTCAACAACAAAAAGCAGACATAAGGGTGCGTTTACAACTGCTTAAGTGGTATCATTACTGACAACACATTTGAACACGAAAAGAAATGAGGTACCTCATCTCTCTCCTTGTCTACCGTGCTGTTTCCTTCAGCTGTAGCAAGATGACGTTCTTGCTGTACTTGCAATGGAACATTGGGGTCGATGACAACAGACTTATCAGCTTTCCCTCTCTTTTTCGATGACGATTGTTCCTCCCCTCCTTGTAGCAAACTTCTTGAGGTATCTCTCTTTATTTTTGCACCGTTTACCAACGATGACAAATCCTGAAAGATGACAATTTAAGCTAAAAGGCAACACGAAGCTATCCTAAGAATTAATGACGACATAACACAAAATGGCCACGCTACTATTGCGACAGAAGGAAACAGACCCCTTCAAGTGGCAATAGTATTACTTGCACCTAACAATAGTGATGTGAACGTAAAGACCAATCACGGCTTACTAATAATAAGGTTTTGCAGTCAGTTGGTTGGACGACATACCTATGGTGGTATTAATTTTGTAGTCTAGTACGTAATACCCTGATGGGGTCTGTACTATATATAAATATCAAAATAAATTTGACGATAGCTTTGTCACGCTACTAAAACGTAGTGACGGCATGCTGCACTGCCTGTCGGCATTGAAGTTTGATGCGAATGGTTTATCTAAGTAATATGAATTTCGATTAACAAAGGAAGATTGCAACTTTTCCTATCAATGAGCTTTCTTACAATGCCACAGGCTGGGCCTACTCAGTCATGTGAGGGCCCACAAGCGGCATCAAAAGGATTCATGAGGGAAGAATGGGAACCCCGACGACGACGCAGTACTGTCTGTCGTACCTAATAACAACGTCCCCTAGGAATAGGTTGTCCCAAATGGGTCAGCTGCTAGGCTGATACTACTCATTCGGTTATCTAGACAGCCCCCCCCCCCGATCTACACATTAGGGTTTTCCACATTTAGAAGCAAGCTTCTTCCAATAAAAAGCAAAGCTACGCATTGCAAAACCGTTCCAAACGACCATATCAAAATAATTACTAGATTAGGAGAAAATGATCAATAAAATGTTACCAATTTTTCGAAAGTCGGGCTGATTGGTGAGCCATATACGAGAAGCACAGTATCGTTATCTACCAGTCGTACGGCATGCAAGCTGATGAAGTTTGCTGCATTCTTCTAAAAGGGATACAAATTCAATTAATAACTGACGCATCTAACACAATATATGCAAGATAATACAAGGGGGAAGAGAGGGCTCGAATTACTGCAAGAACTATTTAGCTGGTATAAGCTACATCGTATTCATGATCTCGTTACTATTAATCGCGGTTCATGAGTGGAGGCCCGTGAGTGCGTGCACCGAGCCAGGAAACTAACTCCTTGATCACTCTTACCATACTATCATAGAATACATGTTGAGAGAGACAAGACCACATACAATTATCAATTGCAGATTTAGATTCGAAAAAATCTCAGCCTAAATTCCACGCAAATATTCCTCGAGCTTTCAAGACGGAATCTAATCTCTTTCTAATCTGAAAAATTCTGCAGAAATCTTGAAGGAAGAAATCTGATGTCTGCATTCGAAATACATTTGACTTTTTTCGCTGCCAAAGACCTCAACATTCAGGTTCAAAGATAGCAGGTTTGAAGGGAATACAGACTGATACGTTCTTACCTTGTTATCTGATTTTACCAGCTGAAAACTTAATGACGAATCTATTGGCTTTGTTAGTCTCCTGCAGGTAAAAACGTGCATTTCTTCAAAAAGCTGATCCTCCATAAGATTCATAAAGCTCAGGTGAAATTGAAAATCTCAACTATTTGACAAAATCTATTAGAAGAGCAAGCAAAAATTTATGCTTAGAGCATCAAGTAAGCAATGGCTTTTCTTTTGATCATTACAATGATTAAATGATTGTATAACAGAGTAATGAAACCGAGTTATGTCGTCATTTTTGATATTTCAATTATCCAAGACTCACCCATTCAGCACATGTGTGAAAATGTTTACTTTCCCATCCAAACATGCAACTGCCAGTTTCAACTGCTGCGAAAAGACATGGACAGTTCTTCATAGGGAATTCCTTTGGTATTCTATACTAAAAAAGGCCCTGGTAGCATATTGCAAATCTCTAACACAGAACAAAGTACAAGGCCATGTGGAGAGGGAGATAAACAAGTTGGATTTGAAAGAAGACAAATAATAGGATTCTAGAAAAGAAGTGGAAGGCAGAATGCAATCTCTTTGCATGAACGATTTGTGAGGTAGAGATAATCAGCTATTAGTAATGTGCATTTCTCACGACCATAAAGCTTTTAAAAAAAGCATACTTATGAATACCAATACGTGTTAGGGCAGATCATTGGATTAGTCAAGAATATACAATTATGTAGTTTCTCAAGGTATGTGTCAGTAGATCAGTGCACAATAAAAGAGATGATGATGACAATTATGATGCAAATATCATCAAAATAGCAGGTGATTATGATATGAAAGACTCTAATACACGCTAAATACCTCTTGAGGGTTTAATACATACAAAACTTGATTAAAAACAATTTATTACACTGTCAAAGAAAAATTATGCTTTTCTAATTTCGTTTTTCTCAATGTCTTTTTAATCCTAGCTGTAAATGTGAATCTTTGGTTTGCAGGCCAGAGTAGCAACAAAGCAATGCAGATTGGGACAATCCTAGCTGTTATGAACACTGCACAAAAGAAGTCTTCAGACTATAATCAGAGATACACAACCAGGTGGTGAACAACAAAACTTGGATTGAATTGTGCTAACACACCTGTGCATCTTTTAATGAAATGTCAACACTGGCGGGGTTGCTACCAGATATGAAGCAACACACAGCATTTGTATCTTCTGATGTTGGGTCATGGTGCCTGGAATAAAGTAAGCAGTTGTCTAGCGTTTTGATATTGCAGTGCTAGGTTAACGCCACAGTGTCATGCCTTTTGGCGGCAACTCACAAAACAGGGGCGGTAACTTTCCCTTGCATGGTTCACAAAGAACTTTGCTTCGTAGATTTTCCCAAAAGCTACTAACATGCTAGACATTACAAGAAACAAGACAATACCATAGGGAGCAGACATTTTCAAAAGAGATCTAAAAGAGCTTTTGAAAATATACCCTTTCTTTGAATTTCTCTGTCCCAGATTTAACATAAATAGTATACCCTTTCTCCTAGATTTTCCAGACGCTTGTGGTTACATTAAGGGAAATTAAGTGGTCCTGCCGAGACCTCCTCTTCCACGCTTTTAATCAAACCATTTCGCTACCGAAGAGCAAACCCATGGGAAATTGCAATTAAGATACATAAACCAATCAACAATCAACATCTACACATTTTATTCTCTCTTATGAGCAATCAGGGTGCTCATTTAAATCTGTCCCCACAAAATGTCATTTATATAAATTTTTTTTTTACTGGGTTATGTTGAGGAAAGGCCATGGTGGCCTATACAAAGCCCCAACATAGGAAGAAAGAAGAAAGCAAGCAGCTTAGAGGATAGAGAGATAAGATCAAGTTTATTTATCTTAGATTTGAAAGATAGCAAGTTAAAGGACTCAGGAAAGCAAGGACAAGGCCATAAAGAAGAGGGAACCCAACCGATAAAAATTCATAAAAGAAAAACATGCTTGCAACATGCCAATTGGTGATTTAAAATTTAGAGCTTTCCTAAAAGTTTCTTTTTGCCATCTGCATGGATGTGAAATGCTTTGCAGATTGGTGTATTGGAAAGTCCTTTGTTACCCTCCCAGTCTTCAAGATTCAAAGTTCTGAATACAGTTGCTATCTTTGAATAATCTGAGCTAATTCTTGATAAAGGCATGTGCATCCTTGAGTCATAGACATGGATCTACCACTAAACCCACCAGCGAAGGAATAGAGGGATAAAAATCTCCATGTTATATTTGCATGGAAGGAAAGAGGAAGATCAACAAGGATGGAGAAGCAAAGAAACACAAAGGAATATTAAGCTGCTATAGGTGATAGCATAGCAAATGGGAACAAATAGTCACCCATTATGTAAGGCTGGACAGCTAGGATGCTGAACAAAACTGAATCGTGCTTCTAGATTTAAAGGAATTCCACCAATCCAAGTGTGTAAAACCTTAATATCAAAAGACACCATTGTAAACGCAAAAACAAGCAATTGATTGATATAATATTGAAGTAATGAGCTACCAAGCATTGATCATCTGGTCATCATCCGAAGCAGACAAAAAGTAGCACTCTTCGCAGAACGGTTTCCCATTTGCCATGGGAGCAAACAGAAGTTTGGTAATAAGGCTGGTGTGCCCAGTGAATTTCTGCAAAAGAAAGGTACTTTGGACATGATAATTGCTTATCAAATGTCAAGCAACTAAATGACACGTCAAGAGATGTCATTTATCAAGTAGAAGCAAGCTAGCCTCTTAACCTTCCCCTACTTTCTTCCTTTGTTGGGGCTTTGTATAGGCTGCCATGGCCTTTCCTCGACATAATTCAATAAAAAGACCTTTTTCTTTACAGTTTAGCATCAGACTAGAGGTAATGAAACAATACTAACCACAAGATAACAGGAAGAGAAACTTACAAAATTTGGTTAAACAAACAATGGATATGATTTACCATGACTGTATATATTGAAAAAAAACCTAAACATAAAAAATTCAGTTGATTATTTATGGGCAATTAAAATTAAAAAACAAATCATTTGAAAAAATAAACATTTACTTGAAGTAGCTGCTTTGTTTCAATACTCCACAGTTTTATTGTCCTTCCTGCAGACAAGATGCAGCTTCCATCAGGGCTAACTTCCAACTTATGGACACCATGTTTATCTGCCTTCCATTTGCTAGAATATCAGAAGAAAAATATAACCTGATGCTGAATATCAGATACATTTCAAAATCCATACTTGTAATTTATAACTGTTCATTTCAAAAATGCTGGATTTAGTAAGATAAAATATTAGCTTCACAAATCTAAAAAATTTCTATTTTCCAAAGGGCAGGATGAATAAATTTAGAAAGTACTTAATAGAAAGGGATAAGCTGAATATGATGTTGAAAGACATGGTAAGAAGGGAAAGGAAGAGGGGAGAGAAAAGGGAGGGACACTGTGAGAAACATTTTGGAGATAGAGAGAAGTGAAGTGGGGTAGCAAAATGGGCTATATGTATTGACTTTCAAAAGAGTTAAGGAAACTGCTATGACTATGATTTACAAAATCATGATAGCTCCTAGATGCATCAATCCATTCTGCTTCTCAACATCCACAAGTTTCTTGACATTAACTTCATTGCGAGGTTACACGTTGGCAAGGCCCTTCATGATGTATTCTGAGAAGCACCCATACATATACATTAGCACACTGAAAAGGTAAGCTTATCAATCAATGTCTCACCCTTTATCCAACTGTAACAATGCCTAGTAGGGCTCAGGCGATGGGTTGTAATCACAGATCTACATCTACATGAATTCTAAATGAATTCAGACATCTATACACACATAATACATATGTATAATGAGTTACCTTTTGGTCTGCATAGATGGATATGACCATTCAAATATATATTTATCATTGGATCCACTGTATAATGTTCCTGTTGCTTCATTAAAACATATATCATTTATCTTTCCTTTGTGTTCTTTTTCCTTCAAAGAGAACGATGGAATATTTTAAAGCTGTCTAAGTGGATGGTAACTCTGTCACAGACTATTACAGCTAGTAACTAAAGCTGCATTAAAAAAGAATCAAAAGATGATGTGGAGTGGCCTTACAGAGGCATTAGCCAAACAGCAAGTGAGTCTATCCTCTTTTCCTTTTTTAAAAAGGGATTAAAACGCCAAGAATTCCCTTTCCACTTAGTCCAAAGCAAGTTCTTCATGCTCTGTGATCACCAAATCTGACATCAGATTCCTGAAAATGTACTGCAAAGTGCAGATTACCCCAACTGTGCCAGTTGTTTTATAAGTTTGCACCCATGACAGATCAAACCCAGAAGCTTCAAACTCCTTGGTGAATGCTCCAAGGCTGAAAATTTCAAATTTCCTAACAGAGTGGTGGCCCTCTGATCAAATTCTCAGATATTTCTGAATCTAAATGGAAGAACTTAGAACATAGAACTTAAAACGAGCCAATAGTAGAAAAATTCTCAAATTAAATGACCTTAAAAGAATGAAAGGCTTTGTCAAACACAGTCTTGAAATGGCCAATATTCACATACCAATTTATTTTCTACTTCCAGCAAGCCATAATTTAACAAAATCAGTGATCCTTGAAGTGTTCCCAGAACAATATGATATTTTGCATCATCATTGCTTGCGCTGTTTTTCTTTGCCTGTTCACAGAAGTAGAAATATTACGTTGTACGAAGGTGGCTATTCTCCTTGCATCTAAAAAGGGTTAGGAGTCAGAAACATTGCCCCTATCATTTAAGATCACTCATTATTTTGCTCTACAGACTTCCATTAAACCTAAAAATTTCTTCAAAAAGCTTTATGCTTGCAGCAACAATAAAGACATCATCTGGACAGGGGAGACAGCAGTATTTGACTTGGAGCAGGGGTGCCACAGAGGAGCTGTCTAAATTAGTACCTTGGGCAAATGAAATTTCGCGGATGGGTAACTCCAGCGGTAGATTTTGACAGAGATGCAACGGACTAAGTCTGGCATTACATAGAGTGCAAATAGGCCACTTTTCATTGTCCCTTCGGGTTACGGAGAAGTGCATGCGAAGATATACCCAAGGCTGCAATGTTTCAAGCGGCCTGATTCACCTCTGAGTGCAAAATTTGATCACGGGTAAATTTTGCTTTTAAATAGTATTTAGGCAAGTGAATAACGAAGCTGATAAAAAGTTTTAAATCATAGTCAGTATAAAGTAACCGTTTTCGACGAAGTTAATCGTCTTGGTGTAGTGCAGCAAATTCAATCAGGGTAAAATAAATAGCTTTCCAACACAAGGTGCTCTAAATCATCGTATACTTAATCAACTGCCTTATTTTGCTATTATTTATGCCAGGAGAAAATTTTTACCTTCTTGGGCCTGGACGGCTTCCCCTCAACGTCACTGTTCACCCAACATAGGCAAGTACATGTTGCTTGCAAACCAACCGGAGGGCTCCAGTCGTGGCAGAGATTACCATTTGTAGTCTCCCAGACCTTCAGTCTCCCGTCTGGTGACAGAGCAGCTAGATTTGACGAGTTTTTATCAAAGGAAAATCGGTACTTTGTAGACTTCATTTTCCTCACATGTTTCCAACCACCATTTTCTGTTCCAGTCCACATGCGCTCACGCATGGACGCAATATGAAGATTTCCCAAACGAGGCTGTCAGCACCACAGATGCGACTCGAACCCGTACTACACTTCCAGGCCTCCCTCCTCCACATCCATGAATTACGTACAGCCTTAGAAGTCACCATTTGAAAAGGACAAAATCATATCATGGCTTTCCATCAAAAAGGTGAAATATGGGGAAATGCCATGGTGCCTTATGGAGAAAAGCCCCAACAAAGGAGGAAGTAGAAAGGCTAAGATGAGAGTAAGACAAGATCAGGTTTGTCAAGTTTGGAATTGAACGAAGACAAGTTGGAGGATTCTCGAGCAGAAGAAAGAGATCAGAATTGGAGCTCAAGCAATGAATGATGATTTGTGGAAGTTTCCTAAGTCTAGGTAATTACGGTAGGCCTAGGTAAGGAAACCAAATTTCGGTCTTGTTCTACCTGTCAACGAATGAAAACGATTTGGCTGTTGGAATGAAAATTCTTCCTCTCCCGTTTCGAATTTGGCATTGGGCAATAACTCAACTTCCTCTTTTTCAAATTAAACTTATGGAATTTTCGTATACAGCGTGTCTTATACTTTGATCCAGATAAGATGCTACATACCATTCAAAAGTACATTCAGAGACACAAAAAAGCTATGCTTATTGGGTAATGCACTTGTCCTTTTCCTTAATGTGACCGCCCTTCATCATTCTCCAAGCGGAAGAATACCCGAAGTGGAACTGGAACCATGCTCTTATGCCAACATGAGGAAACGACTTTGGTGACAACTGGGCTCAACCATGACATTATTGGTGTTATATCATGGTTACACTTGAGGACATGGTATAAATGTCTGTGAAAAGTGTAAGAAAGGCTCAGTGGTAACATGCTTACCCAAAGGTCCTACGGTTAGTAGGTCGAATCCACCGCCAGCTGCACTTCCACATAGAGCGAGAGAAGTTAAAGGAAGGTGGAGGTAGGAAGCACTATGAAATGAAAACAAGAAATTTTTAACAAATACTCACAAGAAAATTTTAATGGAAAGGCTTAAGGATAAAAATTGGCGGAAAATTATTCAAAATCAGGATATAAACACAGCATACAACATGCTTGTTGATAATATAATACATGCAGCAGATGAAGTAAGATGTGTAACTTTCACATAGAGGAAAGTTGCTAGCTCTCTGTAATTCCAGGCGTATGAATCACGAGGTATAACTACATCGAGGGGAAGAGCACTGCTAGATAAGCAAAAAGCTTCTCAGTGTTCAAAAACCTTCTCTCAGATGCTAGATACAAGCCATATAAGAAATTATAAGAAACGTTGCACGATGCCTGCCTTGCTTACAGGACCCTAATGATAACAGCATGCTTGGCATTCTCATATGTTATTCCTGTATATAAAGTCGTGCTAATTATTATAATTGTAATTATTATCATCATTCTCAGTGCTCTAGTCTTCGTCCCAATTGAACTACATTTTGCCAGCCATAAAACAGATGACAAAATTCTTTCTCGTCATGTGCCCACTTTTTTGCTGAAAATGGAACCAGTAAATGATTCAATGAATTCTGATATCGGATAAGTTAGTGGTTATTGCAAACTTAGAAAATCTCAATTGGCTATTGAACAATGACATGTCATTGCTATGTTCTTAATTGCCCTGAGCGTACTTTAAATAGAATATTGCTTTAATGATTAAAAGTTTGAACTTGGCAAAATATTCCAAAACATCATGTTCGTAGCTAAGAGACAGCCAAACATGCCCACTCATGACTGGTGGTTGTATTCAACAACAAAGCTACCAACTACCATTCTTATGAACAAAATGCTTAAAAGATCAGTTTTTAACACATCACCTCGAACACTATTTTCTGCTTGTATTGGATAAATGTGACAAAGTCCAAAGAATCGTATAAATTGACAGATACTTAAGGAAGGTCTTAATTCAATTAAAACAATACTTTATTATTTCCCGACTGCATAGCATGCTGCATTTCAAACGTAGTGGAAGCCAGAAACGTGGCTCTGAGTCTTACGATCTAAATTGACTTCAATGAGGTTGTTTTTCCTCAACTTCTTCCCCCGCAGTATTTTGAAAGCTTTTTGGTGTAGGATCAAGCCAACAACTCGTGCGTTATGATTTCATACACTTGTTCACCACACCCAGATACCGCAATACGACATAATATGATACAACAATGTTCTTTTCTTGTTCTACGGGATTTTCATTCGCTGGCTGGTCCGGGTCCTTCCTTTCCAATTTACTCTATCCAAGACATCCTGTTCGATTTCATTCGCAACCTTCATGTTCTCTCGCACGAAGTCTTCAGGTTCGATACCGATCCTTGGGAACTCACCCTAGGAGTACCACATTTCAGTTAAGCTGCATCATGCGATAAATTCTCTGGGAGCTGATGGTAGCGCGATACCTGCACAGAATAGATAGCTCTTTTTAGGCTACAGCTAATGAATACGAGACTTACTACCATGCTATTGGCTTGATCTCGACATTAGGCCACTCCAATCGATTAAATCCATTTTATTTCTTAAAAGACCACTTTGAAAGTGGATTGGGTCTTTTACTCAATAAATCCTAAGTCAATTTAGCTGGATGTTGAAAAGCTAGATCAAGCTGGACTAGCAGGCAAGGTAGAAATGAAATTCAGTTCATCTTGGTTGAAGCATGTAGTATCCTCATTGCATTACATCGTTTCTATGCATTTCCACCTCGGCAATGCTGCATGAAATACCGACACTGGGTCCAACGCCATGTTGCCTCTACGAGAAACAAGGGTCCTAAGAGGATTTAGCTGTTGCAGCAGTGCAATACAAAGATCTTTATTCAAGGACTTTAAGAGATGGTTTCCCGATGCCTACCAAGCAAGTATCTACCTACTTCCAGCATCTGCGTTGCATACTCGATTTCCAGCGTAACAGAGACCAGAGACAGGGCTCTGAGTTTTTTCTAGGGAAGTAGAATTCATGAGGTAGTTTCCCGTTGCTTTCCTCACCAATGGAATTTTTTTAAAGTGACACATGGAGGAATTGAACTGACAACCGCTATGTTGTGAGTCCGCATGTTTAACCATTTCCCCGCGGCACCACACAGAGAAGACTAGTGACTCTAATTACTCCAAGTTAAGCTCCAGGAAGAGCATAAGCCACTGAATATAGAATCTGTGTGAGCAAGTTTCATTCTGCCGAGTAACATGCTTGGTATTCTCAAAAATGGCTGGCTTTCTTAGCATTTAGTGTAAATAATGAATTGGCAGTTTCTAGTCAACAGTACACGGCAAAGGTTGACAGAGATTCGGCTGATCAATTAATGATATGGCTCCTTTTCACAATAATTAGAGAGAAGCTTGAGATTACTGATCTTAAGAAAAACATCGTATTATCTTGTGTTACCAACAATTGTACCTGTGTGTTTTTCATTAGGCTCTGATTGACACTGCTTTATAGCAGTCTCATCTATTTGTTACTGTGGCAAATATTGGCTGCCTTTCAGATGAATATAAAGCCTTGTTTGTTCATAACGAGTTCTTGTCTATTGGCAAGATATAGCAAGCTTCATTTTGCATGCTAGCGAACCAAATATTTGATCTCTGGGAATATCGTATGCTTCTTCTCAATTATGGATGAAAGGTGTAGTGATCCAGGTGCATATCCGCTTAACTGAGTTGGGCCAAATGTCACCCTGCGTGAACCATGTACGTTGCGACCAGTGGCTGCTTTTGACTCCTTCAAGAGTAGACTGAAGAAGCATTTACCTCAGTGTGATGCTCTGCTTGGGCTTAACTATCGATATTGATATGGATATAGGTATGGATATAAAGATATAAAAATAGATGAAGACAGAAATATAGATATAGATATAGATATAAATATAGATATAGATAGAAAGATATTGATATAGATAGAAAGATATTGATATAGATATAGGTATATTTATATAGATCTAGATGTAGAAAAAGATAGAAATATAGATATAGATAGAAATATCGATATAGATAGAAATATAGATACAGATGTCAATATAGATAAAGATAGAAGTATAGATATAGATAGAAATATAGATATAGATGTAAATATAGATATAGATATGGTTGTAATAATTTGATGAGATGTTATTCATTTTACAAACAATTTTAGATTTCTTTATAATACTCTACTTAATAGCACTGTTAGTTTTACGAACATTATGCTTCTTATAATTATTATCATCATTATTATATCGAAAGAAATTATTACTTTCATATCATCACTATTAGATAAAGTATTGAAACTGACCATAGCCATCTTAATTACATCCTCCCCAAAATCTCCTCAGTCATCATCCGTACCACTTATTGCATCTTTTGCGCCAGAAACAAGCCATGGTCAAACCCGGAACTTCTTCCTTGTCAAAAAATATCCACATGATAATATGAATTTTTTTATACTCTTATTGTTGCTAGTCGCTGTAAGCCAGAAAAATACAAGCTAAATTTTAGTGAAATATGTATTTGTAGCATTTAAAGTATGTAATAAAAGATTGAAGTTTGAAAAAAAAGATCATTACTATCATAGCTATATCATTATTACTTATCTGTTGAAAGGACATATCATGCGCTTGCATCTAGAAACACCAGCAAGGAAAGCTCTTAAAGAACATCTCAGGAATGTGAAACGGCCGCAAGGAAGACACCAAAGACTACCTGGATGCAAACAGTAAGGCAGGATTTAGCCAGCATCGGAATTGAACTTGTTCTTTCGAGGGGAGCACAAACTTTGGATACACTGGGATTGTGAGACGCGTTGTACAGTATTAACAGTGTGTGACGTCTTATTGGTATCTGTTGAAATCATTCTAGCATTTCATTCCATAACTTTTATGCTGAATTTTTATACTCGATTTCGAGCTTAGCAGATATCTGAGACAGAGCTCTGAGTTTTTGCTAGGAAATTTGGCTTTAGTGCCATCCTTGAAATACTTTACTATTCTTCACATATTGAGTCTAACAGCTGGTTTTGCAATCAAATCTGTTCAACAGTTCAGTTGTTAGTCGAATGATAGCTATTTCCGAAAGCTCCAGTGTAACCCAATACAGCCCTGAATTGATTTTACAAATTTTGCATTCCGATTATGCCGTTTCCAGCCATTTCGAGATCAGCTGTGCCAAAAGATTTCTGCAACGGAGGCATTATTAATGCATGATTGTCTTTTAGTGAGCTGTGCTGAGGAGAGGGCATTGCGACCTGTACAACGCCCAAATAAAGGAAGAAAGAAGAAAGCGAAAGGTGGCTAAGAGGAGAGGGAGATCAGATATGAAAGATGGCAAGTTGTAGGGTTCAGGAAGGAAGAAGAAGGCAAGGCATTTCATAAATTGCATGTTCTTGGGACGAATGATGAAACATTGTGTTGCTAAATTTCACTGTGGTTGGCAATAAAACATTGGCGCCATTTCCCAGGAGAAACTTGGCACTGCACGTGGTTGATGTTGTAGAGAGAAGACAGAATGGATAGAGCATCTTTCGATCAACTATATTTCCGGCGGCTAAGATATAGAATGGCGATCAATAAGTCTTAGTCAAACTGTTCTGTTTTTACAGAGATCGGTTGGGATTGAGTGGAACGTCGCTCTACTGCTCGTGTGCACGTGAGATTGCCTTTTTTTGTAGCTGCCCGTTGCCTGCTGGTGGTGAGTTCCTAGTACCCGGGTCTTGAGGTGCCAGTGGTCCGGGCTTTACACGGGTCGTCTATATCGTTGTAATCTTGAATATTCGAAGGGAATATTCAGCTTCTTTGAGGTGAGTACCTGCAATGATGGTAATCGCTTCAACCTGACAAAATCGCATTTACTTCCCACCATTCAGCATATTTGCAGGTCTGTGGTTCGACCATGCCGAGCGAGGCTTTCCGATCGTGACGTAAATCTCCAGATCGAAATGCTCTCTCATTCAGCTGTAAAAACATCGCGCAGACCGACTGTCGCATTCAATTAACGATTATCGATAGACATGTCAAGCTTTGTTATACCATAAATTCGCTGAATTGCATGATGTTCCAACCAATGATGATGGGAATTTGCAAGGAATTCAACGCAAAACGGCTTTTGTCGTATCGCGCTGAATGCCTCAAAATCGGTAGCACCAAATGGCACTATAGCCATGGTTTTCAAAACCTGTGCTCCTCATCTCGCCCCTATTCTCAACAAACTACTTCAGCTTTCTGACACACCAGGTATATTCCCTTCGCCCTGGAAACCAGCTCACATCTTTCCTAAACCAAAAAGGTGAAAATCTTATTCATCCATTGTCCCACTGCAATTACTTCAGTCCTTTCTAAAACAACGCAGACCATCATCACTAAACAACCCCTTACTTTCTTCGAAACAAACAATCTTCTTTCTGATCACAAATAAGGCTTTTGAGAGGCCAGGTCTACTGGTGACCTTCTCGTTTATGCCGTCCATGTTTGGTCTTCCGCTTTAGAATTCTATGGTGGGAGCAGATTGATCTCTGTCTCTCTCTCCGACCCTCGCTTTTTCCAAGGCCTTTGATCACGTCTGGCACAGGAGTTTTCTCGCTAAACTGCCAGTGATTGGTCTCCACCACACCCTCATTAAATGGGTTGGTATCTTCCTCTATGGTAGGTCAATGGCCATAAGATTCAAATGCCTCCTCTTAGATCCGTATTCAATGAATGCTGCTGTAGCCAGGATTCTGCCATCTCCCCATGCACTGTTCACTCTCTTCATACACGATCTGCTCCCCTCTTCGTCTTCTGGCATTTTATATTTTCCTCGTGATACCTTTATAAGTTCCTCTTTTCCATCCGTCTCACGCGACCATGCTTCCAGCGATATCCAACTCCACATGCGAAGCTCAGCCTCTCTTCTTTCCAATGATATGCTGGATTATATTCTATTCTATTCTACCGTTATACTGAATGCCTTCTAAAAAGAAGCTTAGCATCAGTGAGCATTATAGAGAAGTAAGGTAAAGATGCCCTAGTTTCGTTTAGCCAAAGCAAGACCACACAAGTAGTCACTTCAAGTGGGCGTAGCCCAGATTTTCACCTGTTTCCATGAATGGCAACGAACTGGACAATTTAACCTCTTTCTCAACATTTAATCTTACGTTTTCATCTAATCTCGTTTGGAAAACTCACACCCATTTCATTGCTAAACATGCATTCCAAATGCTCGGTTTCCTTTCCAGATACCGCGGGTTGTTGTCATCTTCCCATTTACGGACCATGCAGGAATCCCAAAAATTCGTCCATTTCTAGAGTGCTGCTCCCATGTCTGGGTGTGTTCCTAAATCCATTATCATTCTTCTTGAAATGTCCAGTCTCAAGCCGTTCGCCTCATCAACAATCACAACCGCACCAAATATCTCAAACCTCTTTCTCGTCTTCGTTTAGTTGCAAGTATTTCAATATCTTATGGATACTACCACGGAAATCATTCTCAAAATATTAAGAAAATTTGACTTCTTCTTCTCAAGTTCATCTGAGGCATGTCAAGACCAGCAGAAGCTCAACCCGCTCCTGACTTTTCCAAATTTTAACACCTAATCCACGAAATCTATTCGACAAATCATCATCTAATCCAAAAAACTTACCATGTATAGAGCGCCTTGCTTTGTGCACACCCCCATTGATGATGGAAAATGGTAACAACACAAACATGATGATAGCAATTCTGATTAAACTGATAATGATGGTGATAATGGTGACATTTATGGTGATCATAATAATTCATTCTATTTGATAAATTATTGATGATGAGACTGGTTGTAATGATAATAATGATGGTGATGATGATAATGATTATAGTAATGATGATGATGATGATGATGGTGATGATGATAATAATGATGATGATGATGATAATGATTATAGTAATGATGATGATGGTGATGATTATAGTAATGATGATGATGATAAAGATTATAATGATGATGATAACGATGATGATGCTTATTATTATTATAGTAATGATGATGATGGTGATGATTATAGCAATGATGATGATGATAAAGAGTATAATGATGATGATAACGATGATGATGCTTATTATTATTATAGTAATGATGATGATGGTGATGATTATAGCAATGATGATGATGATAAAGAGTATAATGATGATGATAACGATGATGATGCTTATTACTATTATAGTAATGATGATGATGGTGATGATTGTAGTAATGATGATGATAAGGGTTATAATGATGATGAAAATGATGATGATGATTATTATTATTATTATGATAATGATTATAGTAATGATGATGATGGTGATGATGATGATCATCATCATGATCATCACGATAGTGATGATGATAAAGTAGTTTCCATGAGATGACGTCCTTTGAGGAACTGAGGTCTGAGACAATAAATGATTGACTGAAAATATATGGACGCTAACGAAGATACCTTGGTATTGCAAAGTGTCCTAATGGCATTTACCAGGCTTCCCTGTTAAATACCACTAGGACACTTTGCAGCATCCCTGCTAAGCATTCTTGTAGGTTTTCTGCTCATACAGGAAGGACGTCCTTGATGTAAACATTCTTCTTTTCTATTCCCAATGCAAAGAGACTGCCGCTCGATTAAGTAGTTGATAATCCAAATAATGCATTAACCAGAGACTACAACAGTTTCATGACAGATGGCCAGAGTCGTCGCATACTTTGAAGCTCATAATAAGAAACTCAGACGACACATGCAAAAACATTAATGCGATTAGTGGTTTCCATGCAACAACAATCATCATGGTGGTGATCATGATTTGCATAATTGTGATTATGGAAACAAAATTTATGACAATAATGGCTTTGAAGATGACATCGGTGATGATCATGGTAATGGTGATGACTGTCATTATTGTGTTTACAGTAACAGTGATTGCGATGATTGCAATCTTGATGCCAACGATAATGATCATGATTATTTTTCATGATAGATATGATCAAAGGGATGATCGTGTATGGCCACAGCTCAGTGGTGAGATTCTTGTCGATCGATCCTATGATCAGTGGCTCGAACCAACCCTCGGCTAACTTTCACTTAGAGTGAGAAGAATAGCTGGGCCTGTGTAATTCCAGGGGTAAGAATAACAAGGTGTGGTCACATGGAGAAGAAAAACCTGGCCACTGCTAGACAAGCAGAAAAGCTGTTCAATGTCCAGAAATCTACCTTCGGATTTTAGGTAAAATCATACAAATATCAATGATAATGATGATAAAATTGATGCAAATAGAAATGCACATAGTGACAATAAATGACTTTTGTCAATCACAACATCAAACTCATGAGCTGACTTCAGGTTACTCGAGAAAAGGTCTGGCAATGGCCAGCGATGTTTCTCCTATAGAGGGGCGAGACTGTGGAATAGCCCCTCAGCCGAGTCAAGCAGGCATTCTCGCTGTACAGTTTCAAGAACACTATTTAGAGAGCGGGAATCCTTTATTCTAAATCTTTTAATTTCCTTGCATTTCGTTCTACTTATTGTAACCAATGATTTATAGTTCTATATAATCTAATTTACTGGGGACAATGCAGAGACCTCCACGTTGGTGTCCCTGGATATCGACCGCCAAAAGTGATCTCGACTTATTTTTGTCGGCTCGTAGCCGATTCTGCAACCACTTTCCCTCAAAGCACATTTGAGGGAAAGACTCGATGAAGATCAAATTTCTGTTTGTGCCGTTATCACAGGTTATAGTAGATGTTTCTGTTGGAGGGCTCCTTGAAAACCAGCTTATGCTGAAGGGCAACCCTACTTGAAAGAATTAAATATGAAATATATGAGTATATGAAATAACGAATAATGCACGCGTCATTCCACGTGCAAAATGGCCGCTAGAATGGCTGCACTGCGCCATGCTGTGTATTTATCGGAACCAAAGTTTCTGCTATTCACTTCAAAGGGAATTTAGCTTTACTAATCATTTGCTAAAATTAATTCTTTGTATGAGATCATCCTCTTATCCTGTGCAGCTGCAAAAGACTGTTCAGTTGTGATTTTATGTCGACGGCTTTTCTTAGGGCTTAAGCCGAAAGATGGCATTTACAGAGAAGGAGAATGCCATTGCCTTCACGAATTAGGCAGTAAAGATTAACAAGCTGCATTACTTTCTTGGTGTTGATATTGGGAGTGATCGGTTAAGGGAGCTCGACAGGTACTGGAATTATTTGGGTCAATTTAACTAAGTAGAAGCCATGCTGTGAGATGATGCCGTGGATTACTTGAATCCGGTATATTAAGCGCCTACTTGACCAAAAACTTTAGTGCTGAGTCTTAAATCTACAGTCTACAGAACTCAATTTACGTTCATGAGATTTCTGCAATTCAATGACTTATGCGATTTTTGGAATATAATGTGCTCCTTCTTAAAAAATTCAGTCGTGAAAAATTTTTTTGAACTAGCAACAAAGTTGCCTAGCAATTAACGCAGGTGCCTATTACTCGCCTTTATGTTGATGTCATTTTAGCATTGCAATGGCTTTTTGATCTATAAAAGACACACAAAAGACCGCGGATCCTCAAGAGCATCGAAAGGTAGCACAATGCAATGCAAAATTGGTTGTAATAAGCACTGTCTAGCACTGAATTTCCATTGCACTCATAAAACATTTCCGGTAGGAAAGCAAGAGTCGAATGATCTCTTCTATGCTGAGCTTCTTGCAGAGCAATTTTATACTGCACAAGTGCATCATCTATCCGTCATAACTTCACTCCCCGTTTGACTCTCCTTATTTCAAAACTCTACCCAGCTACAGATTGATAATATATTTCAATGACAACAGGTTTTAAGAACAGAAGAAAACTTGATCTTCCCTGACTTACAATTAGGAGAATGTACAGACAATCAGACAGTACTGAAGGTGGAGCGAGGTGTAAATATACCAACAAACCTGAGTTTTCAGTGAGTTGAAATGCACGTTGAGTTGCCAAGCCAGGTCCATAGGACACATCACTCAATCGAATCAATGAAGTTTCCGATTCCTCTGTTGGGAAAAAGTGCATTTTGCCAGTAGACAGGAGTGTTGACCGAACCATCAAGTTCGCGACAGTACGGGCATAGGACCATGACACTCATGCCAAACTGCATATGATGCAAAACGGAACAATTTGTACCGGCGACCACAATAACTGGGAATAAAGCCAGCGGAAGAAGAAGATGATGAAGGTGAAAGAATTCCTATATGCTTGAATTGAAAATAACTGGAACCCTAATTCACTAATTGTTCATTTGGGACTTGCTTACATTCTGCTCTGTTGATCCCTTTTAAATATTCATTCCACGTAAGAGAGATATGTATCACATGCGAACACATACGGCATGTTTTTTCAGTCTTCATTACCATTCCCTCCTACGACTTCTTCGAAAAAGTGTTTAAAATGTGTCTCTATTTTTTGCAAGCCTACAAGACCAACAATCTGCATTTGATCTTGGCAAATGCAAATTTTAGGCAACAAGACATCGATCAGGATGTAGCAAACAACAGTGGTAGAATATTGCATCTCATTCCTATGTTGAAGATCTAGATCTTCTGATTCAAGAGTGCAAAGGAAAACTTGAATTCTTATCAAAGAAAAATGAAAAGCCAGCTAAAAATCATAGGCTGCATTTAGCATCAAACGGGGTACAGCAAATTGTCGTGCGACCATCGTTTTATGCAAATACAGATATTTTTACGCATTGTTGTCGAGTGTGTTGTTCGGTGCCTGAGTCACTTACATCAGCCTTTTGCTGAACAGCTATACAAACACTGTGAATGCTAGGAGAAGATGATTTCTTACTTTGTGTAGCTGCGCATTTAGGGTGCATATGCACTGTACCGGATCACTTTTGATCCGATACAAAAGTGTTCCCTTTCCCTCGCTTTTACAGTTTCGGAGCAATGCAGGTACAAAACTATTCCTCTTTCCTAGCAGGTACAAAACTGTACCTGATAGCAGGTACAAAGTTGTACCAGATCACTTTATCTAGTATAAACGCACGGCTGATCCGTAACACTTTTGTACGGGATCAAAAAGTGATCTGGTACAGAATAAACTCAGCCTTAAATTCAGGGCTTCTTCCTTGAAGCTCGGCATGCTTAACTACAAAGCGATCCGTACCGTTCTTTAAATCTTTGTTGCAGAGCTTGCGCTGTCCGCAATCAAGTGCAATTTAAGCAGAAGTGAAATTTACTTAATTTCATGTCCGTGGATAATCGAAGAATTTCTACAGCAATGTCTGACATGTAAAATAAATATTTGCTTTATATGAGCCATCTGCACACAGGCAGTGCTACTCGTTGGTTAGAGTGTGCATCAGAACTAATCCACTAAATAACTAGGAAGCAAGCCAACGTAAGTTTGGACTGCTTTATTGTGAAGCTAGCGGGTAGAACCCTCTTGATTCATACTAAATGTTTTACTTTTAGGCATCTTTTTCAGAAATGACTGGTGTTTGAAACTTTCTACTACTACTTATTCAAGTAAAAGGTATCCGTCTTCGTCTTGTAGTTTTCATGTTTGGAAAGGATCTGGTTGACTTTATCAAAACCCCATCAATTGCTAAGAAGAGGTGAGTGAGATAAGACCAACTTTGTTGACTTTGAATTTGAAAGAAGTCAAGTCGTAAGATTCTTGGAAAGTAAAGGATAGGAAAAGGAAGGTGAGATGTTCAAATAGATTATTTGTTACCTGGTTATCTCTAACCATGCCCCCACAATGGAGGAAAGAGAAAGGCTAAGAGGGGAGGGAAATAAGGTCAGGAATTTTGCATTCGATTGGATGGAATACAAGTTGTGGGAATCCGGGAAGGAAGGTACGAAATTCCGTAGATTGTAATTTCTTAGAATTAATGATGCTCCATGGGACGGATAACTCCGGTGAGATGGTGAAATAGGGAAAAGGTGCGAGTTCGTCGAGCTACTGTTGGCTCAGCAAGGGTCCTTGGAGATCTTAATACTTGTTTGAACCAGATCTGAAGCTATGGAGCGACCAGGGCACAGTAAATCAGTGCTGTATGGTGTGATTGAACGCTATTCATAAAACATCTCTTGTTAAGCAGTACCAAAGCTACTAAAAATTTGAGAAAGTGACAACAAATTGAAGCCTGTAAGTCTTCGAACTTTTTAATTGTTGAATCAGTAACGAAGCGCTCAGTATTGAAGCTCAAACATAAAGCTTAGCAATAAATCAATTTAGCATCGAGCTTCCTCAATCCTAAGGGCTTGGGTCTACTTCACACACGCGAGATGAAGTTCTACCACGAAATGTTTATCAGCCTGCCGTTTGCCAAATGAAGTGCAAACGATTCAGTAGGTTCTTGAAAATGAAAAAAAAAGCTGATGACATCTACAATGCCTCGGTGTCCATGGCTTACATCTCCGCCAGTCCATCATTCCATTTTTATCTGCACAACTTTATACCCTCCACCTGTTTGATCGATTCATAAAAAATGCATAAGAACTCGAACAGGAAATTACAGCTTTAAAACTTGTAGCTAAAAGCATAAAGTGTTAGAAGCGAACGTGCAATTCCACGGCGAGCTTCCGTTACAAGGCGGGACAATTAATAGGAAACTGCCCGCGCACGCAACATCGAGGCCTTCGCCACACGACGACGATACAGTCGAGACGAGAAATACATAAAAATTGAAAGTAAGAGGGTCATTTGTTTTATATATTGCTATAGAAGGACCTGCTATATTTATTCAATTTGCTTTATGTTTCTAGTATATGGTAGGAGGTGGTTGCCATGGTCTGCCAGTTTCCCGAACAACAACATGAAAACTGACGAGAGTTTCGTCAGAAGGTTTATCGAAGGCACGAGGATCTGAAGTGGATTGTGGTGCTTCATATGATTAAAAGTTGCTCGCTTTATTGTGACAAGTAAGTGGTAATGCGTCTGTTAATATCAATTTGCCGTCGTTCCATTGATCGGAAAATAAACAGAAGAGCCACAATAAACGACACTAGGAATCATAAAGGATCAATTAAAAATACCCATATCTGCCTCTTCAAGGCCACTCTGGTGCTGCTTGATAGAGCCTAAAAGGTAGACGAATCGCCTTGCTAGCAAACATGCTTGTCGAGCGTGGTATATCAATATTCTTGTAAACACAAAGCCAGGTGTCGATTTATTAGCGATCTAGAAAACTTTGTTTTGCAGATTATTTCGGTACCTAAGCCTTGAGCATCATTAAGAATTGAAAACGCATTTTGATTGTCGTGTGCGTAAATTGAAGTTTAATGGCTGAATTTCTTACGAACTAAAACAACACTGGTATAACTCCAATTTTTTTAGCTACGCCGTCACGCGAAGGTTCTCAAAACTTCTGTTTTTAGCGTACTTTATTGAGAAGGAACTTTAAGAAACTCTTCAAACACATCATTCGACCATAATACGGTGTTCTCGATGTCATGTAACATTGCTTTACATCTCGGTATACCTTTAATTCTTAATAACTCTGTCAAGTCATCGACATTGCATTCATAACAGACTCAAAGAAACATTGCAATGAAATGTTTTGATCATTAAACGCTGCTCGTCCTTGGATACGAAGGTTCTCTTAGAGATGTACACTGCTTTTTGAATATTTGCGTTCCTTGGGGTTTAGCCTCTTCTTTATGATATAAACAGGGAAAAGGAGTTTACGAGACTCAATCATTAAGATATTTCAACAGTATCTTGTCGATTATAGCTACGCCTCACGGACGCAATGCCACATTAAGCTTGCTAGAAGAGGTGTTAAATCGTTTGTCGATTTCGCTTGATCTCAAGTTGAGCTTGACGTAATCAGCCAGATTCAAGCAATCAAAATTCGATCAAAACATGGGGAATGAATCTCGCACATGGCTACTTGTGACTGAGAAGTATTGCAAGTCGCATAGCAACAACTTAATTCTTCTGGCCGTTTAAATGCAAGCAGAATAGATCCTGCTATCTGATTCTTGGCAGAGAAACTATAACCATTCAATAATGTACAGACTACATTTTCAACATTTTTCTGGATATGTACGCGTTACGTAAGTCAGCAGATATCGCTCCAACGATGTCCTTTGCAGCTTCAACTAACTAAGCATCCATGATCGAGTAGTTTTCGATTTCAAAAATGGTCTAAAATTTGAAGTTACTTCATCGTTTTACGTCCTGCTTATCTCTATAATTCAAATCAATTTTGCCGGATAAATGATCAACTGATTCATGTTGATTGAAGACGTCTGTGATAGATATTGGTTGCTTTCGGTCCAACTGACGTCAAAGACGGGAGGGACACCTTGTTCATTATGAATTAAGCAGTATCAGCAAAAATCCTTGAACTGAAACTCTCCTTTCCTTGCCGAAGTTGACCGCGTGTTACAGCCAGAAAGTACTGTGTAAAAGGATGACCATTGCTGAATAAGAAGCAGTAAAAATAGTTTTTGCTAATTATGCCAGTCGAGCCTCCAACTGCGAAGATTGCAGGTGGATGCAAAAGAAACTCACGCACAACACACAAGTTGCAGCTTCTATTCCACAAATAACAGAGGAGCACAGTCAAATTATTCTCAACTCAAGACGTCACTCGCCTCAATATTTTGCATTGGAATCGTCACCGCAGTAATCAAGATGCTTTTACAGACCTTATGTTCAGTGGATCAAGATCGCTTCCCGAGTTACACACACCAATAGGGAGGGGAGTAGCTAGTCTTCTCTGTAATACCAGCAGGCTTAGCATTCACAAGTTATGGCGAATAAGGAGATTGTCAAATATTTTACAGATACTTTAACGGACATTCTTATCAGGAGATCAGGAATTTTATTCCAGTTTCTCTGAGGCGTGTCAGGACCACCAGAAGCTCAACTCATTCACACCCTTTTAAAGTTTCACTGCCTACTTCACGAACTCTATCTCACAAATCATCATTCATCCCAAGAACATGCAATTTATGGAACATCTTGTCTTTTTCTTGCTTTCCTGAGTCCTACAACTTGCCATCTTTCAAATCTAATGTAAATAAACTTGATCTTATCTCTCTATCCTCTTAGCTGCTCGCTTTCTTCTTTCTTCCTTTGTTGGGGCTTTGTACAGGCCACCATGGCCTTTCCTCAACACCACTCACTAAAAAAAAGAAAAAAAAGGAAATTGCTCGATAAGCTTGGCTTTTCAGAGTCCTTAAATCCTCCTTCGGGTGCTAGGTGGCAAGTAAATAGAAGGAATGTTTTTGGCGAACGCAAACAGAGTAAAATGCAAAGGCAGGAGTGATGGAAGTAGAAGAGAACAAGAAGCAAAGGGATCATAATTGGGATGATTACTGATGATGTCACACAATGGATTGGATGACAGAAGAAGGAATGAATAACTTAAAAGTGATGAAACACTTCAATTTGTCATCGCAACTTGAATAACCACAGGAGCAATTGGTGGTGTTGCGGAGTGGCTATGGCGCCGTATTTCGAATCTAGTGGGGTTTGCTTGCGTGGGTTCGTATCCCGTCATTGGAACCATTTTACCACAAGCCAACAGTCAACTCAGCTTTACATCCTTACGAGGTCGGTAAAGAGTACTCAGAAGTAACTAGGAGTCCAAGGGCACAAAGTGGCTATGTCAAAAAAGTGGACTCTACATTGATGACATAAGTATCAGCTGGTTATGATGGACAGTGGTTAAAGGAATGCATTACACCGAGTGCTTTTTCTACTTTTTTGCCATATATGAATCTCGGTATAATGTCATCAACATACAGATAATTGTTAGAAAGAGTTCAGCTCCATAATCGAATGATCTTAATGAAGGGTTCCTCATGAAGGAACCTTAATGAAGGGATCCTGATTAAGGAACCTTAATGAAGGAACATTAATGAAGGAACATTAATGAAGGGATCCTAATGAAGGAATCCTAATGAAAGGATCCTGATTAAGGAACCTTAATGAAAGGATCCTAATGAACGAGTCCTAATGAATGAAGCTTAATGAAGGGATCTGAATGAATGCTACTCAGTTTAACACTTGACATTCATTTCTTGACTATGGACGACATGAAAGCAACATGTAGCGCACTGTCTGCGAATTGCTGCTGCAAGTCCTGTCCATATAGCACGTGTTCCATCAGGCTAATCTCAAATCAAATTTCAAATCTAAATCTTAAATGGAGGACTTGCTATTTCCTTGACAACTCACATAGATAGTTGATACTCGAGAAAGAGCATAGATAAACTGTTTCGAATAGAGATAAGTGTCCTTTAAACGTTTCGTTTATTCAGCCTTGGCAGCACAGCAACAGGGCCTGAATTCTTGATTGTAACTACGCCTAAACCGGAATTTGATTAATGCCACCAATTACTCAACGGCCAAAAAAGACTGCGGAACACTGCTTGTGCACTTCTGAGATTGATATTGGGTTTACATAGTTTTCAGCTGTTCTCGTAAACGCTTTCGTCTAGATTTTTCGTTGCTTGCTTGAATGCCGCCCTACCGAACTGTCGTTAAGACGAGATCGTGTCGAGGGAAATGCTACCACTTAGAGCAAGGGGAAACTAAGAGAATCGCTCTTGCAGAAAATTTTTACCGCATACGTTTTTCATGTGATTTCAGATGCTTTCTGCGTGAATTTCTGCTCGTCTAAATCCATATTTTCCCGGTCATTTTCAAGAGATAAGCCTTTACCTAGCATTGATTACGTTAAATTCGTAGCTAAAAAGCATCAGGCATCTTTCAGGATGTTTTGCAACTTTTGCTTGCAACTTATCCCATGTTTTGCAACTTTTGCTTGCAAGTTATCCCATGTTTTGCAACTTTTGCTTGCAAGTTATCCCAGAATACTGGCTTCTGCATGAAGGGAAAGAGCTCTGTATATTTTTACGTTTCTATAGTCTCTGTCCAATAGGCCTGTCCATCGAAGGTCGAATAATCGGTATTCGGTTATCTGATGACTATTGGAATAGCAATGAAGCGAAGCAGGAGTAGTTCTCTGCTAATTCCAATTATTCGATTATTCGGATTGAATGATCAGTCGACTTGTTGGAATGCTAAATGATCAGTGAAGAAACCAATCGGCTTGCTCAGTGAATGATCCGAATGCATGTTAAAGCAGTGGATACACCGAATAATGCTAATAATATAAAATAGATCAATTGATTCATCTAGGCAGTGGCGGCAAAACACTGGGCAGTGGCAATTTGCTATTAATTTGGATATTGATTAATCGATTGATTTGATTGATAGTCAATCGCTTGAATGAAAATCAATGACACCTATTGAATGTAGAGAATTTTGAAATTTTTGAGCCACGCCCTAACTGTGCCCCTATTCGCCGAATAACCGAATAGTCGGTAAATTTACAACCGAATAAATGTCCACGTTTCATTGGGAGCGTTTTAGGCAACAGTTGAAAATGCTTGTAAAATTTCAAGCAGTCCTTCTTTGTCGCAAGATTGAATAGAAGATGGCATATTGATTAAAGCTATTTCAAACCAGATTGGTAAACAATGTGCAGATAAGACTGTCTGCATTTTCAGCAAGTCGTACTTTCATTCAGTTAATGATCACTGTTGAGTTTCCTTTGAACTCTGTCAAATCACTGGAGCTTCGGAATCCTGTAGGATGAATACGCACAAAACATGACTTTTAAGGAATCAGCTTACCCAAAATTGAATGTATTCAAAAACGCTCCTGGTTTTTATGCCATGATTTCTTCAGCGCGTTAATGCTATTAGAAAGAGCTGCAGTTTTGTGAAATAGTGGAGACACTTCAAGAAGTTATCCTTTCGTCGGACAATCAATACTTACCATTACTGGCTAGAGAATTAAGCTAACAAAACAGCAAATATTACGCTCAACATACAGTGCAATTTAGCAGCAAACAATTCCCTGTAATGAATCTATTCACGGCTTTGTTGTGCATTGGAAAAGGATAGAGACAATTCGATCTTCTTTTGCACCAAAAGCCCTGCTTGATTAAATTCTCAGTGCTATGAAAGCACGATCCGTTAGGAAATTGTTAAGTGATCAAGGCTATGCAAAACGCGGCTTATTGAATAATGGCCTGGATATCTGATTATGAGGAAATCTACACGAAAGTTTTACTATGAATTTCATTCCTAAACCTATCTAATTACAGTGTTGGTCATTATCAATGCTTGCACGTGGTGGATTTTGAGAAATAGATTCTTATCTTACTATTTGAGTTCCCATTGGCTAACCCTTCTTGCTTTTTACGTCACGTCAAAACATCACAGAAAAGCAATTAGAGGAAATATTTTGTACTTTGCTTGATAAGCAATGTCTAATTTCTAGTTGCAATTGACTTTGGTGGTGTGGCCGAGTGGTTTGGGCGCAGTGTTGCGAATCATACTAGGTCTACTCGCGTGGCTTCGAATCCCCGTCGTCGGAACCACTGACCATAAGCCAACAGTCAACTCAGCTGTCCATCCTTCCGAGGTCGATAAATGAGTACTCAGAAGTATCTCTGAGGACGAACACTGGACACACATTGATAACAGCTAATCTAAAAGTTGAGGTGTTTCATCCAGTATAAATATTCGTAGCTCGTTTTTTAAGTTCGTTTGACTGGTACTACGTATTCCTTTTGTGGAATTCTCTCGAATTTTCATGCGTGGCTACGAAACTCTGATGAGTTGTAGAAAACAAGCTGTCAAGTTATATTCTGTGCTTACTTTTTTGCAAGGAGATTCTCTACTTCCGTTCTATTTAGCGACAAAAAGAATTCAGCCAAAATCATTCTGACAGCGTATATCAAATGCGGTGGCGAACTCTATTTAGTTTAGGCCGTTGTGACACACAGCTGTGCAAACACAATAATTGATGCAAGGAGTGAGGCACTGCCGATTCTACTCCCATGCATCTTAGCAACAAAGGCGATACACCTCATGGCAGTCGTTTCTATGAACTGATTTGGACGTGGAACGTATGAGCTAACGTAAATAAGTTACTCTACCGCGATGGTCCTTCGAATGACAGCTTCATAAACGAATCGATTGATTGCAGTTCATATTTTAAGCACATTTTTTTCATGCTCAATTTTTAGAGTGAAAGAAGCAACGATGAAGCTTCAGATTATTACTTTTTAAGTGAAATTTTTTGAGGTCATTCCCGTTGCTTTCCTAACCAATTTCACTTCAACATCGAGCTGAACAGAATTCGAATTCCCATCCCCTGCGTAATGAGTTAGTACACTTGAGCCAGCAAACTATGGCTGCAATAGAATATAGTGCATTTCTCAAAAAATAATGAACCCACTCAATTCTACATCAGACTTTTTATCTTTACTTCAGTCTACCTTGAATTTGAGATGGAGATCACCAGTCTCCTTCACATTTGATTCGAGCCTCCTTCACATGATAAGTCATTAGAACTGCGACCATGGGTTCTGGAAGCTCCAAGCAAAAGGCGGCTAAAGATGGAGACAAGACGTCCTACCTCGTCAAAATCATCGACGGGAGCACATCCGGGGTAAACACAATGGCAATTACGCCGGATGGATCAAAAGTCGCCACCGGATCCGAGGACGGAAACGTCCGCCTGTTCAGCATACCGACTTATGAATCAGTGGGCATTCTAAAGGGACACGAGAGGTACATAAATTTTATAGTTTCAAGTGAAAAGTACATTTACTCTGCATCGGCAGACAAGACCATTCGAAAATGGAACATTGAAACAGGGATGTGCGTGAAAACGTTTCGCGGTCACACGGAAGGCGTGAACAAGATCGTCCTCGTGGGAAACGCCCTTTTCTCCAGCAGTTATGACAGTACTATACGAGGCTGGGATGTGGACAGCGGCGAGGTGCTGCGAGTGTTCCAAGGCCACAAGAGACTAGTGAACTCGTTGGTGTACGTACCCAGCGATATACAAAAAGATAAGGATTATAATTACGCCGAGCTTGATCACAACGATGACAGCCTTGTGAGTGGAAGTGCCGACTGCACGGCAAAGCTGTGGGCTTTGAACTCGAGCGAGTGTGTATTGACATATCGCGGTCACACGCAGCCAGTTCTTTGCTTAACAGTTGATTCAACCGGGAGCCATCTTTACACAGGCAGTCAGGATAACACTATTAGATCATGGGAAGTTATGACTGGAAAATGTTTGAGAACATTCAGCGGACATCAGTCATCAATCATCCAAATTGAGGTAATGTCAAATGTAACTGAGTATCTCTTTGAAAATCTATTTACTAAATCATTTAGAAGTAGACATTAATTGTTCATGACAGAAATACTAAGTGTATCAGAAACTGCAATAAAGTTATCGTAACTATTACATATCTTTATTCATATTACTACTATTACCATATAACATATCACTATTATCACTATTTCCATTTACCATATAACATACCACTAGTACCATTTCTATTGATTTTATCATTATAACCATATTATTGCTCGGTAATTCCAATGCAATATTCCAGTTATGATTTCTCATACATCTCATCTTGTCATACTGATAGCATATCTTGTTGCATGGTGTCTGGTGATATTAATTGTCTTTATATATGTGTTTTGGTCTTGTGTACCACCTATACGTGGTGATACTCATTCAGGAGATTTAACGTAGGTTCTGATAATGTCATGTAGTATTACACTCTAGTACCGAATAAACTTCGAAATTGTTAAATGCTAAATGTTTCTTAATTTCCATGGTTATTGAGTATTAAAAGCTTCTTAAAGCTCCTTAAATTTTCGCTGGGAGAAAAGGTAGAAAATCAGAAGGTCCACTTCAATCCTATTTTTGTGAATACAGAAAAGAATAAAGAAGTTTGACCGTCACATTCGCCTCATCAGCAAAAAGCAGGTGTTTCAAAAATTGTCCGATTTAACGTTGAATAACTTCACATCCATCAATTTCTGCCATATCTACATAATCGTCAGTTTAATCTTTAGAAGTAAATTGCTACTTGCTTGCTTTCTTGTTGTAATAAGATATGTTTCTAACAAGTGAATCCAACGTCAAAAAGCTTGAGAAGTTTTTCAACTTCTTGAGTCACTTCTAAAAGTTTGTTAAGTTTTCACCAGCTCAAAAACTGAATCCCTTGCAAAAGATTTCTTAAAAAAAGCGTGTATATGATGAAATACCACTTATCAAATGCTATGTCACTTAAAGTCATGCATGCAACCTTGTCACATCTAATTATGCTAATTATGACATAATGTCAATCACCTAGAGATGATGTCTGGTAAAAACACATGTTCGTTATAGTTGTTGTTTAAAATGTTGAGGGTTTATAAACCATAGTTCTGCTTCCTTTTATAGTGTTTGATTTCTACAATCAGCTAGAAACATCATATGCATCAACATTTTCATATATTGTTATGTACTGAAAAGGTTTAAGCCACATGTGTGATAAACGCATAGAAAATCAGGGTTATCTACCACAGCCGTCCATAACCGATTTAGCTTTTGTCGAGCATCAAACTGGTAACGATTGTCATGGGATTAGTAAAGTTAGGCGCTGCGTGGTAACGATTGTCATGGGCGCTGCGTGGTAACGATTGTCATGGGCGCTGCGTGGTAACGATTGTCATGGGCGTTGTGTGGTAACGATTATCATGGGATTAGTAAAGTTGATAGCTAATATTATCTCCATTTTTCTCGGACTTTTCAGGTTGTAAACAGAATACTCTTCTCAGCAAGTGCAGATCACACAGCGCGTTGTTGGGTTATAGATTATGGAGACTGCACAAGGACGTACACCGGACATAAACATTGCGTTAAAACAATGCTTGTTGCCGGTGGAATATGTAAGTAAAAAGTATCAATTTAGCGATTGGCTTTACTTCCACTTCATACCTTTCACACATCTGCTGTTGTTTCTTTAAATAAAAAATGTATTATTCATTTCTGCCTTGTTTCATGCAATGGAAATTTCTGCCCCTGTTTCGTACATCAAACATCTCTGTCTCATTCCTATGCATTAAAGACCTCCGCCTCTGTTTCATAAATTTAACATCTCTGTCGCATCGCTGTCCATTAAAAACCTCCGCTTCTGTCTCACATCTACACATTGAAGACCATGATCGTTGTCTCATACAGTGCTTTGTAACATGCAAAACCCCTATGCAAATTGAAGGAGTTGCTGATTTACAATAGCAAACACCTTTGAAGCTGATTCATACCACTTTCTCTTGCGGTATTTTGAGCACAAAACATTATTCATCACCCAAATGTAAATGCTTTTTTATTGCTTGATCACAGCCAACATCCATTCCCTCTTTGCTCAGCAAGTTCTTTCGCAATCAAAACCTCTCCTGCGTAGGTCACTCTCATTTACGCTCCCAACGAGCAGTTACCAGTCGTCCTCCTTCCTTTTTAATGCCTCTCACAGGGTTGGGACACTGAAATGATTTGCGTTCAAAGGAAATTGTCCCAGGGTAAATTCAGGTGTTCTTGTTTGGGACGACTACATTCTCCTGAGTTCCATCGGCTTCACACTCTTGTTTATTCGTCCTCTTTCGTATTGAAATCATTATGTGGCTCGCAATTTGATGTCTTTTCTATACTTTTGACAGTTCTTTTCTCCAATTATATTTTACTGCGTGATCGAGTCACGTCTCGGTCACCAGTTAAGTCACTCGTCAGTCTGATGTTTATTTATCGCGCTGACTTATAGCTAGGACAGCATGCGCAGAAGAAAGTTCGCCGAGTCTTGTACGTCGATTATTGTCCTCTAATTCTCCCTACCAAATACTGTCTGTACTCCCTGAAAAGTCGTTAATGGCAACTAATGAAGTATTATCGGAAGGAAAAAAAGATTAGATAATCATACGTGCACAATATATATTATCAGTGTGGAGAAGAAATGTATTTGTGCTGGGGAGGAAAATATGTAATATTGTGTTTAATGTTCACTACCAAATTAACATGGCGGACTGATTCACCTGATCTGTTACTGGTCGTCTGTGATACCTGCTCTTGCAAGCCCCGAAGGTTCAGGTAGAACAATCGTTATTTCCTTCATTTCTAACATAAAAAGTCCTAATTAATCTACGCATGTTATTTGCATGTGAAACAGCAAATGTTGTCCAAAGGGAATAAAAACTTGTTTGCATGCCTGAAGAGACTGCTTCCATTGTTTTATTCGATATTCTCATCAGTGTTTATTTGATCGTCGACTTCCTCTGTAACGACTTCCTCTGTAAATCAAGGCGTCTTCTTGCTTCTGTCTGGGAGTTTTCCCAATTGCCGGTTCACTGCTTAATGTTTACAAACCAAGAGGGCTTCGTTCTTTCCCGTTTTTCGTTTCCGCTTCCCTTTACTTGCCCCTTCGACGGTCACTTGAACTTGCTATACTCATTTACTGGTGTATGATAAAATCGAATCTTTTATCAAACTGCTACAGTTACTTTTGTAGATAGATTTTAAAACAAACTGACACTCAGTAAAACTGTAACTGGCTTGACATACATACAGCGAAAGGCTTAAGTCAACATAACGATTGAGCAAAGTAAGAACGTGATACAGCAACACAACATGGGAAACTCCATACAACAAACAAATAGGAAATCTAGTTCATCTGCATCACAATGCAACGTAACAATCACTGTCAGCAGCTCTCAGGGCATCCTTAAGCTTCCTTTCTTTTCTGTAGGCTTCTCCCACAAAGGGTGGGGTGGCCGTTGTCGACAGTCAAGCATCAGGTCGAAGTCTTCATGGCGGTTTGGCTTGGGATTTTTACGGTCGGATGCCACTCCTGCCACCCACTCTTTTTAGATGCCTTTTACGACAGGCAGATGATATGCTGAACGTAATCTATTGCAATAACCATGTCGATATGGTAGCAAATCCCTGATGGCTAACCTAATCATGGCGGTTTCTTTGTGTGAATTATCACCCGCGATCCGACCAGAATAAGCTGAAGATGTCAAGCATAAAAATAAATATATACCTATGCTTATATACTGTAAACAAGATACTTAAAGCTTTCATTCAAATGTATTTTAACAAACGTACAGAGGTAATTTATAGCGAACTGGTCAACTGATTGGGCGACCTTAAGTCACTCGAGTAGAGGGATGTAATTTGAATATTTATATCATGTCATGTCCTACCATGTCGTGTCGTGTCCTGTCATATCGTGTCGTATCCTGTCGTGTCCCTTCATGTTGTCTTTCCCACAATCCTTGGACCGTAGAGGCATTTTTATGATTTCCATGTCTTTCACTGCTTCATTCGATCAGTTGCTTCTTTGACAAAAGCTAAAGCAGTCTTTCAATTTCAATCTTTTTTGTAGGTTAGCCAATATGTCTTCAGTGCTCCCCGAGCTTACTTCACTTGCTAAGGTATCCGGGCATCTGGTCCTCTTTTAATACGGCCAAACCATCATAACTCCCTTTGAATTGAGAACTGCCATGCATTGACCCCAAATAAATATTTTGAACACAGAAATCCAACCAACGTCATGACATTAGTGCGTTTACTCTGCAAATGAATTCTCACCATTGAATACTATTACCCTAGTGATAACATGCTCTGGTGACTGCACTGCAAGAGCTTATGACTCGAAGACTGGTAAAGTGAAACGAGTTTTCAAGGGACATACATCACCAATAAATGCTGTTGCGGTAAGTAGAACAATCTTTTCCGACCAAAAGTCTTTTGCATGGTCGGAGGACTGGGATAATCGATAGATTCATGAAATAGGCCCAGTGACTTTTGTAAGCTGTGTTGGTCTCAATATATAATACAACAGCTCTACTGAGGCTTTCCCGTTGCTTTTTTTCACGATATCCGCTAATATTCTCGGCAAACAGCTACATGGTCCTTCCAATCAGCAAGGCTAAAACCAGGATTGGTTTTAGCGTCAAGATTGTTAAAATCTCACTTTGGCATTGCGGGATCAATTGATCCTTTCCTCATCAAATCATTATTTCAAGCCCTCCTTTGGAGAACGACGAACAATCTATTCCACCAGACACACATTCGAGGGAATGAGACATGCGAAATAGCGACCAGAAGCCCCATTTCTGGAATTTCATCCTTTAATCACCCTCGGCTAAACTTTCACTTAGAGTGAGGAGATTCGCCAGCACTCTGTAATTCAAGGCGTAGGAATCAATATGGTCACATCGAGAGGAAGGACCTGGACACTGCTCGATGAGCAAAAAGCTTCCTAGTGTCTGGAAATTTACTCTTAGATGCTCCATTGAGCGCATTCATTGGTCGTTTTCTCTCTCTATATAATCCTATGTTAAGCTTATTCCAGTTGAAATATAAATAACACCAAAGGGAGAGGTCACACTTAGGTGACACCATAAGACTTCGTGGAAGCCTTTCTCGTTGTTGGTGAAGCTTCAGCTGTGATGGATAGCAGGCAATGACCACTAAATACTATCCCAAGGTAGTGATTGAACGTCTTCTCTCTTATCAATCATAGTCAAGCAAAGGAAGGCTCTACACAGCAGCGAACGATGGAAGCATTAGAGTATGGGACGCAAGTAAAATAAGGGATGACGATGACTTAGAAGAAGACGAAAGTGAAGCAACAGAAAACAACAACTAAAAAGGCACGATTGAATATTGGAGCACTGAATCAGCTGGTAATTTACACAAGCATCAACCCACCCAACTCAGATCATATCCTTATGAGAGCCTTTTTAGCCTCAAAAATTAAAAAAATATGGTTCATCAGAGTGGATTTTTCGGAGATAATTACAATTTTAGTAGGAATTTAGTTACACGCTATGCTTGTTGGTTTCCCGATTGTCAGCATTGCTACTTGAACTATTGAAGCTTCATAGATTGAGCAATAATTCAGACATTCATATGTGTCCAGCAATGCAAACTCGAGATCTGAATAGTGCTGTCATTTCCAGTTAAATGCCGAAAACTCAATGCCTCATTCACAATGTTTCCACCCAAAACTCTCGAGAGACTTGCAAACGTGGCTTGGATTTGTTCGAATTCCATCTCCAAGAGTCCCGTTAGTTTTCTATTTCTAATTTTTCATTATTATAATCAATTCACATTTGAGCATTGAATAAATACTCCAGGGCTTAGAACTTGATTAATTGTTGTAGTTCCGACAATGATTCCTTTTCGATTTGTAGTATGTACTGTAATTCTTTATGCGTTGCTATAAACTGTGTTGATGCATGTGTGTGACGAAATGGTGAGACATTCAACCGGGAAAAATGAGGTGTTTCTGTTCGTGCACATCTTGGTGAGTACCGCAATAATGCGAAAAAAATTTGAACATATATGACACTCCAGCGTTACATAATGAAACATTTACAGAAGCTGCATCTACAATACTTGCTTGTCTCAAGTAACATGCACCTTTGCATGCTACAAAAATCATTTCTGAAAATTGTAACATAGTCAGACAAAATCATATCAGACAAAAAATTTGTACCTGGAGAGGGAGGTTTAACAGTGTGCATATGTACCCCTGGATCAAATCAGACAAGCACCATAAGCACTGTATTTCAGTATTGCTGAGTTGTCTCTCCCCCAATATCCTTATACAATGGGTGAGCAACAGAGGGGATCATACCGTTTCCGTCAGATGACTGAAGTTAAGCTCGGTGCAGTTAGGACAGAACTACGGATGGGAGATGAGATCTGACCGTGTAACTCACCTCCCATCGTTCGGAAGAGATATTAAACAGGGGGCTTCATGCCTGGAATTTGCATACATGGTGGGCTTATAGTACCTCTCAATAGCTAGAAACGATTCAAGACCACTTAGAAAATCGACGAGAAAAAATACAAAAAAATCACACGCTTCTTCGTGCAATATCAAATAGCTCGAAAATAGCCATTTCTCACCTTCTACAAGCTTTTTTTAACAAAGCATGATTTTCTACCCATCCCAAGTGTTAATTCGTAATATTCTACAACACGAAGCTTCCCTGCTTCTCAAAAGCATTTCCCTGCAACACAAAATGTTGTTATGAAAGGACTCTTCTCAAATGTCCCCTAAAAGATGCACTAATTAATACTACTTTGTACAACCAATGGAGCTGCAAAATAAGTTGCTGTCCGATCGCTCTGTGTTACATATCACATATTATATTTTACGACGGGTGGATTGTTGGCTCGAATCCTGCACGGTTTAGAAATTGAAAACCATCGGTAAGGAAGGCCACGGAGATCCATTATTTTCTCTTCTTCGAGCCTATACACGGAACAAGAAGCCATGGAACACCAAGGAAGTTGTACAAACAGCAGCTTGAGACGGACACGGAAACGGAAGTCGGTTAAAGACGATGATGCAGAACGGTGACGAGTTGGACCGTTACGTCATGCACAACGGAGTTAGCCCATGTAAGAAAGTAAGTGATGTTCTTCAATCGTGACTGCTAACTATCATATTAAAACTACAATGGAGAAATCAAAGGCAACCCAACTGCAAGCGTTCTCAGGAGGAACCGATTTTCATGAAAAGCACCTGGCATATTTGGAGAATCTCACGGCAACCTTCTCTGCCTTAAATTCCATCCAGATGCAAGTCATTTATCTTGGCATACAACGGCTTTTCGCAAAGAGAGTAAAACGTTCTGCGATTAACCCACTGATCCCCAACTGCATAGCTCAACTGAATGTGAATGGTCAACTCTCCTTGCAGTAGCTCTAAGTTCGATATCTTCACGACCTCTCTGTTTTCATCCGCATCTTTGCCGCCTCTTTCAACTTTGGCGCCCCCGATGGACGAAGGCATGAAGAACTGAACGCTGCAGTTTGCAGCTGAGACTATCTGGCTTTGGATTAACAGCACGTTGGAAAACTCAGCTGAGAATATGAAATCCAGCCTCACGACATCATCTTGAAATACGGTTACTGGACTAAACGGGGCTTTGTGCAAAGCTTTCCACAGATTGAGGGTATCGGACACAGTACTGCTCTTCTCTTCACAGGAAAGAAGGGGATCGCCAAGAGACATGGGCTCAACAAGACTGCTGTGTCTGTAGATAACCTGGGCCCTACCATTAGCTGGGTCGATGATTTTCTGCTGGTGGATACTGCTACTTATCTCATACAAGAGCACGTCGATAAGGACATTCTTTTGCACGTGTTTACAAAACGACTCAGCGAAGAAACCGTTAGAGTACAAAGGAGACTCAAGGACACGACTCTGGGAGCAGCAGCCAAAGCATAGGACGACGTTACCCTGCACAGCTTGCAGGCCGAGGCATAGGCTGGGTATGGGATTCTGCTGATAAGAATCCGGCGTTGTGCGACAACAGTCTAGAATCAGCATTGACAATCGGGGTCGGCATTTCACTATGCTATTCAAAATCTCCGAAGCACGGTAGTTCTCCTGCGTAGAGAACGAGGCAGTTGCGTCTACTGGCATCAAGTAGCTGTCACCGTGAACTTCAAATCCATGTCCGGCGAAATAAAACACAGCGTACATATCTTCGGACAATAGCTGACAAAAAAACGACACGGCTCTTCGGAATTCCTTCAGATTCAAATCAGCCAATGAGACGACAGTGAATCCAATGCTCGCTAGCGCACCGGCTATGTCACGTGTATCGTTAAGGGGATGCACAAGCATACCAAGACTATCCTTATGCACGTAATTTTCATTACCTACAAGAAGTGCGACTTTGCAACGGGGGAATCTCCCAACAGCACTCCCCTCGCTGGTTGACGTCAATGACGAACGGCCTCCTCGCACATTGTATGAGTTCGGGACTGACTGGGCCTTTTTGGTCTCCGAAATTTCGAGAAAGGCTGCAATAGTCCTGGCTGTGCCGAAGCCATTTGACGCTATGCAAGAGTACAGTCCACCGTCAGACAGCTTAGCTTTGGTTATGACGAGGCAATTCTCAGTAGCTTTAGCTATCTTTTCCTCGTGGAAATACCATTGAAAGTCTGGTTCTGGGTTGCCAATCGCTTCGCATACTAGCCTCACTTCTTCGCCAACATTGCAAGAAACCGAACGTGGATGGTAAGTTACCAAAGGGGCAGTTTCAGATGACCTGGACGGCTCTGTCACAACGTCTATCAAGGCCCAATTAGTAAAGACATAGCTCGATGCATTGGATACTCGGCAAATGTAGTAGCCTGCATTGTTGTCATTGAGGGATCTGATTTTGAAAACATTGCTTTCCACATCTATGTTGTCTTTGGCATGAAACCAAGTGAAAGTAAGGAGACCTTGTCCCACAGCCTCGCATCCGATCACGATTTCTTGGCCATGAATACCAACACGCGAAATAGGATGAGTTATGATCGTTATTGGTTCCTGGTTTGTGTTGCATTGTGCAACAATTGCTAAGCTCTCTGGCTGAGAAAGCAAAGTTAAAGAAGTACTTACGTCAAAGCCATGCTGTGAAATTGCATTCAAGCAATGAACAAGATCTGGGATGGTCTTGCCGCGTTTCGCAAGGTCCTTAATCAGTGCCTTGGTCGGGCTGCCTTTGATCTTCAAACACTCCATCCCAATGAATTCAACCTGCTTCGGCGAGTAGGCGTTTTTGGGCAGTGCATCGATAATATTTCTCCAGTTTGGCTTTTTATGGGTGTCGAATGTCTTTGCTAATCGATCAAGCGTTCTCTTACTCAGACTGTTAAGTTCTTGAGTGCTTTCTGCCATGATCACAGATGGAACTCTATAAAAAATATTGATACCAACTATATCTCATGTCAGAAAAAAGCTCACATTAAGTCTCTTCGTGTCCTTTTCAAAGAATGCCTCTTTTTAAACTATGTATATAAATTTCCAAGAAGAGTGATGTGCTTTTGAGATAATCAAAACAGGCCCGGGTCTTTCAAAATCTGAAAATCCTGATTGCCATGCAGAACTATATCACTAGGCTGTCTGTGGGATTTATCTTATGCAAAGAAGCAAAATAGTTTATATAGTTTAGTTGCCATATCTTTCAGTGCAGAGGAACTACACTGTTACCATGCAGTATCTAACAAAAGAGCAATCCAAAGAGAATTCCACAAGATTTTTTTATCAATTTTTCACAACCACTATGGTTTGCAAAGGATATGGGTTTATATCATTGGTAGATGGATATTATATTCTGCATCGCCATTTGGGTAATAGGTAAAATCAGACTTGATGTAGAACTGAGAAAGAAAACCAATAGCAAGTACATCACAGGTGAAGTACCACAGAGAAGATAGGGTTGCATTGGATGTGTGTAGGGAAAGAGAAGGTTGCTGGCCTTGTTTCTTTAGTGGGTTATGTTGAGGAAGGGCTATGGTGGCCTATACAAAGCCCCAACAAAGGAAGAAAGAAGAAAGTGAAAAGCTAAGAGGGGAGAGAGATCAGATCAAGTTTATTGATTTTAGATTTGAAAGATGGCAAGTTGTGGGACTCAGGAAGGCAAGAAGAAGGCAAGATGTTCCATAAATTGCAAGTTTTTGGGATGAATGATGATTTGTGAGATAGAGTTTGTGAAGTAGGCAGTGAAAATTGGAAAGGGCCTAGGGATTGTTAGAGGACTGGCTTAGACCAAGCTTTTCAAAAATGTTGGTTGTGGGTTGCATGTGGCCCAGACAAGCTCAGCTGGGCCCTGCACAGCCAGAGGGGTTGATACTTTTTCATCCAATTACTTAATCACTTTGCATTGTTAAATGCGACAAACCCATGCAAATTTCTAAGTCGAAGCAAGGAATACATCATATAATTATAATTCTTAGAAATAGAGTATTTATTTTTGCTATAAGCACTGCTATTATAGCTGAAATGAGTGCAGCCATATGACGGCACAAATGTGACCCAAATGGCTCTCAGAGGTTTCTGAGTTTGACGGATATGGCTGAGATTGGGCATCTCAAACTCAATTTACCTAGGGGCCATTGGAGGCAGAGTCTGGGTGAGGCTGGGCTGCATCGGGTTCTCTACAAAAAAAGCTCTGACACAAACATCCCAATATTCTCAAATATCTTCATGTATATTCTAAGACGCGGGCCAAAAATTACCATTCGATTGGCCGCAATTGGCCTGCAGGCCGCGGGTTTGAGACCCCTGGTTTAGCCGAGGTAAGGGAAAACAAAAGGGAACAAGAAATAGCATACGAAGAACAATTGGGGCAACTGGCAACCAAATTGGGAGAGAGCAGGAAAAACTGAAGAGCAGGAACAACTGAAGAGCAGGGAAGAAGCAAGAGCAGTAAAGCACAGGCACATTGTAAAGCGAAGCAAAGCAAAGCAATGCAATAGGCAAAGCAATTCAATAGGCAAAGCAACGCAAAGCACAGGCACATTGTCATAGATTAAAAACAATAACAATGATAATAAAAATTTTCTTGTATGAAAAACAAGTTAAAACACCCTTGCATTGATCATTGATCAACGAGAATGGCATGGAGCGGTCTTTGTATCCATCAGATTAATCAAACTATGAGTTGTTAGGTCAGAAAGCTAGCGACTCTCCACATTCTTGGTGAAAACTTAGCTGGAGGCCGGCATAAACGTATGCAATGGATCAAAGCATTGCACCATTTACCTCTCATGAATCTTGATGAGCCAGTCTGTGATTCAAACATTTAGAGATCACAGATGCAAAAGCCTGGATTGGTTTCCATCAACTACAAGAAAGGAGGTTTTTTGGGCAAATGGAGCAGAAATGTGAACTGAATCTCTCCTAATAGTCCCATTCCAGGGATACACCAAGGCTTGAGTGATGAAATAAAAATGGGTAACAATATCTACCCAATATAAAAGGATCTGCATGTTTAGTTTCCATAAACACATAGTGCCACTGTATGGCCAGCCTCCAACTGTGGCATTCAAAACACTGAAGAGATAGAGAAGGACACCCCCCCCCCCTATTCAGTAAGAGGGAAAGGGAAAGAGCATTACAATTACCCTTAAGGCAGCAACACAACATCTCTCTGATCTATAAAATTTTTGAACAATATTGCATGCAATTTTTTCACTCCCTGCTTGGCTGTCCCTGTCTAAAAGTCTTAAAATGTAAAGCAGCGCTTTTTAAATTAATACATATTTCTCATCAGTAAATACTTTGAACCATTCTTCTGGGTCATGGACAGTAAAACTGGGTAATGCTTGCTTGCATGTGCATTTCATCTCGGTATGTGACTTGCATGTACGACGGACCAACTGCTCACAACGCCAATAGAGCAAGTCAATTTAAACGATGAGAAAGACATTCCATCCCATCACACTCGTCAGATGTATTTGGAACAGCTCTGATTTCATACTAAATGATGCAAAAACTTTCTGAATATCGATAAATTGATGATAGATTATGTAAAAGTCGAAAGGATGGAGAAATGGTTTGTTTGAAGCAAGGATGAAATTACTTCCGCTCATAGAACAACATCAGTTGCATAAACGGAAAATATTGGTTAAAGAAGGCATACATTTTTTCGTGAGATGTGATGAGTTTTTTCGGTTATCTTCATGTTCAAACATCTATTGTTGCTTTGGGTGTTGGAAAGCAGATACAGTTGACTTACTGAGGCCTTGGCGAATATAGGCCTAAGGGGGAGGTTCGGTAAACACGATTCGTAGTATCCCAGAAGTTACCGTCATTCGTAAAAGTTTTTATATTTACCTCAGACAGATCGGTTAAATGCTGAATTCCAGCGTTTTTCTATGATTCGTAGCTCTTCCGGATCTCCTCAAAGTGTGGATTCTTCACAGGCTACAAATCCGCTGACGAATTGCTATGACGTAATGGTAGAATACAGGGAGGCAGACGTTAGTCCCATATCTAGCAAGTGTATTGAAATGTGATAGAAATTGAAATTGCATCTCACAAATATAACGTCTTAATGCGTCGACCCAATTAGGAACCAGGGACAGCTCCGTGGCACTTCTTGGATACAATGTCAATCGCCTTTCTGACATTATTGAATTTGCTATATGCAATTATTTCATAGTTTTTTCAACATTTTATCAGTCATGTAAGGGAGAGATGTTTCTTCTCACATACCCCCTCTCACTCGGCCAGCCTTAATTGTCTTTCTGACTTTCCTCTTTCATACTGATAGCCATATTCGCTAGAAGCACGCTGCAGCAGGAAACCATATGATGTACAGTATTGTAGGAGGGGGCGTCGAAATGGGAGCAATGCTAGCCAAAAGGAAAAGAGGAAAGGCTCCCTCACTGTTCAGCTGACACTAAAATCGAGCCAAACCGAACGATGTGGACGGAGTTTGTGAGTATATCCGCTGCATCATTAAGGTTGTAATACTCAACCTAAAGTTTGTGTTCAGCGAAGCCACCACACGGTAATAACATTTTGCTAGAGCATCCGCAAACAGATAGTTGCTATCTTTTCCCTGACTTGCCTTCATCAATAGACACGTCGTGTCTTATTGCAGATCTTACCATCTTGTGTAGATACTTCTACGAGCATTGTGCTCAGGAGATCAGGGATATTATTCCTATTCCTCTGAGGCGTGTTAGGAACACCAGAAGCTCGACTCACTTACACCCTTTCCAAAGGCCCTATTTCAACCCTCTGGACACCCTTTTGCTCAAAATCCCCATTGCAACTCTCTATTACATCACTTTGTTGCCGGATTCCGTCGCAACTCTCTGTCGCAAGTCCCTGGTACACCTCTCCGCCGCTGAAACTCTCCACTAAAACCATGTATCATAACTAGCTGTTACAATTCTCTATCATCAGTGTTTTTCAACCTTTCTTGAGCCAAAGCACATTGCTTTCGATCAAAGAATCCTGTGGTGCACCACTAGCTGAAAATGTGAAAAAGCTTTATAACAACGTAAGTGTTATATTGTTTGTATAAAGAGAGGTTTAAATTGAAGAATGACGTCAAAACATCTTGAATAGGAATCTAACAGACACAAAGAAAATAGTATTTTATGATCTTTCATGTTTCCACTGTCACTCGCTTGGCCCCAAGTACAAGGTAATTGGCTACCTGCTGCTGCCACCTACTGGTATGGAAGAGTAGGATACTTTCATGATTACTCTGCCAGGCGCTAGACCGCACAGGCATAAATACCTACGGTGCACCTGGCAATAGGCTGTTTAAGCTACCACGACGGTAACGATAACGATAGGCAGTCATTTATGCGATATGCTCACACCTCGATGATGATTCCCCTATCGTTATATCGTTATCGTTCTGGCTTACTGTTCTAGAACGATAGAGTCAAATCCTATCGTTCTGCCACAACGATATGAAATTAAATCATTTTGCACTGTTAAAGCAAAGTTTTTATTCGTGAAAATAGCTTCAACATCATCTGTTAGAGCTCCTGGGTAAGTCAATTCTCTTTATTTTGGCAATTTTTGTTTATAATTGCTTTGTTTCAATTGTTTGGGAGGACGATGTTTCTTCGTTTAGGCCAAGCAGCTTGATAACAAAGTATTGCACTGGTCGTAAAGAATTGTCTTTTCCAATGAGGAATCTCATCCCGAATCCTTAATTTTCAAAAATTTATCTGCAATTTCGAGTCCTGTTTATGGAATGCCCACATAATCTGGTTGTAATGGAAATGTAAATGCCGTGGTGAAAATCACTGACCAAAATTATCATTTAGAGATCTGTAATGTCAGTTAGGTATTTATGAATTCATCCTAAGATTGTAGAGAAAAGCCACTATAACCATCAGGTGTAGCAACGGCTTGAAATTCTAAGGCATGAAACCTCTTGTGACCACCATACCTCACTCTTTGGTTCGTGCTAGGCCTTGAGATGGGCTTAACTGCCCCATCAATAAATCCCCAGCAATTTTCAAAAGGAGCATCTTAAAAGGCACTGTATTTTTATATTGTTCTAGGTTGAAATGGAGACCAGACTTCTGTGTCAGAAGAGTCCAGTGGAAGTCCTTATTGCTCATGAAGCATTTTCGTAAGTGTATTGCGAGTTACAGAGATATCAAGATTCGTGGATAAGAGAATCGCTTCAATAAGGTGCAGATTGCTTCATGGCACCAAATTTCAGTTTGTTGTACAACAGAGCTTTTGCAGGAATATGAAAACTTCTTGCAAATTATGAACGTGTCTTTTTCGAATTGAAATTCTGCCTTACATTTATCATTATTTATTTCATCTAGATCGAATTTTGCGTATTGCCAACACGGACGGTTGACTCTATGCCCGTTTTCGAAAACCAAAACAGCAAATTCTGCCTCATCTAATAGCATTAAAATTGCGTGCGATAGCAATAGCTTCGTTCATATTATTGATCGCCATATTTTCCACACAAATTGCACTTTTTTGAGTTCTTTTTGTTAAATAAAAACTCCAATAATAAACAAGGCAATGTGCCACCCCGCCCATCCAGCGCTGCATGAAAGACGCCAAATCCTATGGGTGTCGATGCTCAATGCATAACATGATTTTGCTACGACGATAACGATAACCGTATGACTTCAATCTATCATTATCGTCGTGGTTGCTTAAACTCCCTAATATCTTGCTGCACAGTGGTTGAAAAACACTGCTCTATTTCCCCCCCCCCCCCCCCCGCCCACTCAGATATGAAGATGAGGCCAGGATGGGAAATTGTGTAATTATGCATTAAGTGCTACTGGCACAGCAAGGATGTTTGCCTGACAGGTTTTCACATCATATTTTTGAGTTCTGTATAAATAGATGGTTATGGTGGCCTCATTATACAATTGACAGGTGACAATTTGCCTTCAGGGCATTTCACCCAAGGCAGTTCATATTGCGCATGCTCTTTTAGGAGAAATAATCAAAAGCAAAGCTACAAAAAAGCTCTATTGAATAAGATGGAACATTCATGTGAATTTCTCCAAATCTATTATCCAAAATGTATATTAATGTATATAAAAAATCCTTTTATTATTAACGACAGTGCTGTGTCCTTGATTTCAATGCATTCATTTACTTAAGCCCCTGATGTCGTAATTATGTACTTAAAGTAACAACTTACAAAAACATGTTTTCTGATGTTTTAGGTAGCATTTAGGACGATTTTGCATCTTGACAGCGATCTGCTTTACGTTAAATGTGGTCTACCCTTCCTACACCTGCGATTGTAGACAGCTGGCGAATCTTCGTTCCTTAGTGGTTACAATTAATAAACACTGAAAGATCCCTTGGTTCTCAGCCTATCATTAAGCATCAGATCCATTTGGTTAGCTTCTACCTTGTGGAGAAATGTGACTAGATCCCGTGTTGATAATAGCTAGAGGTATTTACCAGGACCTCACATCCTTAAACCGACTGTGGCTTGGTTTGTTGCCACATCAGCATCGCTATAAACTGCAGCCCTATTCTCCAAGTAGTCCACTGCTACGCTACACGCAAGATCTTTGAACTCGTACAGAAATGACAGCATGAAGAGCACACTGCAACCAAGCATAGCCCACTCCGCTCCTTGCGCAACCGAGTATCCTTTTCTGTTGTACTGACTCAGGGATGGTAACAGGAAAACCCCAAAGACCACAAGGCAAAGGAGGAGACCACTTGAGAGTAATCCTCGCAGAATCACCAGTAAGACAGCGCAATTTCTCCTCCCCTCATTTTCAATATTCCTGTGCGTTATAAAAGTTTGCAAACCCATAAAAACCATGATTGATGCGAAATGTAGAAATGCGCCGACGTAGTGCATAGTCGAATGGCTTGACAGCTGAAAGGAGGCTACCATAAGTTCACCAAGGATGCTAAGTAACCCGGTTGCAAATGAACAGAGATTTGCTTTGCTTCCAGTGTTGTGGTACAAGTGCTCTACCTGAAGGTACCTCAGTATTATCAGCCATAAGCCGAAAAGTGCACTCAGGGTTAAGCCAAACGTAAAGACACTACTGTGTGGTTTGTAATTACCAACATCGCTTATATATGGCACATTAGTTTGATTCTTAAGCCTCAGTAGATCCAAGTCTTTGGCATGGATAAATGCACTAAGGAGAAATAACGCTGGCAAAAATGCTGCTCCGAGTGGGACCATAATTATCAGAATATTCCCAGTCTTCCATCGCCGTCTTAGTCTGCTTTCAAATTTCTGCTGCTGTAGAGAGTTAGGCCCGTTTGCACTTGGATCACGGCTAATTGCTCCCTGATTAAAATCTTGTTTGTTTTGAACTGTGAAAGACGATGCTCGATCGTTTCTTTTCGCTCGCTGAATTGATAACTCCCACTTTTGCTTGAACATGTCGTCTGAAGATTCGCTAATGTAAAACTTCTCTTCGGAATACGACCTGTGCTGCTTCTCCACGCAGGATGGCTGCACTTTCCAACTTCTCGTCATTTCCCGCAGTATTTACTTACAGCAATACGTATGACAAGATACAGTGTTGACTTCCCCCTTCAGAACTTTGATCCACATTGGAATTTCACCACCCATTATTTATTGACAGAGAATAACCGTCATAAGACGGGGGCATCATACATTATTCGAATTCTTCAATCCTGTTCAGTTCAGTTCATCATTAAATGCAACGAAACATTCTGCAAAATTGCTTTATAATGGAAACTACATTAGCATAACCAACACACCTATGCTTGCAGAATTTATGGATGTGAGTGAATGAAGAATGATTACATAGCAAATATAGTGAAGAAAATTGTATGGTTGGTTAAGGAGGAGCTCTTTGTAGGTAAACTAATCAAGGGGAGAGTCCCGGTCCTCAAGAAATTAAATCTGGATGCTTGCATTCAGTAAGATGTGCTTTGCTAGTTTGTAGCATCAAGATTCCCTTCTTAGGAAGGGTTTTGGGTACGGCTGGTATACCTTTTACGTTTGCAGGAATGATGGAGGTATGTTGGCAATGTCTGGCTCTCGGCTGTTTCTGTCTTGGGCCTCACATTATGAATGTTCCCAGCTTTTTTGAAATCAGGTTACTGGTTTTCTGGTAGTAAAGGATTAAGTACGTGAACTTATTTCATTTCATTTATTTACAGCAAACTTGGTATCGTGGTTAAGCATGCGGACTCATAACGCAAGGATTGTGAGTTCGAATCCTACATGTGTCACAGTCAGAACACCATTGGTGGGGAAGGCAATGGGAAACGACATCATAGAGTCCACTTCTCTAGAAAAAGCTCAGAGCCCTGTCTATAGTTTCTACTACGCTCAGAATAGAGTATGCGACGCAGAATTCTTCAGCAGACGCTGATACCCAAGGGGTCCTCCGTCAAAACATTTGCAATCCAAGGCATCCACCATTAAAAAACAATTACAAGATTTAATGTAGAGTAAAGTTCTAACCGAGGTCATAGTCCGAATCGAATTTAAACAAAAAGAAAAATGGTAATACATTTCTAATGGGATCAAATCCAGCATGGATTACAATGCTGATATCGTCACCGAGGAATGCATCTGGATATCCCCTCATGAAAATCCACTTTTTAGAGACAAGTCAGAGCATTGACGCTGGCCTCTGTGAAGTTCAGAAATGAATATGCTACAGGCAAATCCTGCCTCCCCCCTCCATGAAAGAAAATCGTGATTGCAGTTTGGTCCCTCTGGTTTAACTTTCCAGTAAGAGAAAAGCGCTATTTCCAAGGCAAGAAAGCAGATCCACTTCATTATTCTAGCTTCTTGCTAAAAGTCTTGTCCCATCCCAAGGTATACTTCTTGTTCACATTTAGCCACTCTAGCTTGTGTCCGCAATTACGTTTCTAGTATACGAAGTAGTTTTAATCAGTGTTCAGATAAAATAGTTGGGGTTATCAAGTTCGATGATGTGGGCGTTTTATACATGGTATTTTTAGGTATTTTGTATTAACTTTAATAGCCATCTTGGAATGTGTAATAGGGATCATTCGTCGTAGCCCACGTCCAGATGGGCGAGGACATATGCTTTATCTTTCGAGTAACCCCAACGCTTGCAATATTTGAACGACCAGTCGATGTGCACGATAGATGTGCGAGTTGTGACAATTTCGACGACACTGGCCCACATAACTAGTCGACTTGTGGGTTTAGCCTTACGTTTTGCGATGACGTATCAGAATTTCTGACAGTGGTATAATTAGCTCTAACATTTTTACATCCTAACTCATTAGCAAGAAATGGGTTCCCTGCATAGCAAATTAAATTCATTTGGATTGACGCAATCCAATGTACTGAGCATTTGATAAGCAAACTCACCATCCACTGGTAACTTCCCGTTTTATTGTTTCCTTTCGTGGTGTAGTGGTTAAACATGCAGACTCACAACACAGGGGTTGTGAGTTCGATTCCTTCATGTGTCACAATAAAAACACAATTGTCGAGGAAGGCAAAGGGAAGCCACCTCATAGAATCCACTTCCCTAGAAAAAACTCAGAGCCCTATCTCTGGTTTCCACCACGCTCTAAATCGTATATGCAACGCAGTTCATCGTTTTCTAGCATGGCCCCCGGTTAAGGTGCTAGCTGATGCCATGGCTGCGGCATGTTAAATCTCTATAGATTGTGTGCATTGAACACTGACTGTACAAAGCCTTTTGTGATTGAGAAGAACAAATGGAATTGAATGGCAGGTACGGTATTCGGTTGATTGATGTCCAAGAACTAGACTGCAGGAAAGCTGCCCCTTCAATGAAGTATGCTTCTATTGCATTTCCGGTGCAGGTCCCTGGCCCGGGAAGCCCCATTGCTAGACTAAGTGTTGCGTCAATCTAAAAGTGAAGATGGGGCGAAAACTGAAACCGTCTCTGCAGACCAGATAACCACATGATTGTGTACAGTGGTGAAGAGCTAGAAAAATAACTACGAACGGAGTGAAGTTGTACCAAATCAAATCAAGCAAAATCAAATCTAATCAAAGAGAGATTGTCATCGCAATAAAGGTATGGCGATAGATCATTGGCAAAACATCAAGAAGAAAAAGCCCGTGAATGAACAAGAATCCAAAGATTTTTCAGAAAATTGAGACAACTAGGGGGCTAAGTTTCCAGTAATCTTTGAAAAGCAACTACGGAGGGGCTGAGCCCAACGAAACCTCCCCTGCTCTACAACACTGGTTGTGTGGCTCAGAGTCAATTCCAAAGTCAAAATTTGGAAAGAATGATAGGCATATAGAAGCCTAAACAGGACAGCTTGGAATGAAATACAGCACACCATACACAGTGTAGCAAAATTGGAATATGTGGCCACGCTTTTCTGAGAACATGGATTTTAAGATATTCCTTCCTTTTGCCTTGATCGTGCTGCCTTATTGAGATCTGTGCACGACTCGGACCCACGATCCTAGCGGCATTGATGTACAGATAGCAGCCGTTCGTCCATGGTACCAGCAAGCAATGCACTACAAATATAGACAGGACGAAATGTTGAAATTTCGAGCCCTGTGGCTCAAAAGATCTTACAACTTGCCATCTTTCAAATCTACGATCAATAAACTTGATCTGATCTCTTTCTCCTCTTCGCCTTTGGCTTTCTTCTCTCTCCCTTTCTTGGGGCTTTTTATAGGCCACCATGGCCTTTCCTCAACATAACTCATTCAATCCTACAACTTGCCATCTTTCAAATCTACGATCAATAAACTTGATCTGATCTCTTTCTCCTCTTCGCCTTTGGCTTTCTTCTCTCTTCCTTTCTTGGGGCTTTGTATAGGCCACCATGGCCTTTCCTCAACATAACCCACTAAAAAGAAAGATAAAGACATAACAAACCAGACCATGCAGTCCATTCTTTGCATTACGTAAATAAAATGTATATGATCTAAATTTCTTGGTAGATTTTAAATATCTAATGACTGATACCTATGTTAGCATTTAATTTCGATTGCAAATTTTCAAGTAAATATATAATCATACGCTAAAAAAACTTTTAGAGTCTAACTGGCTGGACCAGTTAAGGTGAACGAATAGGCCACTGCATTTTAAAAATGTCAGAAAAGTTAGGCTTGTCACCAAAAGAAAACGACATCTGAGATCACCCATTACCGAGCTTTGAGAAACGTAAAGTAAACAACGCAAGATTCACAGCGTAGTATTCTCCGAATCGTATTTTATCTTCCTCTTGCTCAACGAGGACCGACGTCTTTGCCAGGCAGTGCTCTCTTTTGGTTACAGTATTGATGCGAAAACTCAAATCACCGGGAATCTCTCTTGTTCCTTGAAGTCACGACTTCAACACGTGTTCTACAACGGTCAACAAACATATAACTTTTACAGTCTTTGTTTTAAGCCCAAGCGAGGTGATTCGATTCTTCTCCGTCCCAGTTTCCGCATCTTCGTTTTAACATAGACGACAGCTTCCTAAGGGAACGTTTCTTTCCAGCAACATGAAAATTCATCTTTGCAACAACAACTGAACACCTCGAAAACCGTCGCCAGCTGTTTCTTCAAGTTCAGAATTTCGTTTCTTAATAAATCCGTAGCTTTGGCGACGATGTTATCTGCATACATTGAAAGGGTGTTTCCAAACGTGCCCTTCTCCATGGTGTACGGCCAAGAGAGAATCAGAATCGTTAAGAAATGTGCGGAGGAGATTCCATTGATCAGGGTACAGTTTGATGAAGGAAGAGAGCAGTTCGGAGGGAGAGCAACGATGCCGATTTTCGATAGATTCTTGAATTTTCCAGCATTCAAATTGTTCTCGATTGTTTTGTAAAGATCTGTCGATTCTATGTCGTTAAGAAGTTGGCAAATGGCACAGACATGGTTGCACGACACCTTGTCACATCTCATGTCAATTTGAGTTGTGAGTACACAGCATTGGTCTGAAAGTCAAATGTAAATGGAATGAACATGTTATCATGATAACTATAGATAAATCATTTAAAGTTTTGTGTCAGTCATAGTAAGATGTCGCTAAATTTGGTGTCAGGATAGCTCAATGGTAAGATTCTTGCTCATTGATCCTATGATCAGTGGTTCGAGTCCCACCTCAGCTAAACTGTCACTTAGAGTGAGGAGAGTTGCCAGCTCTCTGCAATTCCAGGCGTAGGAATCAAGAGGTGTGTTCACATCGAGAGGAAGGACCTGGGCACTGCTCGATAAGCGAAAAGCTTCTCAGTGTCCAAAATTTCTACCTTCGACATCTAGGTAGAATCGTGTGTATATCGCTGACTAGTAAGTTCTTCCACGATGTAACCGGCACAGGGTCCAAAAAATTATCGTTAATTGCTGCTTTTTCAATCCTGCTCAGAGGCCATACATTGAGCGGAAAACATGACGTCTTGAAAAAATAGAGACTGAGAATCATCAATCTTTTAGTGAGTTACGTGGGGGAAAGGTCGTGGCGGACTATACAAAGCCCCTATAAAGGAAGAAAGGAGAAGCGAGAGGCTAAGAGGAGAGGGAGATCAGATCAAGTTTATTGATCTTTGATTTAAAAGAGGGCAAATTGTAAGACTCGGGAAAAGAAGAAGGCAAACGTTATAGACATTGCACGTGCTTGGGGTGAATCATGATTTGTGGGATAGAGTTCGTGGATTTGGTACTGAAACTTGGAAAGGGTGTGAATGAGTTGAGCTTCTGGTGGTCCTGACACGCCTCAGAGGAACAGGCATGATATCCTTGATCTCATGACAGCAATGCCCTTGAAAGCATCAAGATGGAAAGACATCCAACTAAAAGAGTTTGGGTTGGAGAGATTTGGGGTAAGGGTGCGATTGTTGATGAGACAAATGGCTTTGGGCTGGACTTCGTCGAGAAGACAAAGTAGATGTTGGAGCACGATCCCAGACGTGGGAGCAGTAATCTAGAGAGGGACGGCATGGAAACGAAAGCTTGAAATACGAAGACGGTATTAAAAATAAAATCTCACCAAACTTTATTCAAATATAGAAAATACTAACGAGATTGGAAATAGGAGTTGAAAGGTTCATTAGAAAAGAGTACGTCTATTTTCATGGAACATGACGTCATATCCATACTTGGAATCGATCGTGAAAGTACAAGCAAGCTACCGCAATGACGTTGGCCTCTGAGGAATGGTCCAGAGACAGACACATCTCAGCGTAAACATTGCGGGGACACTAAAAAGGGAATGTATTGGTACACGATAAAATCAGCTGAACTAACCAGGAAGTGTGCTTAAAATCTCGAGTAAACAGCTCATGACTTCTCCAAGGAAATCTTTTGTACCGCCCAGAGCCTCAGAATCATTCATTCTCCTGGCGAGAATTTCATTCCATTTCTTGATACAGTCTCTGACACCAGTTTTCACCATGTCCCCCTGCGTGACAGCCAACGCTGACGAGATTTTGAATAGGAGTAACGGAATCCTACCTTCTTGTTTTTCAAGTACAACATAGCCCCTTGGCTTCCCTACGGAAAAATTACGACATATGTCAGCACGGTCTCACAGATGAAACCAGATGTAGATACATTATCATTCGTACGTTTCAAGGCCTAGTTTCAGTGCATTTGGGGGGTATTGCCCAGAGGCCTGTCAACCAAGCTGATAAGCTCATTGTTCTTCCAGAAACAATGTCCCGAAATCCAATTTCGATCAAGTGGCAACTTCTAAAATAAATCGCTTAAGTAGGTCTCATTAGTATGCCTACGTATCTATGGGCGTATGTACGTGGGTGTACGGGCGCATTTATGTACGTCATGACAGCAGGACCCTAATGATAACAGTGCGTTTGTCCTGGCAGGGTATTCCTGTATGAATTCGTATATTTTTATTATTATTACTTTATCATTTTCGCCGTCTGCTCATTCTGCGGAACGGGCTGTCGCTCGTGAGGCCGCCATGCTTGGCGATGCAAGAAAAAGTTGAAGAAGAACAAGGACTGGACAGACCATGCTTTGATGGACCTTTGAACTATTTTTCACTCAATTTAACATTGTATTTCCTTCTTTCTATTTGCTTCCGTTTCCGTTTGAATTGTCATAAGTGTTAAGTAGAAACAGCCAATTACACATGGCCTGTTCTAAGGGAGGTGCATTTTGCATTTCAAATATGTAGTGAAAAAATGGTTTAAAAAATTTATCCTGTTTACACTGTAAATGTCTTAAAAGGATGTATACATGAGGGTTTATAAAAACTGCTACCAACATGGGTGACAGTGTGATACAATAAAATGACACTCAAATAAAAAGCATCGCTACACAAAATGCATTAGAACTCTGGACTGGTCATTTATTGCACAGTCTTATGTCTCTTCATTCTTGCTGCAAGTCTTGGGTTCATATACAGCAAAGGTGACAACATAATTACGAGTATCACAGCCCCTTTTTAGAAATCTTGACTGGTGGACAAATGCATGATTAGGGGCCATGCTCGTGCAAATAGCAAATATATATACCGAACAAAAAGATGCACTGTCTGCATTGGCAGTCGTATCAAGGAATATATTACTAGCGTGACAGAGAACCATTTTTATTTAAAGCATATATTACAAAAAACAGAGGCCCTGACTAGTGGGGCAAAGTGTCGATGTATGTGCTTACCAGTGGGGCGGGCAAGGGGCCTACTGGGGCAAGTGACCCACAAGTGACGATGTTAAAAAGGCCCTGACGGGTATGGAGATTGACAAATTGGCAAGAAAGTTGACGGGAAACCACCTGACATGATCATGGCTTTTGGAAAAATTATGGAGCTCATCTCAAGTTTCTGTAACAATAAAAACTCGAGTACTATCAAGTATGCAAAAGTCTAGAGAGTAAATGGCCTTAATTAATCTTAAGTTTAACTTCTTTCCTTCACACTATTTTTGGTGAATACAGCGTGGGCCCATCTCCCATTTGTTAGGCTTTGGGCCACGCAGCTGTGTAAGCACAGCGAATGCTACGATAGGTGGCTGGCCATCTGGTAGCACTGAATGCTTAACTCCCATGCTCTTTCCGAAACTGCTGAATGCTAAGCAGGGAAATGGCATGTGACAATTTTAAGTCTTTTGTATGACCCTACGGAGGCCTTGAGCCCCAATCTACCGGACATGAAGGAGGCATTTTACCACTGGGCCATAGATGCGGTCAATCGGTGCCAATAGCTCACTGACAAAATAATGGCATGTATCCTTTTTAAGTCTTTTGTATGACCCTACGGAGGCCTTGAGCTCCAATCTACCGGACATGAAGGAGGCATTTTACCACTGGGCCATAGATGCGGTCAATCGGTGCCAATAGCTCACTGACAAAATGCCTTTTTCCCGTAAAAATTAGAAAAACTACGGACAGTACATACCCGTGCTTACGTCAAGCTCCTTCATTGATTTAACTAACTGTGGTAATGACACCCAATGGGGAGGATACTTGAACCTCGCTACGTCAAGAATCAGGACAAGGTCTTTTTCAGGGTGGTAGCCAGCGATGGGCGAGAAATGGCCCTCGCCAGTCTGATGCAGAGAACTTCGCGAGTATGATGCAATGATGAAGCTTTCGTCCTGCTTCGTCGTCTCCTTCAAAAGACTGCGAAATCTTTCCTCCGACATCTCCTGCGTCGCCCGTGTTGCATCTGCGTTGAGGTAGTTACAATGTGCCAAGCACACAAACTGATCGAAGTTGATTCCCTTTTCCTTTACCTGATCCAGTGGCTCGCAACAGTCTAACATCTCCTCGTGGTACCATCGCCAACACCCTTTCCAAAGCTTTCCTGTTTGAATATGTTCACAATTTTTTTACAATATTCTCATACTTAATATATATTTCCCATTTAAATTTAACGCTTCAAATTTGATGCCGTAGAAGTCGGTCTTTCTGGTCCCATTTCTCATGCCAGATCAAAATTCAAAACAAATATGGCGCTGATGGAGCGTGTTTTCAAATCAAACCTCTGATGTCACTGCGATCAGAACCAAACTTGAAAACTTAAATATTGAAACTGAGAGTGAAACCTTTTTAGAAGATCTATCTGAACCAGTGAATGACAGAGATGCATGGAGGAGGGTGGTGAAGGAAGCGCAATGCTATATCTTGTTTGATAGAGCGCTTATGATGATTATGATTATCATTATTCATTATTATTATCATGAAGTTGATGATGATGATGATGATGATGATGATGATGATGACATATATTTCATACTATATTCTTGCGCTTTTATTGATGGATTTTAGTTCATCGCGAAAGAAATACAGAAGAGCTGTTACCGTGACTACGGCCATTTCTGAAGTATCGAACGAGATAAAATTCTGTTTAGAACCAGAACCACTGTTGCTAAGGGAGTGTGACGTCATTACTAATGAACTCTATAAGGGATACAGTTTACCAATTTGCAACAAAAATTCGTGTTTTGATCTACGTTGCTACACCGAAATAAAGCTTTCACTTTGCCAATAACTGTATTGATAAAAACATTTTTTAGAAGGCACAGATTTCGTGAGATTTCGTACCACCAACCTGGATCAACCTCTAGGGAATTCAAAACCATGACAAGTGTTGACAGTCCACAGTATGCCGGTTCGTCCTGGGTGCGATATTGCGATGCAAGTTTGAAATAGCACTGCATGTGGCCAGAAGCAAGGGCCTCTTTGAAGACGTCTTGGCCTTGCTTCGAACAAAACGAAATGCAAGTATCCGGCAAAGGTCTTCGGTAAAACTGCTTCACTGACGAGTCAGCCATGTTCTGTTTCTCAATATTTTTCTGCCTTGCTGTTTCGAATACATCAATTGGCTCAGTAACAATTCGATTCTCAACGGAGAGTGCTTTGGGTCTGAAGCCAAGCTGCACGAAAAACCTTGACAACAAAGCAAAGAATTGAATTCTTACAACAGATGAGAGGCAATTATGTTGTTATTGCAGAAGGCACTTGAAATTTGTTGGTACCAACGGTAAGAAGATGTAAAGACATTTTAGAGAAATTGTATCCAGCAGTATCCTATTCGTTCCTGTGCCATTATTCTCCATCTAAGTAGAGATAAACCGGAGGTGGAGCTTTTACCACTGAACATGGAATCAATGTGCAAGGGCCAAACTAATTAGCGATTCTCACATCAAGGCTTTTGTGATGTCTTACTTTAAGAACTTTGAGGTGCAGATTTGTTTCAGATCAACATGTTTAGAGCATAGCTTTTCATGCAACCCAAACGAGGTGACACTTATTGTTGACTTCAAACAAAATGCATGTTCATTAGGTTATGGTCCGCAATGGTGACTAAGCCTAATTTCTCAACTAAATGCAGCTAAGACAGTGTCATGTCCTCCACTCTATTGTAGTTGCCTCCAGTAAATTTTGCATACAACAGTCACGCAGGAAAATGCAAGCTCTTATCTTTGAATGGTAAGTATTTGTGCACAAATAAATTTTTACAGTCTATGGTAGCTTTAGGAAACCTTAACTGCTTTGATCATATACATGCTCTCAACATCATTGATCAAGATATTTGCACAGTTAAAATATATCGAAATCCCATTGCTACAGTTTATAACTCATACAAGCTATCCACTATGCACCTAAAAATGGCTGCTATGGTGTATGTAGTTAAGAGCTCAGGCATATCTATGACTACAGAAAATAAACAGAAGAAAAGTGCACCTAAAAACTATGATAACTCCTTGCTTTACAATCCAAAATCTTTTGTGTATCAATTTTTCATTCCATCCAGCATTTTTGTATCAATTTTCATTTGAAAAAAACTTCTGAAGAACTTAAATTTTCACTCTTGAACATTAGCTGAGAACCTCTATCTATCTATCTATCTATCTACCTATCTACCTATCTACCTATCTACATATCTACCTATCTATCTATCTATCTATCTATCTATCTATCTATCCATCTATCCATCCATCCATCCATCCATCCATCCATCCATCCATCCATCCATCCATCCATCCATCCATCCATCCATCCATCCATCTATCTATCTGAAAATAGCTCTAAAGTGGTGTTTTCTGTCAGTAAACAGTGCCTCATCAAGGACATTTGAGTCAAACCCTTGGTAAACCACCCAGTGATGGCTGCCTGTCACCAAGGCAACTTGAGAAATATACCCGATATATATATATATATATGATGTTATGGATCGATTTCTACATTATATTGAACAAAGCTTGAGACCAAAATTTAGGTGGAGAGGGAGGAATAGGCAGAGGACAGAGAAAACTTTGATTCTTGGTTCTATGATCTTTGATGTGAATCCATCATTTTCCTTATTCATTTATGGAAATTATATAGTAACATTAGGTATACATGTAACTTGAAAGATATTTCATTCAGAATCCTTTACATTTGCCTATAATACAGCTTCCAAGAAGGATGTTTAGGGCTAGGAATGCAGAATCCATTAAAGCTAGCCATCTGGTTTGTAAATGAGTAACTGACTACTGAATGGCAATTGAATAAATCAACCACTCAATCAATCACTCAATCAAAATCCTTACCAACGTGTTAAGATATTTAGTGTAGAGGCTAATTGAAATACTGTAACCATGTAGATTCAAGTCTACATGACAAGCTTGGAAAATTTTGAGTTGTTCAGTCAATTAGATGATGTTGCATAATGATTGATTCAACATGCTACTCTAGAACTTCCTCTCACCCTCCAGACAAACAGCTTTGCAGCTTTAGAGGCAAAGGGCTTGATCATAAAGTATGGCAGCTTTTCCACAAGATCCTTTGCATGCAAGGAAAAATTTGAATCTGCATACTTGTGAATCTAAAATCAAAATCTTTATCTTATCTCCCTCTCCTCTTGGCCTTTCTCTTTCATTCTTTGTTGGGGCTTTCTATAGGCCACCAACACAACTTACTAACAAACAAATTATGCACAAATGACTTTTAAATTGTTATATAACGTACCCATGAGGAGAATATCTATCTATTATTTTCGTACATTGACCTATAAAGAGGTTTTTACGTACAGCGGATATAGCAGTAATAATGCAATAAGACCATCAAATACAAGTAACCTAATACAATAAAGATTCATAATTGTATGGCCCATTTAAGTTCATCTGAATAATGCAGCTGTGAACAAATTACCATCGTGGCTGTTATGATAATCATATTAGCATTACTTGATAGTGCATAACTATTAATTATTATCATCTTACTTTACTGCAGAAAAGAATATCAGAGCGAACAGGATGTATCTATACTTTTATGTGATTGAGTCGATACATGCCCCAATTAGCTATTTGGAGCCAGCCTCGGAGAAACAGTTGCCATGTTGCTCAGACTGGTCGAGGCGTGGGATCATAGACTTTAATTTATTCAGTAAAAACTCTGCAGTCGATCAAAAAACCAAGAAAAAAACTGTTCCCTTGAAACCTACTTTATCCAGAAGCATTCTGTACAAACGTGGCCGTTTCCAGCTTAGGAAAAGATATATCGTTTACAACAATGCGTAAATACGAAAGTGAGTCCGCTGTCTCAGTTTCGTGGCATGTCCGTTTGCCTCCTTCTGATTAAAACAACAATACCGCATTGCAGATGCTTATCTCATACCAAAGGAGTGTCAGAGTGCTTACCTATGTGACGGCATGATGCTTGACTTGGCAGGACTCCGTCTTACATTCGTCTCTCGTGAGCGCCCTTTACTCAGCTTCAGCACATTGCTGGTCCGAAGCAACGTGCGAAAGCTGTGTTGCCTGCTCATGTTGATTTGCCGGGTACCATTCAGCTTGTGGGCAATAGCCGACGCTTTTCTGATTCAGCTTTCCCTATTCGAAGATAAAATATCGATTGATGGTCTGATAGATCAAAGCTAAACACCACTGACACATTGCTTCATTGGGGCACGTGGGATTGAAGATGTGGCAAAGGTATAGGCCCAAAACGTTAGCTTTCGAAATAACTTAAGCTGACCTAGAACTAAAGAGATTTCACGTTTCGTTGTATTCTCCTTAAGAGAAAACGTTGTTCCGTACCACGTGATCATTTGGTTGATACAGTGAATGCCTCAAGCTTTCATGCATAGAGCAATGTTCTTCAATAGCCGGGGGTTGTCATTTGATGCATCAAGACGCTTGTTTCGTGGTCGTGATCATTTTTGCTACCTGCTACAGTACACACAGAGATGCTTATTCGAGCTTTAAGAGAGATAGCTGCCCCCTGGATACAAGAACAATTGCTGCTTGTAAAGAAAACTGTTGTTTCTTTACTCTGTTTAATATAATGCCATGCTTAATGATCCAAATATGAACATGCTATCAAATAGGTATTTGTCTCTGTGTAGATTTATTCATTACGGTATACCGTTTAGAAAAATTTAAACAGTTGGATACATGGAAGAACTAAAGGCGATCTATCCAGCCATGTCTCTAGTGGACATATTTTGCTTTGCAATATCAAGTTTGAGTACAGTATATAACAGTAAGAAATAGCAAAGTTGACAATGCAAAGGACGTTGACTTTATCGTAATTATGACAATTGTAAAAGTGATAATACTGACATATTTTTGTGCTCTGATCTTTTTTACTCTTGCCTTGTCAAGAAAATCGAGAGAATGAATCGATCGCTTTATTTAGAAAAAATTTTGAGCATATCTATTGAACCTCTTTTTCTTATGCAAATATTGTTAATAGGTTATTAACCGTTTAATTTTGCTGAAAGGATTTTGGAATATGAATATTGATGAAATGAATTGAAACTTTTTATAGCCTCCCTGCTTTTTTGACGATGTTATGGACTTCATTGTTGGAGCGGTACCGTCCTAAGCAAAGCCACTGTGAGGTTGTGTGTCCAGTTCCTTTCTTTGCCCTACTCTGCCATCTAGCTTCCTGTCGGTACTCATTTGTTGTTTTGTGGGGAGAGAAAGGCCGACTACAGCGGGCCTGTGCTTAAACACTGTACTACCGCTTACAAACCCCCTGTCGTTGATCTTTGACTTAATAATCTTCCATGAAAGACTTTCTTAAGAATATTATGACATCATTGAAAAGTCACTTGAATCATTCAACACTCATCATCATCACGGCCATAGTGAACATAATAATCATCATCATTAGGATTATAATCATCATTCATTACTATCATCAGCACAATAATCGCTATTTTTTTCAAACTTCATTTTTATATATTAACAGACATGCAAATAAAAATCCCTTTATTAATGGGTAATTTGTATTCGGCTGGCCTAATTATAGGTATTTTTAGTGGAAAAAAGTTAATGAGTAAGTAAATAACGAAAAAAAATAAAAAAACTAAAGAACAAAAAAGAACCGGAGAAAAGTAAATGATTTTAAAAAGAAGAACAAAGGATGAAAGAAAACTGTTTGTAGGATAGAAAGTCTGGGTTAGTCCAGGGTTTGTTGCTAATGCAGAATACAGTATGTAATAAGTTGTGTGAATGATTACAGTAATTAATTTAGTAATGATGTAGTTATAATTAAAATTATCATCACTATAGCCATCATCACTATCAATTATAATCATCATCATTATAATCATCGTCATTGTCATCATCATCATAGTCATCTTCATTATAATCATCGTCATTATAATCATCGTCATTATAATCATCGTCATTTTCATCATCGTCATTGTCATCATCATCAGTATAATCATCGTCATTGTCATCATTATCATAGTCATCTTCATTATAATCATCGCCATTATAATCATCGTCATTGTCATCATCATCATTATAATCATCGTCATTGTCATCATCTTCATTATAATCATCGTCATTATAATCGTCATCATCATCACCATAATCATCATCATCATCATCACCATCATACTCCTTGATTTTTGTTGCTCCTTTTCAACACAATCGTTTAACCATACTCTTATATCAATGACTTTTCAATTGCAAAAAGGATTTTATGATTATTTCTACTTTGACAAGTATTTTGACTATTGCCGAAAGTTTTATTTAAAGCGAGCCCTGTTGTAAAAACCTCAACATGAGTGAAATTATTGAAGACTACCCATTTAAAACATTAAATATTTTTTATCATTTTATAATTAGCATATTTGAATTAAATGCTAAATGCTTTCCTAGGCATATCTCAATGTTCATAAAAACGCACCATCTTTCAAATCTAAGATCAATAAACATGATCTGATTTCCATGTCTTCTTAGCCTTTCACTCTTAGCCTTTTCTTCAATTTTTGGGGCTTCTTTTAGGCCACCATGGCCTTTCCTCAACATGATTCACTAAAAGAACAAGCTGCCTGTTGACTGCAATGCCAGTTTCGCGAGTGCTGATCGCTGGGGGATTTTCAAATGCCCATCTACTCATTCATTGTACACCACTATGGCCTAGTCATGTCGAGAAATTTATCTTCCTTTTGCCACAGAGTCCTTATCCAAGCATTTTCATTTCGTCAAGCTTTATGCATCGAAATTTTGCATTTATAGAAGAAACCGCAGAGATAACTAGGTGACGTAGCTATTAAACCATTGTCTGGATCCTTAAAAGGAGTAAAGTTGAGTCCCATAATTGAAAAGAACTTCAAGGAGAGGTATCATCCTGAGCTACAGCATAATGAGGTGGCATGGCCAGTATTTTCTATGTCAAACTTCACCCCCAGCTTCTCGCCATGTTCGCATTTAGGTGGATAGAGAGAGGGTGCAAGAAACTTTGACCTGGAGGAAATTGAGCCTGGACTGTCTGAACGGTAGACATGCTCTAACCATTATGCAAACTGCCCCTCCTACACCCGTAAGCCAGCATGAACCCTATTCAGCAGCCACCTCAGCCTGAGCAGCAGCAGCAGTAAGGACACGAAGCAAACAACCTGGCACGTAGTAGCCAACAGTGGCTGCAGCACATATGGGAAGGAGTGACATTTTTGGCACAAATATTGCACTTGAATTAAGCAACAATCGTTTGCATGGCTACAACTCAGCTAAGGGAAAATATCTTGGAGAAGAGGGCTGTGTGCTCATCAGGGGCTGACTAAATAGGTCGATGCCTTTTCTTAATCAAACTACTTGTCTATGCTTCATCACAGCAGATGATGTCCCAAGCAGCTTTTTGAAAAGACGAATCGTTGAATGCTTTCCACATGTAAGCAGGCAGCTCTCCTTTAGCACCTTGGGGCCTAGCCAGCAGAAACATCATTGATGATACTTAAAGATCAGCATTTTGTTCCTCTGCTTATCTAAGTGCTGTTGCCCTTAAACGTCCTTCACACAAGTGGCAACAAAATAGCAAATTTCAAAGCTGTGGCTACTTTTGGTTGTTTCCCTGTGGAGTGGAAATCCTCTTCACAAGAGTAAGTTTCTCTTCTAAACTCAGCAAGTCACACTTAAATGTTTTTCTTAAAGATGCTTTAAGGCAAACCAGCTTAAGTTCGTCCAAAGACATTATGTACGCTGTTTGGAACACTTTTTGGACTCATAAACATCCACAATGTACGAGTGGTCGCATAAAACTGCTCAATTTGGAAATGAAAATTCGTCCAAGTTATCAGCTCTTTATCAAGCCCCTTTAAGTCACTTAAAAAGGTCAAAATTACTGAATAGATATTGATTAGATCCATGAGGTACAACATCGATTTTAGAGCTGACGCACGTCATTACTAACGCTTTGGAGATTGCGATGACTCATGTCTCTCCATACGCAGCAAGTTTGCGCAATCAATTCGGCTTGGTTTTCTATGATGTGAAGCACTTTGGGGCGTTTTCACGAATTGAAGCCATTTTTTAACTGTAATAATCCATGACATCTGTTTATTTTTTTCAACTTTTTCCCTTCTTTCAAGCCGACTTACTCTTTGCAATGAGTCATTGAGAATGCAACAGCATCATCATTGCCTAGTTTTCTTTTGCATGCATGAGCTACAAGCACTGCTTACCGTAATTGCAAAACAAGACTCGTTTTACAACAGAGCTTCTTGATACTAACTAAGAGGCAAATTTTCGAATGATGGCGGCTGAAGGCAAAAGTTGAAAATGAGGAAGAAAATTCACTTACCCGGCCAGACGAAACATCGCATAAGCTTTGTTATGCCGTGAAATACCTATACCTACAAAAAACTTGCAACAACTGTCTTTTTCGTATTATCATGATGACTCGTCAGGTACCATTCAGATCAACTTCAATAGTGACTTTCCTCAATGACTGGTGCTTCCTATTGATACCCAAATTCCACCAGTTTCAGCATCTTGAACATCGCTTAGATTGCTGCGCAGGAGCTCTGAGCATAAGCGACAAAACATTGATGTCACTTCTCCGTTGTAATGGTGGCTCTGGTTCTAAACGACTTACTTCAGTTCCTCTCCTAAGCAACAGTAGTCCTAGCCTTATCCACGAGATTTAGCCCACAAATCATCATTCATCCATAGAACATGCAATTTATGGAGCACCTTGCCTTCTTTGCTCTCCTAAATCTTACAACTTGCCATCTTTCAAATCTAAGATCAATGAACTCGATCTGATCTCTCTCTCCTCTTAGCCTTTCGCTTTCTTCTCTCTTCCCTTGTTGGGGCGTCGAATAGGCCACCACGGCTTTTCTTCAACATAACTCACTAGAAAATAGAAAAGTAATGATGGCCACATTGTCGATCCCCACTCTCTCACCCTACCCAGAAATCAGCCGAAGTCACATACAGGCAGTTTGGCATTTGCAAGGAACTATTTGCAGATTTACAGATTTGCAGGTTGGATATAGATTAATTAGATGAGCTTTGGAAGATGAAGAGAGCTGTAGAATTTCCCGGTGACGATCTTGCATTTGCCAGCAGCGCACACTTGTAACAAAACTACTTGCTTGGCGTTTTGATGACAACTTTCAATGCAAAAAGTTCAGTGGTGAAGCGGGTGGCAAAAGAATGGCACTTACAAAAGATTCAGCAGTGCAGTATTTCCCTACATCAACCACACAACAAAATAGTTTCTTAACAACCAAACGCCGTAACGATATCATAAGGCAGGTGACTGAACTGAGGTTAGGTGCCAACGGCAGCCTGCATTTTTCAATTGTATCAAGTGGCAAGGCAAGTGTATCACGCAAAGAAAAATTGCCTGCTGGACAGTTTGTCTAGAAAAAGGAGGACATTGGAAAAACCAATCCTAGGAGAAGAATTTTTGATGCCCAAACGATTTACATTTAGACCAGGGATTCCACTCCGAAGGAAGGCCAACCCATAGGAAATTATTATCCTTAGTGGCCAGAAAATATAGCAATAGCAGTAGAATCTGTTGAAGGCTAACTGGGATAAGTGTAAACAGGCTGTTGACTCAGGTCAAAATAATGGGTGTGGCCGGGTTGTTCTCTACTTTGAGCTTGGGCAAAGAAATTGAGGGTGGGGTCCACCAGGCACAGCATAAGTAGCTGCTGGTATGAGGGGAAGAACATGCCCCAAACCCTTGCCTGAAGGGGGATTTTATTTATCACTATTATCCTTATGATTTATTCACTGCTGGCTTTTATAAATGAATAGATGCGTGGTCATTCGAGGCCAAAATTTCATAATGGCTGTTGATTAATCGTTTATTCAAGTGCTTTGTTTGGAAATTTACTTAAATTTGACATAATGACATATATACATTAAAAGATTCGTACAGTGTTCAAATCATCAATTTCGAACTACCTACACATACCTGGACATGCGTCTGGCCAGTGGCTTGAATTTGCGTTCATCGCCTCTATGAAGAAAGAAAAATTTTCATGAAAGTATGCAAGTACACGTGAAGCCATTTTTTTGTTTTCCTTCATAAGAAAACGCATTTTTTGAAAAAGTGCTAGTGCGTGTACAAGGCCTAACTATATTTTCATGATTAAATCAAGGATTAAAATTTTCATTGATTTATTTGGTTCAATTTTTAAAAGATTTCAATATGTTAATTATATAAACATGTTTTAGACGTGCAGTTGTAATATATTTATGCTTCCTTTTTACGCGCCATTCTTTTTACAGGACAAACATTGAGAACAGCAATTTTTTTAATTGTTGAAGTTTTCAACCTGTTAAAAAATTCGATATTATTACTGTTTCATTATTAGGACGAGCGAACTCTGGAAGAGCTGACAGCGTTCTGCTGAAGGCCTCCGCTTCAAATTGCTGTCTAAATCTATGTAAACAAAGACAAAAATAGCAGTTATCGCCCACCGAACGAGGCTTCCTTTCTCCTTCGTAGATCCTTAAAGCTTTTGCTTTTAATTTGTGAGTCTCTTTGTAGTTCTCTTTGTCATGTCTCCCACTTATTTATTTTCCGTGCCCGAGATAATTAGCCGCGGTTCAATGATTTTGAAAAGTTGACAGGGTTACTGGAAAATAATTCCACCAGGGCAGTTAACGCCATCAAAGCTAATGGGCAAGTTTACCGTTGTGGACAAAGGAAATATTTACCGGGAATCTCAGCGCAGATTGGAGAGTTCTGTTTACAATTTTCAGACGCAAAGCCCTTTACAAGCCAGTAACATGATTGTCAGAAGTTTGTAGGCCTCGTGGTCTGTTTTCCTTTTTGTGGTAGTGACTGACAAGATCACCAGGCCTCATCCATTGAATAACCATTTATCGTTATCAAGGTAACAAGTACAACAGTTAAAGAAATAGCAACATTTTAGTGGCAGAACAAACGAAATTTTCTAAAGACGGCTGCTGTCGCAGAACAGAGTGAAAGATTTGCCCCGAACGATAGCGCGGAGACCTTTTTACAGTTGAGATGACGAACTTCAGTGAAAAACTGCATCTGTTGACCGTAGACGGAGGGCAGCTGGTGAGAGTTCACAGAAGGCCAAGAGAAAACAGGAAAGACAGGAGACGGAGGTTAAGAAAAAACATAATTCTGTTTTTAACGATCTCTTGTTTGCTAGTAGTACTTGGAAGTTTGGCGTTCCACTTCCAATGGTTTCACCACAGAAAACATGCCCACCAGAATCCATTGGTACAGACCGAATGCGGACCAATACAGGGCGTGAAAGAGCAGCTGGGGGCATCATCAGCCATCGTATTCAAAGGGATCCCGTTTGCAAAGCCACCGGTCGGAGAGCTGCGGTGGAAGACGGCGAAGCGCCTTGATAAGGCCTCTTGTTGGACAGGAGTGCTGAAAGCAGACCGTTTCAAGCATTCTTGCTATCAGTTTGACCTCTTTGAGGGGAGGAATGAAAGCGGAAGGGAGGACTGCTTATACCTTGATATCTGGACCCCTGAGATCGGGCCAACTAAAAGACTACCAGTCGCTGTTTTCATTCACGGGGGTTCCTTGATGTTTGGTTCCTCTCACACGCAAGGTGCATCGCCAAATGTCGAGTTTGTTTCCAGTATGAATGTAGTGGCAGTAAGCATCAGTTACAGAGTCAATACATTTGGGTTTTTGGCCCTTGATGTGTTATCGCGACAGTCGCAAACACGAACGTCTGGAAACTACGGATTCATGGATCAGATCATGGCACTGAATTGGGTCAAGGCAAACATCGCTCAATTTGGTGGTGACCCAGCAAAGGCAACTGTCGTTGGTCAAGGCTCTGGTGGCACATCAATTTACGGACTGCTGGCATCCCGGAAAGCAAATGGGCTGTTTTCTAAAGCTATTGTTATGAGTGGGTCGGCAGTGTTCAGCAAGACGACGAAAGAAGCGTCGAAAAACAACGAGATATTTCTGAAGAATAGCAAATGCGATAAGAAGAATGACAAGGAAACATTGAAGTGCCTTTATCGTCTCAATGCATCGGAAGTCCTTCAGGCGACACCGTGGTCCTCGTATCAAAGATGGAGAGGGGAAGTCATTGCTGACCTACCGACTAAGGGACTATTCGATGAGGCAGTATGCGTTGTTGACGGGGATGTTGTCACAACTCCACCCGCTCTATTGAAAAATATACCAACGATGTCCAGCAAGGTCGCTGTTATGATTGGCACAACAGCCCAAGAGACGGCATTTCTCTCCTTGCGTGATTTTACCAAGAAACCTCTTTCTGAGTTCGTGAATTACGCTGAAACGAGACTGGGTCCATTTTCTGCAGAATTACCAAAACGCGCTGTTAACCAATACATCATGGCTTTAAATTCGTCGAAACCCGAGTTGCTCTTCACGACGATGTCCACCGATCTTCGGGTTACGTGTCCAAATGATAACATCGGACGTAATTTGTCCACTGTCGACAATCTGACTGTATACCGTTACGTTGTCACAAATAGGCCTAAACATCCTGCTCGCTTCACTGCAAAGCCAACTATCTATTCGGTGCATCTCTGGGATTTGGCCGCATTGTTCGGATTTCACCACATGCCTTACGGATACAGGCCAACAGAACAGGATCGTCACTTCAGAGACGCCATTCGAAAGGCCTTTTCGAGATTTATGGAAACTGGAAAACCAGGCGGAGAGAAATGGATGACCTATCCATCTCGCGTTGGTATTTTTGGAAACGAACGGTTGAAAGTACAAATAAACTATCATCAAAGCTTGTGCGAGTTGTGGAATGAATATAACATGTTTGATTATGGATGGATCAACTGAATTGACCCATATCACAATGGGAAATACCGTTGAGCCTGGTTATTAAGAAAAAAAGGTTTTTTTCACAAGGGTTGGAATAGGCATTTGGGAAACGCTACAGGTACACAATTAAGCTAAACCGTTAAAAGCAAAATAAGCGTTGCTTGTTATAGAATTTTCATTTAGCGTCACGGTTAAAGCCAAGTGAAGTCCCGTGCTAGATAAAAGCATTGAAGCAACAGCTTTCTACAGTGGTACTATCCTGATACACAGAATTGTGGGGTAGAATGACTAGCAGAACCATGTTAACGCATTGACACCAGGATATCACCAATAGCAAATTCATTCGTTTATTTTGGCTAATATCAAAGAATTCGTCACGCTAGTCTATATTTTTCAATTTCGTAGGCAGAGGGAGGGGCACGAGCTCTTTATTACAGGGATGATGCGCAACTTAACAAAACCAGCTAAGAACCACGCTATCTCTTTACAATATATCTATTAATATGGTGAGATGGCTAATCTACTGGTGCAGCCGTCTCTGTTTTACCTTCCCCCTTGGAATCCACTTCATTTGTACGTTTGACATATCATCATCTCCCTTTAAAGGAAGTCTTAATGAAATTGCTATCACTTCTCATTGTAAGGCCAGTTGAAACATGATTTTTCATCGTTTATTTATAGCCATATCAGTAGTTGAGGTGAAATGATGAACTAACGCAACGATATAAAACCAAAAGGAATAATTGATTATAATAAGATACGAAAAACCTGAAATCTTCAGTCACTAGAGTTGATACTTGGTCCACCACCATACTTCAACACAAACGTACAAAATCCAAATAGCGCTAAGCTATTGAAACGAAGGGCTGAAGCGACATCGTCATACAGTGTTAATTTATCTTTCTCTCTCTCTGTCCTCAAATATCAATTCCGCTTCTGCAGTAGAAATCTAACCACATTCTAAGCAGTTAACTCTACATTATTAGGGTTAGATGCCGCGAAGCAAATAAACCTCTGTGGCCGGCTATGGAAAGCGAGGCACGAAATGTCGCCAAACAAAACTTCCGAAGAACGTTCTAGGACTTTTCATTGTAAAACATAACCTAATGTATTCAACACATACACACAGAAATAATATTAAAACAACTAATTGATATGCTGAAGTTATTCCTTTTCTTGTCTAACCGTTTCCGTATCTGCTACAGTATCTTCTGATACCGTCGCCTCAACTGCAGCATCTTCCTGTAATTGGGGAGCGACGGCCGGCTGCTCAACTTTTCGGGCTTTTGTCTCCTGAAGGAAAGATTGTTGGATTGTTAGCTTGGCCAAATTCAAACAAAAATCAAACGCTGGAATGGCACTCGTTGCACGGGTAACATTCGCAAAAGCCAACTATTGCTATACTAATTTTTCTTCATTCTATCTTACTTTATTCTAAGTGAATCTAAGTGAATTAAATGGTTGGTTTACGAGTATTGATTAATGGGTTGGTTTGAATTAGTTGATGTATTCATTGTATACTTGGACTAACAATAAATAAATTTATGATATGATGGCATGATGAATACTTAGTTACGAGAGCAGAGTTCACGCAAATGGAATTGCTAGGTACTATCGCACATTCTGTCGAGCAAGCACTGGCTCTTCTAGTTTGTTGGGAGACGTCTCTAAGTTCACTTCGTCCACCATTGAACCTGATCGAAAGATTTTTTGGGACAGTGCTACTGGTAGCACTGATAGGTAGCATTTCAAAGTAGCATTACACAGCTGTGTCCAAAGGGCCACGAAAAACGAGGTACTTGGCCAAGCTAGGAACCAAAACGTTTTCGAGAGGACGTTTAGGGTTTCGCTTGCTAATTGTATTGAGAATGAGAAGGTGAATCAAATTTCCATTCCAAGCTGGGGCCACGCTTATGAGCAGCACAAATTCTGTCGAAACGGGTGCAACGATGAAGAGTTACATCTGCAACTGGAAACTCAAAACTGAATTCTCAGAAGCCAATACTTCGAACCTTGTTAACCGAGATTCCCGTCTGAATAACAATAGCGACAGGTGCATGGGAGAAACAGCAAATATACCTTTTTGAGCACGCTCGTATCAAATGGAACGCTACGGCCAGAGGCAGAGAGAAAATCGGCAAGCTTTTGTAGGAAGTAGTCTGTCAACATTGAGTCGCCGCCTTTCTTTTCTTGATATAACCGTAGAGCAGCATCGACGTCATTGCTTCCGACTGGAAAAAGATCAGTTTGTTTCAAGTTGTATCAAATTCGTTTTACAATATTTTGTTGGCGTTAATTAGCTTATTGGCTATATGTACTCTCTTTCTTGCCAACGTAAAATAAAGTGTTAATAAGAATATTAATAATTGATAGAGTATAAGTAGGTTTTATGATGAATTAAGGAAGAAGAGTAGAGATAGAATGCGCTGAATTAAGACACGATTTATGCCTGCGGCTCCATCAATGACGTAAATTATTATGCAGACGAAGAGAGAATGAATGGAAATTACTCACTGTAATAATTCAGAATTGCGAGATCAGCTAAGAAGTAGTTTAAGTTACTGTCCCTGAAGAAGTTCTTCATCTTGAACAGGAAATCAACCTGCATGAAAAAAATCCATGAAAGCAGTTCAAGAAATAGCCAAATCTCAAATGAAGTAGAATGTTCCGTGCAAAGCCAAATGTCAACAAATACGATACAGCATTTGGCAATGACGCATGCCGGACATATATTTTTTTCTGGAGATTTTAATCCCCGTTGCACGCAAAATGAATAGCTCTGAACAACTCTATCTCGTAAAATATCTTATGGTAAAGATGGAAATGTCTCCAGATTAAAATGTCGCCCCATTTTCATGGCTTCTCTGTCATTGCGAAAGGAATGACACACAATAGAAAACAAACAAAAGTCCGTTTTGAAGCATTAAAATCAAATTATTGGACATACATAATCGAGACTTTTCATACAGTGCGCTAACACATAAAGTAAGATAGACCCATTGTGTATGCTTAACATTTTGCAATAAAAAAGTTTTGCATCATTCGAAATAGAACTAAGGAACCTGAAAGGCCTAGACTGCCACTGCAGACTTGCAAAATATATACTGTATATTTAGAGCAAATGCAGCTGATTTTAAACATCTTTTATTATATGACTGGTTAACAGTTAATACAGTTGGCTTTAAGTAGTTTCAGTTGGTTATCTCTTCGTTTGGTTAATTATGAATAAATCATCATTACCATTATTATCATTATTTGCGACAATCAACGAGCTGTTGGGAGTCATGCACCTCTTAGAAAGTACAGGCATCCAAAATCACAAGAAATGCGACGCAAACAACAAATACCTGGTAACTTAAACATTCATTGAGAAAACCGACTCTAGTCGATGCAGCTCGAAACACAGAAGTTGGAAAAATAAAAAAGGACTCACATCATTATACATCCCTCCTAGTGATGACATGACAAGTCTCTGCGTCAATCGGAAGTCAGGCTGAAAGATTACAAGGAAAGAATGCATCTAAGTTGACTGAAAAAAACGGCTTGCTAGCTCGATCTTATATAAACACGGTCTTTAGATCAGCCTGTACCGAGGCATAATATGGTATATCAGCAAATCTTGAATTTCTCTGCAAACTGTTCATTACCTAACTACTCAAGTAACCAGGTGGGAAACTGAGAAGGCCGCAGATTGACTACAGAAAAAGGGAAAGAGCGAATAGGTGGGAACTTGTATGCTTGAACTTGGCTGGACTACAAGGGTAGCAGGTCCTAAATACAACAGTCTCTAGGAGGAAATCGAAGTGACTAGATGATTGGGAGCCCATGCAGCCGACGGCGCTTAGCAAGAGAAGTCTGTAGAAGTAGTATAAGTGAATTTGAGGGTAGTAACGATTAGGGTCTGAAGAATTGAGATTTAAGCTGTGACGAAGCTGTACACCAAAGGCGAACAATCAGCGCTGAAGAATTGAAATTTAAGGGACGCATCTCTTTGATTTGTTCACAATACTTTGACCATCTTGGTTTCCGCGGTGATTATCAAATCCGGTGCTATAAGTGGAAGCATCAGTGCAAAAGTATCTGATAAAGATAGGCATACCTTATCAACGATTTCTCGTGCAGCTGAGATGTTGTCAACTTTGAGATACATCATAAGCAATACATGTTTCAGTCGTTGCTCGCCCCACTCATCAATAGACTTCCGCCGGATCAAAGCGACACCTGCGAACAAAAACATCACGTTCGTTTGAAAGCATGAGTTCGTCCGCGTTAACAAAAACAGACCTCTACTTCAAGAGCTCAACCTGGTATTACAAATCAGTACCAGGCTGCCAATGATCCTTTTTTTTTTTAGTGGGTTATGTTGAGGAAAGGCCATGGTGACCTATACAAAGCCCCAACAATCTTGTTACAAAGATACACTTTGAGCCTGCATGGGAAGTATCTGCAAGCAATAAACGTCACAGATCAGGGTACGATGTGGGGCGATACTATTTGCTATCAATCATACCATTCTTGATCGGCTGGTTCTAATTGAAAACTTTAAGTGTTTGAAGGATGCATTACCAATGAGCTGAACCCACATGTGCTCGACCTGTTGGACTTGTAAGACAGCAACACCGGCACAAAATTCAGCAGAAAGTCAAGAATTGGCTTGAATCTAAGACACTGTTGCCTTCCTTTGCTTCGTAATGACTAAAAGGCCTAGAAGGTCACTTACTATGGAAAATAATTGTAGAGTAGGGCTGTAAAAATCAGCTACTAGTGTGCATTCGAAAATAAACTGAGTCTTATCAATTAATAGCGTTCACCAAAGGCGAGCACAAGCATTGAACCAGAAGTGCTTTGATTGCAAGAAATATCGTCTTCTGGAACATTGCGAAATCACATCGAAGCCCTAGAGCTCTTAAAATAACAACTTTCGTAGCTATTTTTTAAGCTTTGAAGTTGAACGGCATAGAAATCAATTCCAACAGATAAATGTTTTTCTCATCCGGAAAAATTTCCATCCCGACTGATGTTAACATGGGGCAAGATCGCAGGGATTTCAGCTTCTGGTGAAATCAATTTTCCTTTCTGCCTCCGCCCATGCAGTAGCAACGTGACCACAGCACAGAACAGTAAGGATAACAAACCATCCCCTTATGTTCAACATAAAATTTACCTCTTTCGCAACTTTCAACGTCTGATTTTTCAAAGTACTCCGCTGTTAAGTTAAAAAGGACGTTGGCACTGGGGAGGCGTTCACGGTCTATGCTTTCTAGTATTGACAGGACCTTTTCTGGTTCACCTCTGAAAGAAAGATCACAGCAACAACGCTGAATAAAAATGAAGAAGAGAAGTCGAGAAGTGAAAATCGGATGGAGGGAAGCAAAATGGCAGTGAAGGAAGGATAATTTAGGCAATGAGAAACGAATGATAATCACGGTGCGACAGGAAACTTCTGGAAATGAGAGCAACTGGTATAATGATAAAAGAAACGAAGGTCAAATGAACTTTCTCCAAACATTCAATCAACCGCTAATGAAAACATTTTTGTGGATCTCTGAATCCAAATTAGCCTGGAAGGGAGGCCTGCTTCCCGCAAATGTTGTCTACCACAAGCACGTGCTTTTCTTTTGAAAAAACACCTAGAGGCTCTAATTAATAAAAAATAATAATAATAATTACGAATCTTTGTACTGGATTAAGCACTTCAACTTTAGATTAGCTGTTATCAATGGGTTTCCAGGGCTTGTGCCTTTCAGAGTTTCTTCTGAGTACTCATTTACCGACATCGGAAGGATGGACAGCTGAGTTGACTGTTGGCTTGTGGTTAGTGGTTCCGACGACGGGATTTGAACCCATGCGAGTATATCTCACAAGATTCGAAACGCGGTGCCTTAACCAGTCTGCCACACCACCAATTGTTCCTGTGGTTATCCAAGTTGGGATGACTAGTTGAAATGTTTCATCATTTTTAAGTCATTCATTCCTTCTTTCGTCATCCAGTCTGCTGTGTTACATTAGCGGTAACCATCCTACGTATGGCCAATTTGCCTTTTATTCTTTTTTACATCCACCCCTCTGCCTTTGCATGATGCTCTGTGTACGTCGTCTCTAATTATATAAGACATTGCAGACAGGGAAGGGAAAGCCTTTTACTCAAAAAAGCTTTTCCGTCAGTCCTTCAAAAACCTTTGTGCAAGCTATTATCAATGAGAAATTCCTTATGATTATGAGTACGAATGGACTGGTCAATACCTTCGGATGTAGCACTTAGTGAGCTCAGAGTATGTGACTCTGTTTGGAGTGAAACCATGCTCTGTCAGCTCATCAATAAGCTCATGCACCCTCTCCACATTTCCTAGAATGAAAATGAAACCATTCCTCCGCAAAATGTTCCAACTATAACAGGATATATAAGATAACGAAAAATCAACGCAGAAAATGTTAGATTTAAGGAGCATTTTCGTTCGAAAGAGCTTTTATCGCCATCTAAAACTTATCTGATATAGTACTGTGGGATTTGCACTTAGTAGGAAAGGCTCACGACTATGGAAATTATCTCAACAAAATCCCCCTTTCTGAAGCTATTTGTTGCATTCTAGACGCGAATAATGTGACGAAGAACAACTACAGAACGAACGGCAAGATATGCGCCCTTAAAAGCAGACATGACCTAAAATGGGATACAACTGTGCAGATAAGAAACGGTGCAGCGCAATGACAACAAATCAAGATACATTCTACTACTAATAAATGTAAAAATACTCACCCGACATCTTATGAGTGCCAATTACTTGATTGTATGTGAACATAGAGATTAGATTTTCCGTTTCGGAATCCTTCATTTCTTGAAATAGTTCCTCGGCCTCTATGAATAATCGAGGGAAACACCTTAGCACAACAACTTTAGTCAAAAACAATCCGAATGAAATTGATCTTTCATATCTATTAAAGGCTTAATGTGTGATACTGAAACGGGGTGGATTGCTCAGATGATGATATCAGGCCAACGACTTCAGTCTTTGCTAAGTCAAAATTTTCATTAACAATGATAAAAGCGACAAGAATTTGGTAGGTGGAGACGTAGGACTTGAGAGACATCGTCACACTGTAGCAAAGATCTAAGCAGTGATGTGTAAGAACGCCCTCTTAAGTACACATACGGATCTATGTGGAAGTACATCGCTATGCAAAGAAATGTCAATAAGTAAAAATGCATAGGTCTTGCGATCGATTGCTGGCGATTCTGCATGGGTTTTTTGTTTTTTTTTTCAGCATGGCACGGACTTGCGCACCTGCGAACGCGAAATGGTGAAACGCGGGAAGAATTCAATTAGCCTATAAAAGATGAACAGAATAGGAAGAAAAATTTCTCAGCTTTTCATATGAAATGTATAAAGAGGAGAAAATCGTTCACAAACTCTCTGTATTTCCTCGTTTGGAGTGCAATCTCAGGTACTCGTTGTACACTGCATATCTTCTGTGCTCAACACCTAGGCCATGAATTCTTAAAAAGCAATATAAAAAGACCATCACAGCAAAAAGATAAACGATCATTTCACTGCCTCTCAAACAATTTCAAGGAAAATAAAATCCAGGAGCACTTTCCATATCCCAATTAGTACTTGCTGAAATCTTACTTCTGAGTACACTCCAAATACAAAACGGCTTTTCCATTGCAACCATTTTTCGTATGATAAAATACGTAACGACTACCCCGAGTATAAGTAAAGGCATCGAACTTGACGAAAAAGACGGGGGTCATTCAAACAACATCCACTGGTTTCATGGCAATACTTATCGCTTGTTCTCCAGTCTTTGGCTCTCAGCGTTTTGCAAAGAGAGTGAATACAAAAATTAACGGCTGGCGAATCAGCAGTGCTGCGTGTTGAGCTACAATAACCCCCCCCCCCAATGTGCTCAAGCATGACGGCAGAATGCTCCATTTAAGAATTCTTTGGCATGAACTAACTGGGACATTGACAACCCATCTACCATTGGCAAAGTGAAAAGCCCACCACTACTGCTACGGGCTATTCTCGGCTACATTGTACTGCTGTTCTATTGCCAAACTCATCTATCACTTCCTCTTTCTCTAACAAATACTTTTTCTTTCGTTTTTCATTTTCCTTTTCTTTTATCATATCTGTCCATTCCTATATTTAGTTTTTCTTTTCGTTACATCAACAGACCCTTCATTATTAAATTAGTTGAGTAGAATCGTAGAAGTAGAAGTAGAAGCAGTAGCCAAAATCATTTAGCCACGTATCGTGATTTCTGGGTGCAAATGGGAGACAAAGAAGGCACTCATACATAATACCCGTCGGGTGTGTGCGTATTCAGCCTGGATTGCGAACTTGCAAGCTTCGGTTTAAGAGAGAAGAATTCAAATCGCTCATGGTAAAATTAACGAAACAAATACTACTAATGGAAATAAGAACAGGAATGATTTACTAACCTTCTGATTTCGTTAGCCTCCTCGATTTGTCCCAGGCTCGTGTAGGCGACCAGAACTTGAGAGACAGTTAAAGCCAAAGGTCTACGTAGGGTGAATGGAGGTAGCGGTCAAAATTGAGCAAGACAAAAAAAACGAAATAGAAATATAGGCAGGAATCAAAAGTGAAATTAAAGGAAAATAATTCGACGCGAAACATAGAGAAATGTCTTACTTAAGACCACGTTCCATCATTTCTTCGTAGAGGGAGATAATTTTCTTAATATACTGAAAAAGAAAATCATAAATTGAAACGGGTTTGATTTAGCATGAAGAGGAAATAGAAAGGAGAGGAGATCTTAAGGTGGTAAGGAAGTCTTTCCAAGTGGATTCATAATATTGCTTGTATAAATACAAGTCACTCGGTGTGTATGTTTGTTAATTTAGTATGATCACTCTAATCTTTTAGTATCAACATTTAAACACTCGCGAATCTAGACTGCATGACGTGAGTGCTTCGGCTTCCTTCCTGCGTAATTTGTACGATGGAGGTGTGATGCTATAACGTCACTGTGATACCTCTTCAGTTTCCAGCTGCTGTGATTCTTGCCTTTGATGTGTAACAAAATCATTTCATATATTCTGGGCGACATATTTAAATACTTTTTATCACGAATCAGGGATCGAATAGGAAACTACGCTTGTTTTTGTGTTGGGCCAAATTTTAACAACGCCTGGAAACGTCATAACATTCATTATGTGCAACCATACGGATACCAGCTCTGTTGTGAAAAGACCCCGTTGTACAATTTTATAGACTAATTCATTCCCATAATAAATAATTTATAGACTAATTCATTCAAATAAAATCCCTGATATTTGCTTCGATGACGTCGCAACTCATACGAAGCTCTTTCTTGCGAGTATTTTCTCTCATCGCCAGCCTTTTCCAAGGCCCCACTTTTTAGCTTTCCATGAATCTATGACGCAAATGATCACCTGAAGATTGGGCTCATCCGTAGCTTTTCCTTTCCCGTTGTCCTTCCCATATGAAATAAGCAATGCATTATACAATGCGTCTGTTGGTTCTTGGTTTGCCTGAAAAGAATTTGATCACTTGAACATGGCACATTGTTTATGGTGCAAGTTGCTTCCCTGCTTAGCAGTTTGAGGAGAAAGTTGTGGGTGCTAAACACACAGTGCTGCAAGATGGCAAGCCCCAACTGTAGCATTCACTGAGCTTGCACAGTTGTGTTGCCAAAAATTTACAGAGAGGATGACAGGCGCCATCCTATTAACCAAACAGCAAGGGAAGGGCTTTTCGCTTTGTGACATGAAACATAAGAGAAGAGCAATATGCAGTTTAAGTCACAACAAACCTTCAATTTGTCAAAACAGAACTGCGCAGCAGCACTGTTTCCAATCAACGATGACATCTAAGACGATAATAGCATTCAATTTCATTTTTATTACAGTTAAAGACCTTGCAACCGCTTAATCTAGATTGGGCGTGGGCAAACTTTTCAACACAAGGGCCGTAGTCACAAATTTTAAGTTTTAGAGGGCTGCACAGTATGTTGCCGAGGCTGTTTCACATTAGATTGTCACCCATATAAAAATGAAAAATATGCTTAAATCTTTCGAAAACACAATCCATCCTGAGTATGGTAACGCTTTACATGTTTATAATGCGTTTATACGGTATCAACCGATTAACGGGAGAGTTGTTTTCCTTGATAAAAGTTTTTGGCGAGCCACAAAAAAGCTCTCGGCGGGCCGTAGTTTGCCCACCCCTGGTTCATACAGGAAATGGCACAGCTCATGGTGCAAGTATATCTATACTGAGAGTTTTGACGTATATTTGCACTCAAGCATGAGAATAAGCTCATGGATAGTAATACTTCTAAAGAGATGGTCTACCAGAGTGACTGAAATTTTTCCAACACATCTTTGGAAGAGACCAAAGCCTTGATCAAACGATCCATTATTCCACCCATCATTTCACCCAAAACTTGATTTTATGTTTGACAATGCTCGGTGCAAGGGAGATTCAACGGTCCAACATTTCACTGTGTACTTGAGAACAATAGACATGTTGGATGCAACGCCGCCTTGCTTTTCATCTCGAGAAAATTCAACCCAACATCGCTTAACAGAATGCTGGAAGACTGAACATGGTGGTAAAACGATCCATCATTTCACTGAACAAGGACGCTGAACTTCTGATTCTACTGTTTGGTGAACGATGGGTGAAATTTTGGATCGTTTGACCAGGGCCTCACAAACAAGACAAACAGGTAATGTGAATAAAAACGACGAGCTACGGTGATTAAGATGAAAATTTCGGGCGAATAATAACAAAAGAAAACGCTTATGGCGAGGAAATACCTTGAGCATGATAAAGTATTGTGACTGATTTGGCTCGATGCCTTGTTCCTTCATAGCATCGACAACCTAAAATTGACAACATAAACTGATTTCAATTCCAATTCAACCATAAGATAACGGGTTTCTGTGATCGCAGGAGCAGAATCCATTACTCGCAAGTCAAATCGATTTAAAAACCCGAATCAGTCAAGTCAGCAAATATGTAGTTTGAGCAGTCACCCCTCCACTGAAGCGACATGATATCAAGAAGATTAAGATTAAAATACGAATTATAGTTATGATGATTACAACAATAAAAAAAATAATTTTTTTGAAAGTTTCACTTAGATGTAAATATGGACTAAGAATACAAATACAAATCTCGCAAACATGAGGTAATCTGCATTTAGATGAATTAGTAATCTGCATTTGTTAATGGAAGTCACCTTGAAGAATTCGTCTTTCATGGAGTTTTTCAAGAAGATATTAAGCAGCAGAGTATAGCAATAACTGCTGAGGCCTTTCACTGCACCCTGAAAAAACCTCATTATTATGATTGACACCATTATAGTCGAATGTGTTAACAAGAAGGTGATAAATTTGAATGACGTATAGTAAGAGGCCAGACCCGATGCTTGCAGGGAACTAACATGGATATCCTTAAAGCATTACACATGAACACAGATTGCAGACGCTAGAAAACTCCAAGTTCTTTCTCTCGCAGTTCTTGGTGAATAGGGTGGCATCCACCTGTGCTTCTATAGCCAACGGGCCACACAAGTTGAAATGTGGGTGAATTGAGTGCTATAACTGGAGACTGGCCACTTGGTAGCACTGTGTGCTTAACTCCCATGTTCTTTCCCAAATCGCTGAATGCTAAGCAGGGAAATAGCGTGTACCATTTTCAGGTCTTTGGCATGAGAGGACAGGGCATCGCACCCCCGTCTACTGGATACAAAGGGAGCATTCTATCACTGAGCCATGGATGCGGTCAACAGAACTTGGCACTTTCAATCACATCCTTACGGAGGCAGGTTACTTGCAGCCAAAGTACTATGTGTGCATATCAGGAGTAGAATAAATTCATAAAAGATGATGAACGGAGAACAGGGTGTGGAGTCCTTAGCCTGGTACAGCCAAAATGTTTAAGGATACCCAGGAAAAGATTGACCAAGTCTGAAACTAAATGTCTTGTGTCGCTTTGATATGCTGAATCTTCGAGAAAATTTTCGTCTGCTCGGCAGCACTTGGCAGAATGGGTTTACCAAGGAAAAATGTATACAAACCGCTTCAGTTAGAGCATTAAAGATTTTGAACGCCTCATTTGCACCTTCCTTGTGGTCAAC